>CM045740.1:43795724-43900724 GCA_024760905.1 Plotosus lineatus
CGTGCAGCAGCTGTTTAAATGTAACGTCGCGTTCCCACATGTATGAAACACATGCCATGTTCGGCGTCCAACTGTACAGCTGGATGAGAGATTAAGGTTCACGTAATTCAGACTGACTTTATTTAGGTCAGACGAGAACATTAAGGCTCAATCAGGGCATTGTATTCATTGTTGTTGTTGTTATTATTGTTCTGCCTTTTCATCTCTTACCAGAAGCCAGAGAAGATGCGGGGTATTTGAGTGGCACCATGGGGCTTACTGTAAATAATCATTAAAAGAAATTTACTTTGCAGTTGAAGCCATCACGTGTTTCTGTCCCTTGCTAAAGGGTTGTGTCAGGAAGGGCATCTGACGTAAAAACCTGTGCCAAATCAAATGTGCGAATCAGATGATTCGCGGTGGCGACCCCTGAAAAAGGGAAAAAGCCGAAAGGAAAAGAAAAAGAATAATTCAAGCAATCACGTTGATAACATGTGCGTGAAGGAGAAAAAAAGAGGTGTAAACATCATCTGCAACCAATCAGCAGGAGGGAGAAACAAAGGTTTTCAGCCATTGCCTAAATTTTTTGAATCACGTGCCAGTAATTTCTGTGGCTACTGCGAATCCGTGAGTATGCGGGGCCGCGATCGGTGAACCACGAATAGGCAGTTGCCTACTGTACTTTGATTTATTTATTTATTATTATTATTTTTTTTTTGCATCTTCATACCATATCAAATATATGATATGGGGGGGGGGTGCGGGAGTCACAGCTGTGCTATCTACCGCAAGTTCTATATTTATTTATCGAATTTAATAAGGCGTTCCCCCACCAATCAAGTTTCACGAGAAAGGATGGTAGATGGGGCCTTGATGGGAGTGAGAGCTGAAACAGATGGAGAGATGTCAGTTTTGTGATGGTGCCGTATGTATGTGTGTGTGGGGGGGGGTGTCCAGAATGACATTTAGAGACGAAAAGCCTCCAGAGATATTCCGCTCGTAAATGCAGCCTGACACATGACACAACGGCTTATATCTTATATACCGCCTCATACATTCCGCTACACCTACAACACCTGTGTGGATGTAATTACCATCTGCTTCATTGGTTTGTACAACATCAGCTTGAGATGAGCTTGTCTTGTTGTTCCCACCACCCACACCCCTGTTTCTCCAAAACTAATTTGCCTGTGAAATATTTCCAAGATGTTCCTGAAATGAAATCTGGGTTGGATGTTTGAAAAGAAGCAAATGCGACAAGACAAAAGTTTCGCCCCGGCCCTGTACGATTTGAAGAATATCATGACCGACGTCTTGTGTAATTGCAACGGGCATGTCGGGGGTAAAATGGGCGACGATTTTTCCCAAGCAAGTTGGCCCCGTTAGATGACGAAGATGTCAGGATGGATTGTTAAGGGACGGAGCTGATTAGCTCAAATGAGAGCGTCCAAAAATGGCTCACAGGATGTGCGGGAAGGAAGGTGGAAGGCAACGGTTATAGTTTTGGTGCTAAAATGATCGATTCAGATCCAGGCTTCCATCCCGAGGTCATTACCGTTCATATAGCGATTTATGGGTTCTCCAAGCCCGATAAAATCTCGGTTTCTTCACTCCGTTCCAGTTTTATCAAGCCTTCTGTATTCAGGTGCGTTTTGAGTGGAACTGATTTGAATAATGTTGCTTGGAGAACGGTGCTTAACGATAGATTGAGCGCAACATGCCGGGTCAGCGCTCAGTCACGGATGCATTAGCCCATATGTGGCGGTGACCATCGCTAATTTGTTTCACTTATTCCTGTTCGTATCACTTGGCGATCCTTCTGGCGATTTCATGACGTGGCTGGAACGCCTCACGTATTCTGGGGTTGACGTGCGGATCAGTGACTTGATGAGCACGAAGCTGCTTTTTCTGTTTCTTTTTTCTTTTTGTCGGTTTTGGTTGTTTTTTTTAAACAGTTTAACTCTCTACTCCACAGATGTGAGCCTAACTCTGCCGAATGTAACTGAATTGAAACAGGCTGAGGAGGTGAGCAGGATGGGAAAATTGTATATATATAAATATTAGTGTGATTGTGTGTTGTTTTCCCACAGGAAGGTTTTTTATGGGACTGTACTGTATATGGGTCAACTTGACCTTGTTTGAAGGTCAAAGCAGTCAACCTGTGAATTTTTTTTTAGAATTTGAGATATGGGTTTCATCCATACACACAACTTGTTAGTGTGGTCCCTTTTAAAGGAAATGACGAGATCACTGAATTTCGTGCATGGCTCTCCCTCAGGGAATCAAGTGTGATTTTTGTATATAGGTGACCTTCACCATGTTTCAAAGTCATTACTTTTCAACCTGTCAAATGGTTCTGCCAGCAGAAACATCTGGACCTCTGTAGTTAATATAGCTTAAAAGGTCAAGATCAACACCAGCTGAAGAACAGCCTGGGTGGGTGTGGCTTTATATTCTAATGAGCACTTAGGATACTTCATATGTTAAAGTAAGTTATGTTTGATTGACAGGATGGAGGTAACATGGTTAAAATCTGTATCTTTCATAGGCAGGGATCCCTCACTATTTCTCACTTCAATTCACGTGGCTTCAGTGCATCACGTTTTTTTTTTTTGCTTTTTTTTTTGTTTTTTTTAAAATATTAATTAAATTAAAGTAATAATGAAATTAAGGAAGAATAGGGGGAAAAATTAAGGAAAATGTTGCAAAACAATGCCAATTATGCGGTAAAACCTCAAACAAACGAAAAAAAAACCAACCCCAAACCCCCCATCAAAACGACTTACATTTTATTGTGATGTGCGTATCTGTGCGTGTGCTCACGCGCATCTGTATGTGTGTGTATTTATATTTTATTTACACCTTATGCATTATTTTTGAATGTTTAATTGTTAATATAAGCATTTATAGCGTTGAATATATATTTATTGATATTATATACACATCTACATGTACGCATACGTCAGTCAGGGGGGTTGATCTTACTTTGCGGAATTTGGCGATCGCGGGGGATCTCAGTCCGTATTAACGGCGGAAAGTGAGGGATCCCTGTGTTATGCTGAAAGTATAATTGAGGTTTGATATCGAAATGGGGGTGAATGAGACATCGTGGTGGCTTCGTGCATAAGGTGACAGGTTACTGATCCGTAGGTTAGTGGTTCAATCCTTCCTGTTCAACAGTGTTTGGCCCTTGAGCGAGGCCCTTTCCCCTTAACTGCTCAGTTGTATTAAAAGAAATGATGATTATAAGTCACTCTGGATAAGAATGTCTGCTGAATGCTGTCAGTGTAAAAGGTGGGCCAGTAATTACTCAGTTTATACTGTACTGAGGTTATGATTATTATTATTATTACTATTATTATTATTATTAATGGAGCTCCTGAATTCTGCTTCCATCGGGTTTGGAATGACTGTTTAATTTAATTTGTGTGTGTAATAGCATTACAGAAATCCAGGCTTAGGCCTCGGCTCCCTAATGAGCAAGCCAGAGGCGAAGGTGGAACAGAATAAAAAATATATATATATTCTCAGAAGACGGAATGAGGGAGAAATCCTAAAAATGCTGGGCTTCATATTCCAACCCATCAATTTGGAAAAATTGTATCATTTGGTTCCTGGCTGACACTTTCATCTCCTCATCCAACTCAAGCATTCAGTTATTCAGAAATAATCACAGTTTGTAATTTTATTGTCATTCTGTGAGTATTACCATGATGAGTCATTCCATGTCCCTCACTAGACAACATGGAGCCTTTTGAGCATTATAATTTTACTGTCACCCTCAGGGGGGTAGGTTTGAATCTCATGTAGTTCTTTGTTCTTAGACATTTTAAGTTTCCCATTCACTTGTGAAGATATGACATTTTATCTTCTGTTTTCAGTCCTTCTTCTTTTCGTTTTTTTCCGTTCTTGAGAGTCGCCACAGCGAATCATCTGATTCACACATTTGATTTGGCAGAGGTTTTTACGTCGGATGCCCTTCCTGTCACAACCCTTTTAGCAAGGGACAGAAACACACTGACGGCTTTGCAGCTACTCTTTACGAAAGTCAGCAATGGTTCTTTTACATCAACCTCTCACCATAGACAGTGAGAGACATGGCCCGCCTTTGATAACCCAGTTAGCTGCACTGGGGGCTTCTGTTTTCAGTCCATTTTGGATAAATATAAAGGTTTCCTGGCAAAACCCACTACAGCTCATGGGCTTAGTCTTTGTTATTCACCTGTACATATTCTGTATCTGTTTACCTGACCAATCAGATCACGTGACTTGAGGAACCTTCCCGTGCATACGTACTAAGTCGGCATCACGACCCCGATTGGGAGAAAGAGGGAAAAGTCTGAGATGAAGTGATAAACAGAAGACAGGAAACAATTTTAAAAGACGGTGATGTTATAGTCATCGTAGTCGATACAGGGGTCAACAATTCCCGTGTACAGGAGTCAGCATATAGTTTCAGACAGTAGTTTCTTTTGGAAGTAAAATGGCTGTGTTTTCATCTTGATTCAATATACCTGGGAATGAATGAAAGCCCCTTTAAATGGTGGATAATGAGGCGCTGCGAGTATGATATCTGCTGTGTAGTGTGACTCGTTCATTCAACCTTTGGTCCTGAAATGAGTTTCTAGCTTCAGGAGCAGGGAAGCACAATTCATCCATTCTCATGAAGATCTCATTTTGGGTGTTTGTATAATTTTTTTTATGTAAATTTAAATAATTTGGGGTGGCGTCAATGGAAATCCTCAGAGATCATAAATGGTGAATTGTGAATCGTCAATACAAACAGTTTTGCGGTTCTCTCCGGTTGACAAAATGAAAGCTTCACTCTGCCTTCAGATGGGTTGATGGGTCCTGGCTGTTGTTTGTGTTTCTGCACCAAATAACTGTTCAGAGTACCCACCCTTCTTGGAGTCTTTCTTTTTTTTTTTAGTGGTATGTTGGAGAACGCCCTTCTGGAGGACTTGCTCGTTGTCCTAGGAGACTTGTGGGCAACAATAGTGTGACCTGGAAGGGTGTGATTGATAGGTACGGCCTCTCCAGTCTGAACCCGAATGGTGTTTCGTTGTTGGACTTCTGTGCTCGTTACAGTTTGTCTTATCACGAACACCACATTCAAACATAAGGGTGTCCATAAGTGTAATTTGCACCAGGACACCCGAGGCCGCAGTTCGGTGATCGACTTATCGTCGTGACACCTAACTTGCAGTCGCTTGTTCTGGACACTCGGGTGAAGTGATGAGCTGATCTGTCAACCGATCACCACCTGGTGGTGGGCTGACTCTGATAGAGGGGGAGGCTGCCCTCCAGATCTGACAGGCCCAAGGGTGTAGTTGGGGTCTTCTGGGAATGTTTGGCAGAGCTTCCTGTTAGAGCGGCCTTTAACTCCCACCTCCTACAGAGCTACAACCACATCCCGAAGGAGGCAGGTGATATGGAATTCAAATGAGCCATGTTTTATAGCTGTGGCCGGAAGGTCAATGGTGCCTGTCATGGCAGTAACCCCCGAACTTGGTGGTGGACACCTGTGGTGAAGGGAGCCGTCCAGCTGAAAAAGGAGGCCTATCGGGTCTTATTGGCCTGTTAGACTTCTGAGGCAGCAGGCATATACCGTAAGGCCAAACGTGCTGCAGCTTGAGCTGTCACTGATGCAAAATCTCGGCCGTGGGAGGCGTTCGGTGAGGGTCTGGATAGTGATTATCGGTTGGCCTCAAAAAGGTTCTGAACCACCATCCAACAGGGGAAGCGGTTCTCCACAAATACTGTTTACAGTGGAAGTGGGAAACTGCTCACCTCGACTGGGGATGTCATCGGGAAGTGGAAGGAATACTTCAAGGACCTCCTCAATTCCCACCAACATGCCCTTCGTGGAGAAGGAAGACTGTGGGGGTTTGGGTGGAGGTCCATCCATCCCTGGAGCTGAGGTCACTGAGGTAGTCATAAAGCTCATCGGGGTGGATGAGATCCAAAGTGAATGCCTCAGGGCTCTGGATGTTGTAGGACTGTCTTGATTGACACGTCTCTGCAACATCGCGTGGTCATCAAGGGCCATACTCCTGGATTGGCAAACCGGAGTGGTTGTCTCTCTTTTTAAAAATGGGGACCATAGGGTGTGTTCCAATTATCATGGAATCACAGTTCTCGGCCTACCCAGGAAAGTCTACGCAGGGGAACTGGAGAGGAGGATCCGACCAATAGTTGAACCTCGGATACAGGAGGAACAATGTGGTTTTTATCCTGGCTGCGGCACTCTCGACCAACTCCATAAACTCTGTAGGATCCTGGAGGGGGCGATGGGACTTTGCCCAATCTGTCCACGTGTCTCGAGGATTTACAGAAAGCTTTTGTCTGTGTCCTTGGGTCGATCTTGTGTGGTGTGCTCCAGGCGTATGGCGTTACAGACCCGATGCTATGGGCCATTTGGTCGCTGTATCACCGGAGCCAGAGTTTGGTCCGCATTGGTAACAACAGTTTGAATTTGTTTCCCATCTGGGTTGGAGTCCGCCGAGGCTGTCCTGTCACCAGTTCTGTTTATAATTTTTATGGACAGAAATTCTAGGCGCCGTCAAGGGGTTCTGGTTTGGTGGCCGTCAAATCTCATCTTTGCTTTTTGCTTCAATGAGAGTTGGAGGTCCCAAATTGGAGTGATTCGCAGCCGAGTGCAAAGCGGCCGGGATGAGAATTAGCACTTCCAAGTTTGAGGCCATAGTTCTCAGCCGGAAAAGGGTGGAATGGTCTGGAATGAGGTCCTGCCCCAAGTGGAGCAGTTCAAGATTCAAGATTTTTATTTGCCATTTGTGCTTTTACACACACAGGAATTCTTGTGCGGTCGTGCAAAGTGTCAAAATTCTTGTGCGGTCGTGCAAAGTGTCAAGTTATAAAAACAGGAAAGGCTCAAATCAACAAAAACACAAACTCCTATAAAATAGATACATAGAATTCTACATTTAAAAAGGACCTTATGCAGGCCCAGTAAACAATATAATAATAATAATAATAATAATAAATAAATAAATAAATAAAATGATGATAATTATGATAGTAATACAATAAATAAATAAATCAGTAGATACAACAACAATAAATTAAACTGCACTAAATTATTATAATTATATTGCGGTGGCAGTGGTGGTCTAGTGGTTAGGGTGGAGGATCGCTGATCCTAAGGTTGGGGGTTCGAGTTCCCACAAGGTTGTCACTGTCCCCCCCAGTGCAGCTAACTGGCTTATCAAAGGCACGCCATGCCTCTCACTGTCTGTGGTGAGAGGCATGTAAAAGAACCATTGCTGACTTTCGTAAAGAGTAGCTGCAAAGCCATCAGCGTGTTTCTACAACCTGGAGAGGGATGGGCTCTGCCAGGCCAAATCAGCCCAAGTCTCGCCATGAAGGCGCCCCAACGACATCCTCGGATGTTAAAGGATAAATGAAGAATTTATATTGCACTATGCCCATTATTTTGTTTGGGGGGGGGGGAATGAACGATTCTCCGTGTAAAAAAAATGGCTGCAACTTTAAAGTTAGATATTTCACATTCTCAGCAAGATTTAGAGATAATTTTACAGTCGGTACACCAGGTTTATTTAACGCGGCCCAGGCCGCATTCCTCCGCCAGTTCCTCCGCCGCGGGCCTTTCCACTATCCGCTGCGCTCCGGTCCTCCCTGAAGGCCATGTAGCCAGCTGGTGTAGTTGCCTCGTTGGGTGTACTCTCCTCGAGCCATGTTTCACAGAAACACAGCATGGAGCAGTCCTGTAGATTCCTCTGCGCTGCAATCCAAGCATGAAGCTCGCCCATCTTGTTTCACAGAGACCGAACATTTCCAAGCTGTATGACCAGGAGTGCTAACATGCTGGAGGCGTTGTTTGGCCCCTCCCCGTCTGCTGCATCTCCTGCTGCGTCTCCGCCTGGGCTTATTGTTATCCGGGGTGCGGCTAGCATTGAGCTCAGGATAGCAGTTGAGCGTGCTCAGTTGTAAATGTCCAAAAGAACTGTGTAGTAGGGTTGCACGGTCATCGTCGAGCACAGTGCAAGAAAACAAACAAAGAAACAATTTGACTCCGAGATCTCCGCAAGGTCGCCCTCTAGGGAGCGCCATCTTGGAAGAGTCTCTCTAAGTCTCACGAGGTCTTGTTCACGAGTCAGGGAAGAATGGAGCAGGCGATCGACAGACAGATCGCTGCAGCCCCTGCTGTAAAGCGGAGCCTGTACCAATCCATCATGGTGAAGCAACTGAGCTGCAAAATACTCAATTTACCAGTTGATCTACGTTCCAAACCTCACCTATGGTCACAAGCTTTGGGTTGTGACCTAGAGAACAAGATCACAGCTACAAGTGGCTGAAATGAGCTTCCTTCCTTGTGTGGCGGGTCCCTCCCTTAGAGATAGAATGAGAAGCTCAGCCATGTGGCGGGAGCATGGAGTCGAACTGCTGCTCCTCCGCATGGAGAGGAGCCAGCTGAGGTGGCTCGGGTATCTGGTTAGAATGTCTCCCAGACGCATTCCTAGTGTGGTGTTTCGGGCATGTCTGGCTGGGAAGAGACCCCGGGTTTGACCAAGAACACACTGGAATGATTGTCTCTCGGCTGGTCTGGGAATGCCTCAGGGTCCCCCCAGAAAAGCTGGATGAAGTGGCTGTGGAGAGGAATGTCTGGACCTCATTTTTTTCGGCTGTTGCCCCCATGACCTGACCCAGGATTAAGCGGATGAAGATGAATGAATGAACAAACGGTCTTGTTCCGAGTTTATTTTGAATTTCTTTGAATATGTCTCACTTTATGTGGAAACATGATTTATCTCTGTGTGTCTGGGGCGGGGCAGAGAGCGAGACTAAAATATTATTTGTGCTCTTGTTTACTCTGTGGCTGTCAGCAGACCGTTAATAATAAGACTGTGTGTGTGTCTAAAAGCTGATTGACCCGTTTTTTGAGACGGTTGTCTTTTTTCAATTCTGTTTTAAAATGATTCAGTGATTCTCTGCACCCCTCCCTCCCAGTCAATGATTCATTACTGTTCTAAATATTTTTAACTGAGAATGTTTTATCAAATCTTTGAAGCACAGATAAACAGGATGTATTTTCCTCCAAAAATCAAAGCCCTATTTTTCTTTTTCCTATGCAGGAGTTTGCATTTTTTATGAAGACAAGCACCACAGCGCCACCGATGGTCAAAGAAAAACAAATACCACCACAGGTCTGATATGACAGATTTCTTTCTAGGCCAAACTGTGCATTCTTGCAACCAATCAGTGATGGATGTACTAATCGGGCGATGACACAGACATACACACCCAGGTCAAATTTTTATGTGTAATGGACATGAATGATGGGATTTTTTCACTTTGTCAACCTTTTGGAGGAAAGTTTACAGATGTTGCACATATTACCCGATTCACATCAGTAAAAGACATGAAGCTGTTTCTGCTCGATGCTCTCGACTCTTCTCCGGTGTTATTTCTCTCTCTGTCTCTTTCTCTCTCATTCATAGATATATATGTGTATGTATGTATATATATATATATATATATATATATATATATATATATATATATATATATATATCTAGTGCCTGAGTCGTAGGATGACCGTTGGTGACCCACCATGAAGGATAACGCCCTGGTTATCATCTTCATGGAGGTTTTCTTGACAGGATCAGTGCAGTGGTTTGCCTTTGCCTTCTGCACGATGCGAACCTACGGGCAATTTAGAGCGGCCAATTAACCTACTGTGCATGTCTTTGGATTGTCGCAGGAAACCGGAGCATCCGGAGGAAACCCACACAAGCACAGGGAGAACATGCAAACTCCACAGAAATGCCCAGCCCGGGAATCCAACCCAGGCATTCTTGCTGTGAGGCGGATGTGCTAACCACTATGCCTCCGTGCCGACATATATATATATATATGTATATATATATATATATATGTATATATATGTATATATGTATATATGTATATATGTATATATGTATATATGTATATATGTATATATATATATATATATATATATATATATATATATATATATATATATAAACTCCATTTATCACTTTTCAATAGAAAGTCTTTGTCCTGTCCTTTTATTTTTATTGTTATTTGCTCTACCAAAAAGTATTGAGCACTCTCCTACGGAAGGATCTACTCAGAAAATCATATATATATATATATATATATATATATATATATATATATATATATATATATATATATATATATATACATATAAAATTACATACACACACACACACTTTTTAAACTCTGGAAATGAGACGGCTCTTATCTCTATCTGTGACTGGCTCCTGGCACTGTTGTCATGGTTGCCCATCTCTGTATCCTGCCCGAGCTGACTTGGCAGATGTGAAAAGCAACTAACAAAACGGCTATGAATTATTTAGCTGCTAGCCAGTGCCAAGACTTCAGATTGGTAACCTGGTAAAGGGAGAGAGAGAAAGAGAGATAGAGAGATCTGTATAGAAAAGCTATCGGATCAGTAACAGGACTGGATGTTGTGTTTGAGCAGTGCTTTCAGGTGTGTGTGTGTGTGTGTGTGTGTGTGTGTGTGTGTGTGTGTGTGTGTGCATTTGATGCATATAGAGAACCTCAGTGTGTTTCCACTAACAGAGTTGAGCAGGTTTTGCCTTTCAAAGGGATGTTTATGGGTTAAGACTTGGTTTCAGGGTCCGGGTTAGAATTAGGTTTACTTGAAGGTTTGTGGAAAGGTTGGAGTTGGATATTTTAGTTGTTCTGGTAAAAGGATGGGGCTACACAATGCATAATGGCAGTGAATGTCCCCATAGGGATAGAAGTACAGACTTGTGTGTGTGTGTGTGTGCACGCACACATCGACCCCACACCGACTTGCTTGGCAGGAGATATATTTATATACTTGCTGATGCTCGAGGCCGTTTAGAAAACAGACTCGGACGCCATTTTATCATCCTTTCCTGTCTCTTACTCACTTCGCCCATCCCTGAGTGCATGCTCGGGTACTGATTGTGTGTTTTGGGGAGTTTATGGGTCGCAGAGCGTCGGTAAAACACACCTCATGTTCAGGATGCGGCGTTTATCTGAGAAAGTTCTTCTCTTTGTGAGAGTAATAGACTGAAACCAAGGCTGAGGATAAGATGCAGGTTTTAAACTTGGAGCTCAGGGAAAAAAAAATTTTAGTGTTACCATAGCAACTGTGATTTATCTTACTGTGAGGGGGGGGGGGGGAAGAAAGGCTGGTTTATGAATGTTTTTGAGGGCTTTACCGTTCTAATAAACAACCGAGAATCGAAACACCACCAAACAGGAGTTGGCGCGCCGCTGATGCCGCAATGAGAGCTGAAGTGAAGAATCTTTCACTTTCATCCACAGCATGACATAAGAAACAAAGACAAAAAAATCTCTATTTCAAATTGTTTTGATGCTGTTATTAATTGCAGGGCTTTAAAAATAGATTTTATTTCTTAAAAAAAAAAAAAAACTTGATTGATTGATCCTGATTGTTTTCATTTACAAAAATAACAAAGTTTATTCTTATTTTACCCAAATGTTTAAAAGCCTTTTGCTTTTACGTTTATTTATCTGTATTTCTCTTCCATTTATTAGTTTTGATCATTGCGATGTAAACAAGAATGGAAGTGTGTGTGTGTGTATATATATATATATATAATATAAATATATATATATATATATATATATATATATATATATATATATATGTATATATATATATATATATATATATATATGTATATATATGTATATATATATATATGTATGTATATATGTGTATATATATATATATATTTATATTAATTTGTTTACATTGGTTTGTTTGCTGTGTGAACAGGACCAACGCTGAACATTTCTCGATTTAATTTGATTTGTCTGCACTTTGTTCTGTTTAATGTGTTTGTTTATTGATTTATTCATCCTCATGTATTTATTTGTGCACTTGTTTCATTTTTATTGTACTAACTTGGGATGAGCTGCGGAACTGCAGCGAGCAGGGTGTAGAAGAAGCAAATGGGGGTGAAGGGGAGAAGAGAGGGAGGGGAAGAAGTCAACGATAAAAAAGGGGAAAGAATGAGAGGGTTGGGAATGAAGGAGAAAATGAAAGAGGAGGAGAAGAGGTGGGGGAGAGAAGGAAGGACTGAAGGAGGAATGAATTATATAGTGGATGAGAAAATGAAAGAATACGCGGAAGAGAAGAAGGGAAAGATGAGGGGAGAAGGAGTAAATGAGGTGGAGAAGAGGGGGTGACTCAGAAGGAGGGGAAGGGGGTAGAATGGAAGAAGTGGGGAGAGGAGTGGGGAAAGAAAAGGCTCAGGAGGAGAGTGAGAAAGGAGAAATAAGATTGAAAATGGGAACGGTGCCGAGGAAAAAAGGAGAAACTTTGCTGTGGGGATTCTATCAGAATAATACACAGTAATATGGTGCTGCTGGTAAAATCACCAGTGGGTGAATTTTTGATGGTAAAGAAAAGAAAAGTAGAACAATAAACACATATGACTCGTGAAGTGACTCTACGTCACACTGAGTGCGTGAACATCCTCGGTTCTGCTTCGGAATGCGCAAGTCTGCGTTGCCATGGTTACCTGACTTCCCCCCCATTTCAAATAATAATAATAAATTAATGAAAAAGTTTCTCCCCCACCGGCTCCTTTTCCTGTGTTCACTCCTCCAGCGGTGTGAATTTATGGTGAAAGTCGCAGGGTTCGATGTGCCTGCCGGTTGAAATCACACTGGAAAGTCTTTGACAAACTTGCGCGTGACACAAGCGCGAGTACACGCAGTGGATCAGAACCCAACGAGATGGGACGCTCTCGGGTAAATGTGGACGATACCATTATTGATATCATGTTCATCAGTCTTTATTTGAGGTAATACATGAAATACATTTAGAACTTTTGTGTCATGTAAAGATAAATTTAAGTCTTTTAAAAACACATTCGTTGTACAGTCGGCCCTCTACTCACGAAAACCTGAGTACGAATAATCCAGGTTACGAAAAACATTTTCCTCAATTTTCGTCCTCTTTTTATGAAAACAACCTCTTTTTACGAAACGCGCCATTCAAAATTCAAACCATGCACGAGTTGCTTTCTCATTGGCTGTCTCCCAACATCCCGCCCCGCTGGTCTCCCATTGGCCAGGAGGGAGCTGACCTGTACCCATACTTCCTGTTTGTCACAGAGGAGAGTTGAACAGGACTGTTGGCTTGTTTTGAGATGATCATGCAGCATTATGTTTCGTTATCGCCGAAACCCCTCTCCAATCGGGACGATACTGAGGGCAGAAGGAGACCTTAAAGCGGAAATACAGTGACGGAGGTGATTATTTTGGCACGATATTGAAGCAGAAGGAGCATGAGCAGAGTGCTCCGTGGGACAAGACCTCCGATCTCACAAGGAAGCAAGTCAATATTGAATCAGGACCTGATCTTTCAAACAGGTAATGTAATTCCGCTTTGAATACAACATCCCGTCCATTTAAACATTTAAATACAATTGGTCCCATCAGCTGCGCGTTGCGTGTGGACAGAGCCCGCATTTGGCAAAACACACCAGAGAGACAGTGTTTTTTGTGTGTGTTTGTGTGTGTGTGTGTGTGTGTGTGTGTGTTGCGAGATAGAGAGAGACTGTGTACAGAGTCAGTCAGAGATGAAAGGAGGCTTAACTCTCGTTCGAGAGAGCATATTGCAGCTTATTTTTCGTTTTTTAAGTTGTTCAATTCAGTAAATGTTTAATAAATGTGGCGCGCTCTGCCGAATGTGAGCAAAACACGGCTCATTTGGACCTCCGATCCCTCAAGGAAACAAGTTAAAGTTGAGTCTGCACCTCTGATCCGTCAAGCAGGGAGTACACTTTGAATTCCCCGTCTTAAAATGCTCCGGCTTCCTGCGTGTGGGTGGAGCCTGCATTCAGCGGAGCACGCCACAAATGTGTGTTGTTTGTGTGTGTGTGTGTGTGTGTGTGTGTGTGTGTGAGAGATATAGAGAGACAGTGTTGTGTGTGTGTATGTGTGTGTTAACAAAAAATGTTTAATAATGGTTTAATTAATAAATGTTAATAAAATGTTTAAATGGTTGAAGAAATAATTTTCTTTTACTTTTAACACATTTCATACAAAATTGGTGTACTTTTATCATTTTTAAAGGGTTTATGTGGTAGTCTTGGGAGCCTTGGAAAGAATCACGCGTTTAAATGTAAAATGCGTCTCTACTTACGAAAACTCCAGACTACGAAAATGGCGCTGGAACGGATTCATTTCTTAAGTAGAGGGCCAACTGTACCAGTTTCCAGACAAAACTCACTGTGTTTAATCACCTTGAATATAATTAAAACAGGACTTTTAAATCATATCTTGTTCTTAATGTATAGTTTCAGTTTTAACAGCATCATTTTTTTCGAGGTATTTGATTATAAATTTGTAAAATGTACATTTAGTTCTTTCAATTGAACCCGTTCACCCCTCTGAATAGATATGGTACATCCTGCTAGTAAGCTTCCCTGTATGCTGGTTATTTATTTATTTATTTATTTACTTACTTATTTTAGCGTGATGTGCTGATGCTCATACTGTACCACAGAATGATAGTTGATTATTCGTTTTAAGTGAGTTTATGTATTTTAATGTGACCTTGAGGACGTTTTTCAATGTCGTCGTGTCATTAGTATGGACGCTAATTATTTTTTGTTTGCGAATTCTGTGCTAATCTGCTCCAAGTCAAACCTTTTACTCAGTGAAGAAAAGGGAGAAAGATTTTTTTTTTTTTTGAGATGGGAAAATGTGTTTTAACTTTTTACAATATTAAAATAGTAATTGTCAGTGTTGCAAGAGTTGAAGCAGGCACACTTATTGGTCACTGATTGTGCCACTGAGCCATGTTTGAATCCAGTGACAAATGGTTGTGTCAATAATTTCATTTTTAGTTCAAAATTTTTTAAAAATCTGTCAATAGAATTGTTTATTGGGTCATCTAATAAAAGCCGGAAAGTCTGACTGATTCCAGTCAGTAATAACGGACTTTGAAATGTAATTTCTCTGATTGGTTGAAAAGTGAAGGCTCTTGCCCACAGGATTGTCACATGGTGTCTTACTGATAAATTTTGTGCGATTCTGTCTACACATTATGGTGCAGTTGGACTTTTTATTTATTTATTTATTTTTTCCTTTTATGATGTCATAATTCTTAAAAATCCAAACTCAGGCTTGGTGTAATTCTGGTTGTTGTGCATCAGAACACGTCTGCAGAGTTTCACATGATTCTAACTACTACTAATGGCGATTATAGGATTTTTAGATTGATAAAATAAACAATTAAATATGTTTTCAATTGTCCACAATGTTAACAAAAAAGATGCTTCCAATGTTTAAAATAAGAATTAAAAGAATCATGTGGTGGTTAGTGGTGAGGCGCTGGATCCCTGATCCCATGGTTGGGGGTTCAAGCTCCACACTTAACGGGTTGTCAGTTCACCCCCCCCCCCCCCCCCCCCCATCCCAGTGCATTAACTGGGTTATCAAAGGCCGGCCGTGTCTCTCACTGTCTGTGGTGGACGTTCATGTAAAAGAACCATTGCTGACTTTGGTCAAGAGGAGCTACATAGCCGTCAGCATGTTTCTGCTATGCGATGGTCTGGAACGTCATCCAGGGTGTACTCTGCCCTTGCCCAGAGTTGGCTGAGATGGGCACTAGCCTCCCCACAACCCTAATTAGGATTAGGCGGTTCAGAAAATGAATTAATGGAAAATCCTGGAGTCAGTGATGTAATGATTAGGGTAGTGATGTTATCAATGTAGATAGATGATATCAATGATATAAGTATCATTGAGAATCAATGGGTTCAAACCTCTATTATGGTAAAACCCTGGGCAAAGTCTGAACCACAAGTGTGCCTCGGTCCACCCAGCAGCATAAATCGGTACCGGTAAAAATGTTGGGAAAGTAATCAGGGAAGGACGAGCATTTCATCCAGGAAGAGCTGAACTCCTGAATGACTTGCGCTACAGAAACTGGTGTAAATTCAGTCTGATGAACCAGAAGCTTCAGGTGGAACAGCCCGCCATCAGCAAAGGGGTCCATTCACTTCTGAATGTTATTGTAAACGGACACGGAACAAAAACAAGACGTAAAACGGCCGAATGAGGTTCAATCCCTGTGACCTGGAGTGTGTTTTTCCTGGAAGCCTTGATATGAGAGTCCACCAGAAGAAGCAGATAATGGAAAATAAAACACATTAGATGTTCAGCAGGTAATATTGATATCATCTGATTGAATGTGTCTCCTCAGAAGACATGACGGTTTTGGTATCACTGTAGGAGATACCATATGTTTTTGGGTTGATGGAAAAGTGTCCATCTCCAGGTCAGAAAGCATCAGTGATGATGAATGTTTCCTGTGCATTGTGCATGGAGAAGCAGATGGATCAGGACTGCGCTCTGTCACCAAGTCATCTTTCAACTAGACACTGATGCATAATAACGTGTGTGTGTGTGTGTGTGTGTGTGTGTGTGTGTGTGAATGCCTGTTTTTCTCTTTCTGGAGAAGACTGGTGTTCAATGATTATTCCAGGACATGTGATGCATTGAAGACTCCAATAGAGCATTTTTTGAGGGGATGGGGGGGGGGGGGGGGGGTTTACATTTCGGCAATCTGCTGTTACAGCAAAATAATTCAGAGTGTTGTCATGTGATGCAGCCTATTGAGACTTTGACCACTATGACCAAAGCTGATTATTTTCCATGAACAAAATGAACTAAAACTTTTATTTGTCTCACATCTCAGTCATTAGCTGGAACTCACAATTTATATTAATTATCGAACATCACCATATTCATTAATCCTGTAGTTGAATCTAATGTTGTGGAATGTCCTTCAGATAAAGTTCCCTCCCATCATAGCAGGTGCTTCTTCAGTCGCCTGCAATTTTATTTTTGGCGGGAAACATCAATAAATAATAAACAATAAAATGTGTGGTGGTGTGGGAGTGAGCAGTACCTTCCCTTCCTCCACAGAAATGGCTGAAGAACTTTTGAGCAAAACACTCCAACTGGTCTCTGGATGACCCAATGTGTGCGGCAGCCCAATGCTCGTGTGTGTGTATGTGTATACACCAGTGCTTCTCTAATATAGTTGGCCCTCTACTTACGAAACCCTTTGGGTATGAAACCTCCAGGTTACAAAAAACATTTTCCTAAATGTTCGTCCTCTTTTTACGAAAAGCGCCAAACGCGTCATTCAAACCATGCGCAAGATGCTCTCTCATTGGCTGTCTCCCAACATCTTGCCCCACTGGCCTCCCATTGGCCAGGAGGGAGCTAACCTGTACCCATACTTCCTGTACCCAGACTTCCTGTTTGTCACACGTGTGATGGAGAGTTGAACAGGAATGCTGGCTCGTTTTGAGATCATTGCAGCGTTATATTCGTTATCTCCGAAACCCCCTCTACAATTGGGATGATATTGAAGCAGAAAGAGACCTTAAAGCGGAAATACAGTAACTGAGGCGATTATTTCAGCACGATATTGAAGCAGAAGGAGTATGAGCAGAGTGCTCCGTGGGTCAAGACCTCCAATCTCGCAAGGAAGCGAGTTAATATTGAATCAGGACCTGATCTTTCAAACAGGTACTGTAATTCTGCTTTGAATACAACATCCCATCCATTTAAACATTTAAATAGAATTGTTCCGTTAGCTGTGCGTGGCGTGTGGGCAGAGCCCACATTCGACAAACACACCATAGAGACAGAGTTTTGTGTGTGTGTGTGTGTGTGTGTGTGAGAGAGAGACAGAGAGAGAGAGACAGAAAGAGAGAGACAGTGTGTGTGTGTGTGTGTGTGTGTGTGTGTGTGCGTTTGTGTGTGTGTGTGTGTGCGTTTGTGTGTGTATGTATGTGTTTGTGTGTGTGTGTGTGTGAGAGAGAGAGCGAGAGAGAGAGAGCAAGAGACTGCCTGCAGAGTCAGTCAGAGATGAACGGAGGCTTAACTCTCTTTCGAGAGAACACATTGCCGATTATTTTTTGTTTTTTAAGTTGTTTAATTCAGTAAATATTTAATAAATGTGACAAAACGCGGCTCATCTGGACCCCTGATCCCTCAAGGAATTAAGTTAAAGTTGAGTTTGGACCTCCGATCTGTCAAGCAGGAAATGCGCTTTGAATTCCCCGTCTTGAAATGCTCCAGCGTCCTGCGTGTGGACGGAGCCCGCATTCAGCAGAGCATGCCTTGTGTATGTGTGTGTGTCTATGTGTTTGAGGGAAAGAAGTACAGTGTTTTGTGTGTGTGTGTGTGTGTGTGTTAATAAAAATGTTTAATAATGGTTCAATTAATAAATATGTTAATAAAATAGTTTAAATGGTTTAATAAATAATTTTCTTTTACTTTTAACACATTTCATACAAAATTGGTGTACTTTTATCATTTTTAAAGGTTTATGGGGTAGTCTTGGGCGCCTTGGAACAAATCATGCGTTTTACATGTAAAATGCACCTCTACTTCCAAAACCTCCAGGCTACGAAAAAGGCTCTGGAACGGATTAAGGGCCGACTGTAGTGGGGTGCATGGAATGATGCCGGGGGGCGCGGTGTAAGGCTGGGGAGCGCGTATGACCCTGGGCAACATGGTTTTCTGGAATCGTGTACGAGATTTAAGTGTAATTGCACCTCCACTCTACCAGTTGGCAGTGGCGCACTCATCGTGGCACTATGGTGCAGCGGTTTTTCGCACAAGCATACGATATGAAGTGTGGTAAACAACACGGAAAAATTTCTAACAGCAACGGAGAGAAAGGTGGAGAGAGAGATGGGGATATAAAGATATAAATAAGTTGAATGAGTTTAAATAACGATGAATTTTTTTTAATTCAGGCACATTGGTGCACTTTAAATCTTTTCAATTTCAGATTAAAAAAGCAACGTTTTCTTTATTGTAAGTTGAGCTATATTTCTTTTTTGTTTGTTTTTAGTGTTAATAAAGATAAAAATGTTATGCAGAGATGTAATAATAATTTGAAAGACAAAGAATACTATTTATAGTCGTTCACGGGGGATTTTTTTTTTCTTCCTAGAGGGGGCGCCACAGAAAATAATTGAGAAGCATTGGTGTATACATACATTTTTGTAATTTTGTTAAATTTTCTTGATATAGACTTTATCTTAAACTCACTCTTACTTGTATGGAGCAGCTGTGCGCACACCATTTCCTCCGGGATCAATAAAGTCTCCTGGTTCTGAAAAAAATGAATCAACACCTTCAGCACCAAGATGATGAGTCCTTATATAATCTATAATACAATCAGTATAACCTATAAAACACACACACACACACACACACACACACACACACAGCCAGGGTGTGTGGGTTCATAACCAAGAATTAAAAGTAGTCGAGCTGAGATCGAATTATCGAAGAAGTTTCATTTCATGCGCATTTCTGACTCATGGGAAACTGCTGCCCCCTGGTGGCCACATGCAGAAGTGACCTGTAGTGACAATCATGAATAAAATTCTGTATTACAGTACTGGGGGCTTGAAGTGGCTTTTACTCTGATTGTTGAAAATAACTGATATTATTTATAGTTTATATATTTTATATGGAGAAAGTTTTAATATAAATAAACACATCTATTTTAAATCGAATGCAATCAGTATGAAACATGCTACTACTATAAATAATAATTCTGATGATTTACAAAGTAACTCTCAGACATATTGACAAAAGATTGTCTACTTTATTGTTTGTAATTTTTTTTTTGGCCACAAATTTGACCCCCAACACTTTCCCCTCCGCTTTTCGAGACACGATGAGGTCACTTCCCCTCACTAAAGCCACTAAGCCTCGAACTGGAGCATGAATGAAATTCCTGTGTTGTAAAGTACAGACTCTGTGCAGTTACTCGGTGTATTATATTCTGGAAATCTGGAGCTTATATGTGGTGAGAAAGGGACACATTGATGGAGCCAGATCTAGACAGGACACACACTGTGTGTGTGTGTATAAATTATATACATATATCTATATATATATATATATATTTCTATAAAGAAAGGGAGTGTGAATTCATTTATTTTCCCAGGCAGTAAAATCACACAGCGAATTCCACAGACCTTTTGGATGCTGAGACTAATCCTTGAGGAATTTCACTCCCACCTCCCGTTGCTGTCCATTCTATTATCTGCAGGGTTAAAATATGTCTGAGCACGAATGTGTCGAATATCCTGGCTCTGCGAGGACCAGGAAGTTGTGCATGAGTTCTAATCCCAGTACTGACGATAAGCCATGATCGATCAACCTCCTAAACCCATCACAGGGCCAACATTTACACAAACATTCATTCTCATACCTCGGAGTGATTTGTAAGAGGCGATTAGTCTTTTTGGAGTGTGGGAGGAAACTAGAGTACCTGGAGGAAACCCATGCATCCATCCACAGGTAAACACCCCAGAAATCAAACCCAGGTCTTTTTGCTGTGAAGTAGAGGTGCTTGATATATATATATATATATATATATATATATATATATATATATATATATATACATATACAGTGATACCTCAGCTCACGAACATAATTGGTTCCCAGAAAGTGTGTGTAAGGTGAAAAGTTCATCTTCCGAACATTTATTTCCCATAAGAATCCATTAAAATGAGAATAATCCGTTCCCAGGTCCCCATAAAACATAATTTTCTACTAAATAAGCCTTAAAACTACACAAAAATATACCTTATTTTATGTATAATAAATGTGCTATTGTATTGTAATTAAAGAAATAAACTGTACTGTATAATAAAGTCGTTTTATTTACCTTTGTGATGGTAGTTGATGGCTTGATGGAATGGAGTGGGAGGAGGAGGGAGGGAGGGACTTACTGTTTGGAAGGAGAGTCACCTTCCATAAGGGGTCTTTTTCGATCCCATAATAGCAAAAGTACACTCAATATGGTCCAAAATGTCTATCAAACACAAACCACTTCCGCACTCAAAGAAAGGGGGTGACGAACTGGGACGCCGTGAGCGTGCGTCAGCTTCTCGTGGCCGCCACCGTGGCGCTGTTCGACCGCGTGGTTTGGTTCGTCCGCCGAAAACTAGTTCGTCAGCAGAGACTATATGCTCGCAGATTTAATGTTCTTGAGGCGAAAAGTTCGTGAGCTTAAGCGTTCGTCAGCGGAGGTTTTATTGTGTGTGTGTATATATATATATATATATATATATATATATAAAATGCAGCCGTGAGGGAGGGGCACAAACCAGTGTCTCTCCCTCACGCCGGTCCCAAGCCCGGATAAATGCAGAGGGTTGCGTCAGGAAGGGCATCCGGCGTAAAACAAATGCCAAATAAACTATGCGAATCACAAGAAAGAATCACATACCGGATCGGTCGAGGCCCGGGTTAACAACGACCGCCATCAGTGCTGTCAATCAACAGGGTACTGATGGAAATTGGACTCCTGTTGGTCGAAGAAGGAGAGGCAGGAGGCGTGTCCGTAGGCAGAGAGAGAAGAGGAAAGACATGAGTCTAGGACTGAGAGTAGGGACTTTGAATGTTGGAACTATGCAAAGAAAAGGTAGAGAGCTGGCTGACATGATGCAGAGGAGGAAGGTGGACATACTGTGTGTTCAGGAGACCAGGTGGAAAGGTAGCAAAACTAAAAGCTTAGGAGCAGGGTTTAAGCTGTTTTATAATGGTGTGGATGGGAAGAGAAATGGAGGAGGAGTCATCTTGAAGGAGGGGTTTGTCAGGAATGTTCTAGAAGTGAAAAGAGTGTCAGACAGAGTGATGAGTCTCAAGTTAGAAATTGAAGGTGTGATGCTCAATGTTGTTAGTGCTTATGCCCCACAGGCAGGATGTGAGCTAGAAGAGAAGGAGAGATTCTGGAGTGAGTTAGATGAAGTGATGCAGAGTACCCCCAGAGGTGAAAGAGTGGTCATTGGTGCAGACTTCAATGGACATGTTGGTGCAGGAAACAGAGGGGACGAGGAAGTGATGGGTAGGTTTGGTATCCAGGACAGGAACGCAGAAGGACAGATGTTGGTAGATTTCGCAAAAAGGATGGAAATGGCTGTGGTGAATACTTTCTTCCAGAAGAGAGAGGAGCATAGGGTGACTTATAAAAGTGGAGGTAGGAGCACACAGGTAGACTACATCTTGTGCAGGCGATGTAATTTAAAGGAAGTCAGTGACTGCAAAGTAGTAGCGGGTGAGAGTGTTGCCAAACGGCATAGGATGGTGGTGTGCAGGATGATGCTGATGGTGAGGAAGGTGAAGAAGGCAAAGGCAGAGCAGAAGACAAAGTGGTGGAAGTTGAAAAAGGAAGAGTGTCGGGTTGTCTTCAAGGAGGGGTTGAAACAGGCTTTGGGTGGTCAGGAAGTGCTTCCAAATGACTGGACAACCACAGCAAATGTGATCAGGGACACAGGGAGGAGAGTACTTGGTGTGTCCTCTGGAAGGAGAGGAGATAAGGAGACTTGGTGGTGGAATGAGGAAGTGCAGGAGTGTGTACAAAGGAAGAGGTTAGCTAAGAAGTGGGACATTGAGAGGACCGAAGAAAGTAAACAGGAGTACAGGGAGACACAGCGTAAGGCGAAGGTAGCAGTGGCTAAGGCCAAACAGAGGGCGTATGATGACTTGTATGATAGGTTGGACAGTAAGGATGTAGAAAATGATCTATACAGGTTGGCACAGCAAAGAGATAGAAATGGGAAGGATGTGCAGCAAGTTAGATAGATAAAGAACAGAGAGGGAAATGTATTGACTGATTACAGAAGTGTGCTGGGAAGATGGAAAGAGTACTTTGAAGAGCTGATGAATGAGGAAAATGAGAGAGAAAAAAAGAGTAGAAGAGGTAACCATTGAAGAGCAGGATGTAGCAAAGATCAGTAAGGGTGAAGTGAGGAGGGCATTGAAAAGGATGAAGAATGGAAAGGCAATTGGTCCTGATGATATACCTGTGGAGGTATGGAAGTGTCTAGGAGAGGTAGCAGTAGATTTTCTGACAAGAACATTCAACAAGGTCCTAGAGAGTGAGCAGATGCCGGAGGAGTGGAGGAGAAGTGTGCTGGTGCCCATTTTTAAGAACAAGGGAGGCGTGCAGAGTTGTGGCAACTACAGAGGGATAAAGTTGATGAGCCATTCGATGAAGCTATGGGAAAGAATAGTGGAAGCTAGACTAAGGGTAGAGGTCAGCATTTGTGAACAACAGTTTGGTTTCATGCCAAGAAAGAGCACCACAGATGCAATGTTTGCTTTGAGGATGTTAATAGAGAAGTACAGAGAAGGTCAGAGGGAACTGCATTGTGCCTTTCTGGATCTGGAAAAAGCATATGACAGGGTGCCAAGAGAAGATCTGTGGTATTGCATGAGGAAGTCTGGAGTGGCAGAGAAGTATGTCAGAGTGGTGCAGGACATGTATGAGAGATGTAAGACAGTGGTGAGGTGTGCTGTCGGTGTGACCGACGAATTCAAGGTGGAGGTTGGACTGCATCAAGGGTCAGCACTGAGTCCCTTCTTGTTTGTTATGGTGATGGACAGGCTGACAGATGAGGTGAGACAAGAATCTCCATGGACTATGATATTTGCAGATGACATTGTGATCTGTAGTGAGAGCAGAGAACAAGTGCAGGAAAATCTAGAGAGGTGGAGGTATGCCCTGGAAAGGAGGGGAATGAAGGTTAGCCTCAGAAAATCAGAATACATGTCTGTGAATGAGAAGGACCCAGGAGGAACGGTGATGTTACAGGAAACAGAGATAACGAAGGTGGAGGATTTTGAGTACTTAGGCTCAACAATCCAGAGCAATGGAGAGTGTGGAAAAGAGGTGAAGAAGCGTGTGCAGGCAGGCTGGAATGGTTGGAGAAAAGTGTCCAGTGTGATGTGTGACAGGAGAGTGTCAGAAAGAATGAAAGGAAAAGTATACGAGACTTTGGTGAGACCAGCGATGTTGTATGGTTTAGAAACAGTGGCACTGAGGAAAAGGCAGGAGGCAGAGCTGGAGGTAGCAGAGATGAAAATGTTGAGGTTCTCTCTGAGAGTAACGAGGATGGATAGGATTAGGAATGAGCACATCAGAGGGACAGCACATGTAAGATGTTTTGGAGACAAAGTCAGAGAGGCTAGATTGAGATGGTTTGGACATGTACAGAGGAGGGATAGTGAGTATATTGGTAGTAGGATGCTGAGGTTGGAACTACCAGGCAGAAGGCCTTGAGGAAGACCAAAGAAAAGATGTGGTAAAGGAAGACATGAAGGTCATAAGGTATAAGGGGGAGATACACTGGTTAGTGCCCCCCCACCTCATGGCTGCATTATTTATATATATACACACACACACACACACACACACACACACACTAGTACATGAAGAAGGGCACTCGGAGAGCAGTGGTGATTTCGTGATTAAGGTGATGGGATACTAATCTGCAGGTTGGTGGTTCAATCACCACGGTTGGGCCCTTGAGCAAGGCCCTTAACCCTCAATTGCTCAGTTGTATAAATAAAAAATGTATAATTTTTCAGTCATTCTGGATGAGAGCAGCTGCCGGAAATGGAGAAATCAAACCTCTGCCAAGCAGAAAAGGATAACAGAAAGTACCACAGCACCCCCTGCTGGACCTGCTGTACTCATACACATCACTTCTGATCTCACAATGCAAAGGTTTCCATTTTCCATTTTAAAAAATTCATGAAATCAGAATTTTACTACCAAAAAAAAAAAATTAATGTGATGATATATTTTTTTTTTTTTGGGGGGGGGGTCCAAATGTCACCGCTCCAAAAACAAAACAAAAAAAATCCACATCAGCTCAGAGCTTTCATTTAATGTGATGTGCTCTTCTCACCACAGCTGTCAACAGTGGCGATTATTATTGGATGTCTTCTGTAGGAGACCATGTCTGTAGCGATGATATATCTCTTCCAGGGACTGGTTTCCATTTCCCAGGAATGTGTTACATGTCTTTCACAGTTTGTGATGTCACAGGGAGGATCACGTCCACTCCGGGGCTTCCAGACAACTTGACTCACTGCTTCGAGTTTCATTTACCTTGTTCTTCCTGTTCGCAGTAGCCGTGCGCCCCGTCCTCTCTCAACAACAGACCATTTTTGCAGGCAGAAGTGTGAATCACTGAAACCACCACCGCCGGGCCCCACCACCCCACCGCCGCCGCCCCCACCATCCTACCGCGCCCCACCACCCCACCACCATACATTGTTGTGTGTGGAAAATCATGAAGCAGCACTTTTTGAAATTTTCAAAACAGCAACCAGGCTACAGTTGAAGTCCCCGAGATCACCGCAAGCGTTCCTTCCATCCTGATGACCGAAAGCTCAACTCGGAGCTCTTGACCCTTTGATACATGATTTTATTCACGCCGCCGCATGATTGTAAAAAGGAAGGAAGTCATAATTATCATCTCTGTCTCTCTCTCCCTCTCTCTCTGTCTCTCTCCCTCTCTCTCTCTGTCTCTCCCCGTCTCTTTGTCACTGTCTCTCTGTCTCTCTCCCCTCTTTCTCACACTTTCTTTCTGTCTCTGTCTCTCTGCCTTTTTCTCTCTCTCTCTCTCTCTCTCTCTCTCTTTCTCTCTCTCTCTGCCTCTCTCTCACACATGCTTTTCTCTCTCTCTTTTCTCTCTCTCTCTCTCTGCCTCACTCTCTCTCTACCTCTCCCTCTCAGCCTGTCTCTCTCTCTCTCTCGCTCTCTCTCTCTGTCTGTCTCGAAATGATTCAGACTGAATCGGCTCGGCACACCTCAGCCTGTCAGCACCGTGCACGATGGTGCCTGTCTCGGTGCGTCGCTGTCTGGGCTCCCCGACATAGTGAGACCTCCCCTTGTCCTGGTGTGATTCACTCACACTTTAATGAATGTGGAGTTCAGTCACAACTTGCAGCTTCCCCACTGATGGCCCTGTTATGAAACCATCAGCCTTTATAATTCGCCTCCTCTGACTCATGCTCCCTATAGGACTACAGCAACTTTCTGTTCTGTCCTCGTTTAAAGTTTGGGAGTGGGGGGGAGGTTCCCCTGCATTCATGGCTAATAGCTCAGTCAGCTCAATATCTATCACCTGAAGCAATTAAAAACACGACTTTCCTCATTAGCTCAGGAAATGCTTTTATCCTGGTCAGGGTCATGGTGGGGAGCAATAAATGCGCGCTGGGAATACACCATGGCTTGGTCACGTCCGCGAACACTCATTAGCCTTTCCTACTATCAAGTGAGCAAAAGCTAAGGTCATTAGCATTTCTATTTCAATTAGCACTTCCTGGCTTAATGATGCGTCCTCAGGCCTACTTCGAGACAAGAAGTCTGAGGGGTGTGGCCTAATGATTACCCAAGGCAGGGATTCTCTCTTTTCGTCCATTCAACGGTATCTTTGTAAATTGAGTCCCAATTTGTATTTATTGGAAAGTTAGGACAGCTACTATGACCTGCAGACCTGAGCTCGCTGCTACGCTAACCGTTCAGCAGTATGGAATTCTTTTAGTTGTATTTTATGGCGTTACCTGCGAGTTCATTTAAAATATTACTTGATTTTAGAAAAATAATTCAAACTTGATGCTCTTGCTCCTGTGTGGTCTGCGGAGGAGGTGTTTATAACCAGGCAGCTACTGGGCTGTTTCAAGATAATAGAAATACTCAGAGGTTTTTCAGCTCACAGCTTAAAGCCTCAGGTAGTCCTGAGATAGCACTGGGCCTGTAGTGGGACAGCAGCTATTCAAGCATAGGGGCAACTTGTCACACCTGATCTATCTCAGTCAATCATTCATTCATTCTGTGACGCCGGGAGCATATCAGTCGGACCCAAAGATGCAGGAGACCAAGTACGATGATACAATGGCACAGGGGAAGCACTGGAGCACGGGAAATCATGATCACCGTAGTGGTGAGTGAAAAACAAGAAACCAAAATCACTGGGAGAATATCATCGCGAGAACTGGTCAAGCACGGAACTGGGAATCAGGAGCCAGAGAGATTACGGGGGAGACGGAATTGCATGGAGGGAACAATATTCTGACGCTCGAGGGGAGTGCGCCGCTCATCTTTATAGCTTGTTGATTGCTGAGTGGAATCAGGTGAGCTCTCTGGATTCCGCCTACGCATGACTGCCACGCCCATCGCCAGCACCTGCAGTGCATAGGGAGAGAGAGAGAGAGAGAGAGAGAGAGTTAAACGCCGCCAACTGGCATAGATCATAACACATTCATTTATTCATTCATTTATTATTTTTCTAAGTCATTTAATTCTAATTAGGATCATGAGGTGCCTATCTCAGCCAACTTTGTGTGAGGGCAAGGGCGGATACATCCTGAACAACTATCCAAACCATTGCAGGGCCAATACACATGCAACTATTAACACTCATGCTCACACCTAGGGGTGGTTTCAATCCACCAATTCACCTCCTGGACATGTTTCAGGACCATGAGGGGGGAAACCGGAGGAATCACACACAAGTACAAGGAGGACATATAAAATCCATACAGGAATTGCCCAAGACCTTCTCGTTATGAGGCGGACGTGCTAACCACTGCAGCACCGTACCGTTGTATTGTAGGAGGTTGGAGAAATCATGAGCTCAGATTCACAATCAAAAAAGTTTTTATTTCATGGAAATAACCGAACTTATCTGGGATCTGATTCAAGAGCGTCTTTGGTAAATCTCGGGTGTGCTGATAAGATTTTTATATAACACCTCTGATGACAGAGTCTGAAGTTGCAGAGGGCGTAGTAAAAGCAGAATTGGAACAAACTAACACACTCAGTCATTTTCCAATTCCAGAGAAATGTCCTCCTTCATCGTCTGCACTAACGCGCAGACTCGTGCACATGGCCCTCAATGCCCATCCCGTAATACTTTCTTTTGACCACGCCCCCAAGAATCTCAGATCCCAGCAATGGATCAGCATGAGTAAAATGGAGGCTGTTTTCTGACAGTTGCACCCGACTATTACACACACACACACACACACACACACACACACACTCGCTGGCTAAGCGCTCACAGATGTGCTGACAAGTAGGGAGGGGGCAGAAATGGTGCATTGGAGTGAAGGAGGCAGATGTGTAGCAGGGCAGGAAGGAAGGACGGAAGGAGTCGAAAGCATGAGGTTAATATGTAGTGAAAGATTGAAAAGAGTCATACGCGGAGTAAGTTCCAAAACCTGCAGACAGAACTGAACTGTGAAACATGAAAAAGTCACACGGTTCCATCCGGTCTCTGAAGGAATATACATCTATAAAAATATTCCCCTCAGAGTCTGTCTGATCATGTGATGCACTGAGAAACTGAGAAATTAATATTTTTAATATTATAAAATGGCTCGAATTGGCTCGCATTTAAAGCAAAAGTTCGCCGTCCAACAGTCTCCACTTGTACCCCAGGCATTCTAGAGTTTGAGATGGGTCCCAACGGGCCTGAGAACTGTTTACTACTTAAACCTCTATATTTGAATTGAACATGAAGTACGGATCCTCCAGGGACATGTCTGGCGTATGGAACATCCATCTGTCCCCCAACTCAGCTTTCCCACAGAAATGACATCGCTCCACCAGGAGAATCAATCACGAAATGGTTCGAAATACAGCCATTGATTTTAAGGACAGAAGTCTGCAGGAATTTGGATGGTATTTACAGTAAATGTTAGTCGAGAAATGTTTCTCCAGGGATGGTTGGTCAAGTTAACATGAAATGTTTGTTTTGTATTCTTACCAAGGTGGAACGATAAAACCTGTGAAGCGACGCCAAATATCAAACTTACATTATACTCCCATTTCACTGGCGCGCGGAAGGCAATGATTGTGGTGGAAAGGCACGGAACGCAGTCTATGGAGGAGCTTCGGCATTTTTACCCGGAAAATGAGTCAAAAACCTGCGGAAAATTGTACCTTCAGAACACCTTCGGAATGTGCGGAAAAGACACGGAAAGACCGCGGTACAATGTTGGAATACATGCGTAAAAGTGCTCGGATTACCTTCGAAACCAGTACAGATTGCAAAGGAAGACCTTTGGATAATTCACAGAACGTTCACGGAAAGCAAGGAACACTCGAGGAACGACTGCTGCACTACTCCTTTTTAGAAGGAAGACCCCTGGAATGATCACGGAACAGGCGGAATGAAAGCAGAACATTCACGTTCAACACAGAATGACTGAGGAATGACTGAGGAATACCCAGCGTAACCACGTTTCAATGAGGAAAAATTGGCACAGATCAAAGGATTTGCTTCTGATCCCACCTATAAATACGTGGAATGACCAAGGAAGCTCATTCTCTCATTCCTACAATATGTTTATAATGTACAATAAAAGTCTTCCGTGTTATCCGCAACCATTCCGCAAAGGTTCTGCATGTATTCCGCAAATCTTCCGTGAGTATTCCGTGGGGACTCTGTGGCCACTTTTGACCATCCGGAAGAGGGGGGAAGGCTCGCGGAACGTTCAGAGAAGACTTGTGGAATAAAAGGAACGATCACGGAACGTTTGCAGAAAGGATGGAATGTTTGCTGCAGGACTGCGGAATGTGAGGGAACATTGTTGGAATTTTTTTCTGTGAACGTGCTTTTGAACATGTTGGCCTGATGGAAGCGGAGGAATACCTTCGGAATGGTACGGAAGGATACAGAAGATGACGGAATGACTGAGGAACATTGAAGGATGACTATGGTTTTGCTTCCACGAGTCTGCCGTGCTCCAGTGAAATGGGGGTCATAGTGGTTGATATCATATGGATAATGGAGATGTTGCTTCCATTTCCTCCTACAAGTCAAAGACATGGTCATTAGGCGAACTGACTGTTCTACACTCCCCTTGGTTGTTTGTGGGTTGGCCTTGTGTTGGTCTGATGAGCCATTTAGGGTATCACACCTTTGCCTTTTGTCAGCTGACATAGCCTCCATGTGATCTGAGTCAGATGAAGCAGTTTGATGATTGAGTAAGGGCGAGTGAGTGAGAGTTTGCACTTCTTGACGAAATTATCATAAATCTTCCTTTAACACAGTTAAAATTTTAACTGGTGTATTGGTGGACTGTATTGTCGTCCTTGGCCAAGCTTTCCCATCGTAATCCCGAGACCTGATCTGTTATTATGTCAGCTGCAGATGAATAACGGTTCTTGACGCTGGCCCATTTGAAAGAGCAGGGATCACAGGACTTCAGCTTAGGCTTGTGCCCTTTCCTTTCATCCACCAAAATACTTCCTGGTTCCTTGAATCATTTTATGTCGTGATTGAGAAATATTTGAATCCCTTTTCTATTTCTCCTCAAGAAGCATTGTTCTTGAACTTTTCAATAATTTTCTCACGCAACCTGAAGATCCTTTGCAACTTCAAGACTAGGCCTTTACTAATAATACGGCTTAAAGCTGAACAAAATATAAATTAAACAAGGGTCCCAAAACAAAGATTGTCACCAAGCACCTGCAGCAGGGTAAATTTAGAGATGGCGCGAGCGCCAGCGGAAACCGTCTTGGAATCCCACGTGTCGAAAGAAACAAATGATGAAAATCCTTGCGTTGGCGGTGGGTGAGCACGGGGGGACTTTGGTGATGAAGGCTTGAACGACGAAACTTGGGTGAAGCGCGTTCCATGATCCGCCTTGGCTGACTTCCACTTTTGATGATCCGCCGCGATGAGTTTTTTCAGATGATCCACCCGAAGAGACTCGAGCCAGTCGGCAACAGGTCCTTAATATAAATTCCCTAAAGTTCAGGAAAGTTCCATTCCAGAATTTTCTAAATCACCTGACCTGGGTGGGGCCGGTGGTGTAGTGGTTAGAGTGCTGGGCTCATGATCGGGAGGTTGTGAGTTTAAATCCCACTGAGACCCTCACTGTGCTCAGACCCCTGGGCAAGGTCTCAACCACAAGTGTGCCTCTGTTCACCCAGCAGTATAAATGGGTCCCACTAAAAATATACTGGGAAGGGAACCGGCGATGGACTCGCATCCCATCCAGGGGGAGTTCAACTCCTGGTCGCTTCACGCAAACCGGGGATAAGCACCGGCCTGATGAGCCGCTAGACTCGGGTGTAAAAACTTACCTGACCTGCCACAGGGCACATGCGCGACTAGGTCCATCTCGAAGGTTCCCTAATGGAACATTCCAGACCCAAAATAGCTGAGTCATACCATGTGACACTATTTACAGCACACAAAATGAATCTAATTAGATACAACGTTTATCCAGTCATATTTACATTTACACATTTATTTACATGCCCATAACACTGTGTGTGTGTGTGTGTGTGTGTGTGTGTGTGTGTGTGTGTGTGTGTGTACACACTTGTTCCCTATTGATGACTTCAACACATCTTTAACCAACATAGTGAGGACATGCTTGGAAAGTGAGGTCATTTTCTCTGGTCCTCATTTTTTTAAAGTTCTGTTTAAAGGTAAAGATTTATGTTTAGGGTTACAGTTAGAATTAGGAGGTGGTTTGACAATTAGCACCGATGACTACACTTAGGGTAATGCAGCATGTTAGTCAGTGAAGGTACAAATACAGAGTATGTGTGTGTGTGTGTGTGTGTGTGTGTGTGTGTGTGTGTGTGTGTGCGCGCGTGTGTGCATGTGTGTATATGTGTGTGTGTGCATGTGTGTGTGTGTGTGTGTGTGTGAGTGTGTTACAATGGGCCTGTTGGTCAGGGAAGTTCATGGCTGGTAGACACACACACACATACACACACACACACGCACACACATACACACATGCACACACACACACGAGCGCGCACACACACACACACACACACACACACACACACACACACACACAAAATGAACGCTCAGCTCCCCATAGCTCATTGTTGATTTTTAGTGTTCTGGGTTTCAAATTCTGTTTATAAAAGCATTGGCAAGAAGGAAGCGACATTTGAGAGCAGGTTGAAACAGCAACAGCAGCTTCGGAATGGAAACATGTTGCTCATAGGGGTGTAACCGGCCCTCGCTGTGGACAGATGCATCATTGGGAAGGATATGACTGAAATAGTGCAGAAACATTTGTCATAACTCTCACCAAAAAATAAATAAATAAATAAACTGAAGTGTAAATGATTTATTGGGCAAACAAGACAATTTCTGGAGGCTTTCATCTGAAAAGAACTCCGCCCCCAGATTACGAACATCTCATTTTCTGTACAATTTTTATCCTTTATTAAGGTTCAAGGAAACACTGGAGCCTATCGCAGCCGACTTTGGTTGAGGACGGGTGTTAGAGTTTACCTTTTTATTTTGGGACCGTACTTTAAACCTCTGCCAAATCAAAACGTGCGAGTCAGATGATTCGCTGTGGCGACTCCCGAGTAAAAGGAAAAAAGCCGAAAGGAAGACAGACGACAGACTTTACCTTGTTAGTCCTGCAGAGAACAGAATACACGGGTCTGTGGTTGACCCTGTTCTCCGTTTATTTTACGAATCCTTAGACGTTTCGAACGTATTCACCGGGGCAAGGCAACACAGGATTGGTCAGTTCAAAACAACCGCTACATGTAGATTATCGAGGATAGGCTAGTTCGGTATTGTGGAGGCGGGGCTAGTTGCAATGCATTCACTCGATGCAAGTGTAGAGTCTCTGACTTTAGATTGCAAAAAAAATACAAGGAGTGTGTGCCCACTTTTACCGAACGTACGGGGACACGTGATACGGCTCACCAGTCCATCACGCACACACAACCATTCACACTTTTTTGGAACAGCCAATTATCCTAATGCGCATGTCTTTGGACTTGTGGAGGAAACTGGAGTACGGGCAGGAAACCGATGCAAGTATAGGGAGAACATGCAAACAGAAATGCCCGGCACCGGGCCCGGGACTTGAACCTCGGGAGCTTTTTTTGCTGTCTGAGCTTTTCTCAACCAACTCTGTGTGAAGGCATGGTTCAGGGTGTACCCAACCATCCACACTCACATGCACAACTAGGCAGCAGCCAAATGTCTTTGGACTGTGGGGGGCAACCAGAATACATGGAAGAAACCCATGTGGAGAATATGCAAACTCCAGGCAGAAAAGCCCCTCACCGAGCCCGGGGACTCGAACCCGGGACCTTTTTGCTGTGAAGTGGGTGTGCTAACCATGACATCACCATGCCGCCCATCGGGAAATATTTTCTGCTTTTGAACAAACAGTGATATTCTCAGAATCAGGATATTATCCAGATGTTGCCTTATGAGAAAAAGACAGGCAGGCATCTTACTGTTTGAGTTCATATCCTTTTATCAATAGTTGATCCACAGCTGTAATCCGATCATATCAGACGTGGAACCCGACTCCTCCAGTTGTGGAACCGATCCGGTGTTTGGAGTGAAAGCTTTCCAGTGTTGCTGAACACTCAGTTCCTTCTGGAAGTGAAAACAAACTCATTGCAAGTTTTATTGTGCATTGGTAGTGTTTGGCGTATAATTCCTCACACGGACCACCAGATGCGTTTCCAGCGAAGCCTCATTTTAAGCATCTCAGGATTGCATGAAGGATGTCGTCTGTCGGGGGTCATACCTCCACACGACATGAGGAAACTCCCTCCATCTTTATTCAGTGGCTCATAATAACAATACCATGATACCGCAGAACACACGCATGAGGTCACAGTAGCCTCGTATGACACGTAACCGTTCCGTGCTATGACACACTCCCGAAGCCGCTGAAGGAGTCGAGTCTGGCGGGGTTATCTGACCCAGATAAACGTCCCGCCTGAAAAATGTACTGTATCACTTCTTTCTCTCTCTCGCTATCCCTCTGTAAATCTCAATCGCTTCCTCTCCCCCTCTCATTTCACCTCATTTCCAGTTCACCAGCGCTCAACAAAAGCCTCTCAGTGAAGCATTTGACCTGAAGTGACCTCGTTCCGGGGTCGGTATGTGCATGGGGCTTAATGGGAGGTGTTTTTGCAGGAAAAAAATCTCAATGAAGGTGTCACTATACAAAAGATTAATTCATTTGTTTTCTGAACCGCATAATCTTAATCAGGGCTGCTGGGAAGAGGGCGCCTATCTCAGCCAACTCTAGGCCAGGATAGGGTACATCTTGGACAGCCCACAAGGCTATCACTGGGAATATAGAAAGGATGACATCATATTATATTTGCAGCACGGTGGCATAGTGGTCGGCATGTCCACCTCACAGCAACAAGAGCCTGGGTTCAAGTCCTGGGCCCAGCAGGGGCATTTCTGTCTGGAGTCTGCACGTTCTCCGCATGGGTTTCCTCCATGTATTCCAGTTTCCTCAACAGTCCAAAGACATGAGGTGGTTTAGTATAGGTGGTTTGTGTGTGTGTGTGTGTGTGTGTGTGTGTGTGTGTTATCCTGCAACAAACTGGTGAACTGTTCAGGGTGTACTATGCCTTCGCACAGCTGGTTGAGATAGGCTCCAGTCTCCATGCAGCTGTAATAGGATTAAGTGGTATGGCAGAAAAAGGAACGAATGGAAGAATAGTCTCGACTCTGCACTCCTTTCAGGAAGTGCCTCAGACAGGCTCCAGCAGATCCAGGAATCTTTGTGGAACTGAAACCGAAAACTTGAGTCAAAATAATCTGTTTCAAAACAGTGCGGCAAACCTCGCTGTACAAACTTCCTCTTTACTTTCAATCAGCTGAAGTTAAAAAAATTCATCAACTTCTTCATCAATGAAAAACTTGGTCACAATGACGTGAGTAAAAAAAAAAAATGAAACGTTGCCTGTGTGGTGTCACGTCCTGCTACGATTTAGCTGTTGCATCAGTAATAAATACAGAGGAAGTGCTTCTTTTTAAATAATGTTTTTCTTCCTAAAACTTCTTTGGTTACATAACAAAAATATTACAACTCTGCTTACTAATGACTGAGTGATTTCAGCATTTTATCCATACGGGGGGGGGGGGGATTGCCTAGCTTGGTGGAGGTTTGCACTTTCAAAGCGCTTTTGCTATTTTTCTTTTATTCATTCGTTCATTTTCTGAAATGATTCATCCTAATTAGGATCCTGGGGAGACTGGTGCCCATCTTAGCCGTCTCTGGGCGAGGGAACAGTACACCCTGGACAGCTCACCAGGCCGTCAGCAGGGCAGAAACTTGCTGACGGCTATGCAGCTACTCTTACGAAAGTCAGCACCACAGACAGCGAGAGACGTGGCCAGCCTTTGATTACCCAGTTAACGTCCCTGGGGGGGGACAGCATTGATAATCCGGTGATAGTGGGCTTGATCTCAGACCTTGGAATCAGTAATCCAGCACCATACCATCGGGCCGCTTTGGAAGCAGAAAATCAAAAGAATAGCCACAAATGATCCATTTGTGTGATTTGACCAAATATCGCTATGATTAAAACGGGATGTTCTGTGGTAGAGGAATCGTGTTAAATATATTTCACCGTCAAATCTCTTGTTGTATTATTTGTATCTACACCCATGGATATGAACAATGGTGTGTTCTGATTGGCTCCTCTACTCTGTGAGCATGTTCAAAAAGGTGAATGGAAGAATAATTACTATTGAATTGTCCCTACAAAGGAATCGGAATTGTTGCTGTCAGTTTGTTGGTTTGTTTGTGTTTATTTAGCTGATGAAGCATGTAAATAATAAAACGGTGATTTCACTCAGTCCCATCATTCATGGCTGATGGCCAACTTGGAGCCATGTACTCGATTTTGATTTCAAACCTTTCATTTTTTTTAACCTTGTCATCCATTTTGTTTTTCTTCCTTATCCTCCATCTTGCGAGCTTAATTTCTCCACAAGTTTAAAATTACACCTTGAGGCCAGCTTTCAATCTGTGCTCCACTCCAGTTAACATGAAAGGATCCATCTGCTGGAAACCCGAAACCAACCAACTTGAGTCATAGGCTGGTTGTATCTGCTCGTGCGGTGGGCTTCTCTGTGCCGTCTTCTCAGGCGAGGGTGAGCTGAGAGCCTGCTGATTTCAACTCACTTTCATGAGGGAGGACAATTAGCAATGTAGCATTAACGAGAAGTTATTGCACTGCCAATAATTCCGGGATATTCCAGATTTTCTCACCAAAATGTTTTCAGTCGCTGCCATTTTTAAGTACCTTTAAATTAACAAAACTCAAATTTGAAAACAAAATTGAAAGAAATCACTAAAGATTGAAACTGTCGTACTTATTTTTTATTTATTTATTTATTTTTCTGCACCCAAGCCCACTTTCCATAGCATAAAGCAGTGAGGAGTTCAGGTCCTCCGGGATGCGACACGAGTCCATTGCAGGTTACGTTCCCCGTATCTTCACTGGTACCCATCTACACTGCTCAGTGGACAGAGGCCTGTCTGTGGCTATGACCTTGTGAACAGGGATTTGAGCCCTCAACCTCGCGATCATGAGCCCAGCACCCTAACTATGGACACCCTGGACCCAAAGACAGCTTTATACAACTTGATTAAAATTATACTCTAACTCGGGGGTCGGGAACCTTTTTGGCTTAAGAGAGCCAAAAAAAAGACATTTTAAAATCTAATCCTCTGAGATATATATATATATATATATTTACTGAATACAACTAAATTGAAAAAGAAGACCAACAATTTGAGAGTATAATAAGACTCTGGATTTATTTTAAACAACATTGTCATAACGAAGTTAATTCTTAATAAGAAAAGTATTTCGTACTATTAATGCTTCTGGTGCTGCATGGTTTTGCTGATGGCTTTGTAGTCTGATTGATACGTTCTGAGGTTCAGCTTCATGCAGACATGAGGCTTCCATCTGTTAAACGTGACCGCAGGTTGGTCTTGATGTTTATCAGGTGTGACAAGGACTGCTCGCGTGCGCATGTGGAGCCAAACATGGTCAATACGGCAGGACTCACACGCTGCAGTGTTTATGTGACAGGAAGCACGTCCCAGGTTTTGGCAATCAGCTGGTCTGCAGGTTGAAGTTTTTCCATGTCTGTCCATTTGTGTTTGCTTGCCAGCTGTGCTTGGCTTCGTGGAAATGAGCCGATCAAAAACGAGGGAAATTTATCTCTTTACCCAAAAACAACATGCGCAGTCTGTGGCTGTTGTTATAATCCAATAAAATTAGAGTTTCAAGGTATCGGACCCGCCCACATACTGGCGTATGGAAAGGATTGGCTCTCCGCTTTGCGCTCAAGTGACGTGGCATTGAAAATAGATGAATAGATTTAAATGCATGAGATTTATTCATCTGTTTTTGTTTTATTTGATGGCTTTTTTATATTTTTATTTAAATGACAGTGAAATGATGTATTCGTTATTCTGTTCAGAAAGGCTATCTGATTTATTATGAGAGCCAGATGCAGTCATCAAAAGAGCCACATCTGGCTCGCGAGCCATATGTTCCCGACCCCTGATCTAACTACACATTATATTCTATAATGTTCCATGTTGTTCTGTGGTCTGTCTTCCTTTCGGCTTTTTCCCTTTTACTTGGGAGTCGCCACAGCAAATCATCTGATTCGCACGTTTGATTTGGCAGAGGTTTTTACGTCGGATGGCCTTCCTGTCACAACCCTTTTTTTTAGCAAGGGGCAGAAACACGCTGACCACTTTGCAGCTACTCTTTACGAAAGTCAGCAATGGTTCTTTTACATGCCTCACACCATAGACAGTGAGAGACATGGCCCGCCTTTGATAACCCAGTTAGCTGCACTGGGGGGACAGTGACAACCTTGTGGAGAGTGGGACTCGAACCCCCAACCTTTGGATCAGCGATCCAGCGCCCTATACCCCTAGACCACCACTGCCCCCATTTTGTTCTGTGGTACAGTACGATATTTAATGACGTCTTTACAAACCAAGATACCGTAAAACTTTATTATTCTGTCGTTATATCATTCTATCTTTAACCCGATGTGGTCCAAGAAGAGTTTATGTTTAATTCTTATAATACTGTGTAAAGGTCTGTTAGGATTGAAAGACTGAAAACATCAATATTGCAGTTTTGTGGGTTGGTTCAGAAATGTGTTAATAACATAACATTTTAAGTATTTTGTAAAGGCGGGGCTCCTGATAGATATCATTATTGATAGGTATCTGAGGCCGGTGTTATAAGAGTAGCACGGCTGTTTAAAGGACGAAGTAAATAAGCCTCGCTGTGTTTTCCAAAAGCAAAAGAAGGAAAGTTTCACACTCAGTTTTTTGTTCACGCATTAATTTGTATCTCCCGCCTTGTTAGTTTAATTGTATCCCATGCAAAGTGGGGTGGGCGGGTACTATGTATTCGGGGGCTGTCTGCCGCCACTGAAGACACTTCTTGTGAACACTCCAGCAGTGTCTGTTCTTGATGGGTTTATTTTATATTTATATTGAATGGTCCCTATGGGACGCCTTATCAGCCCATCCAGACTGGATCACCTTGACCTATTTTTCAAGGTTACTTCATTAAAAATCCCAATAAACACGTTCGAGGGTCCTGTGGACCATGTGAGGGATACACCTGGAGTTCTGAGAGAGGAACGCATTTCTAGTAATCCATGTAACAAGTTCATGTTCCGTGTTGCCATGACGTTTGTATGTGTGTGTGTGTGTGTGTGTGTGTTGGGGTTGTGGTGTTGACGGAAGGACAGCACAGGCCAGCCATCGATGTCATGATCCTTGTCTGTGAAAAAAACCTGTCGTGATGGCAGCATTGAAGTAAAAAGAAAGAGCTTCAGGATTCCTGCGTGAAGGAAATGATTGAGCAAGGCTTGAAATCCGAGGCCTGCGAGACGTTTACACTCGACTCTGCACCTCATCCCATTAAACTGTTCCTGCCTCAAGATAAACATTCCTGAAAGTGTCTGGTATTTTTTCTCAAGAAAATCAATCAGCCTCACCAAAAGCCTGATGACTCAAACAATTTCACTTCATTAGTTTCTCCTTTTTCTTTCATCGTCTTCAACGTTACAGATTATCGTCTGGGAGTCCGGCTCTGCGACTTGCAACTGAATATCCCTCTGCATGTAAAGCAGGATACATCCTGAGATGCACTTTCTGCTCACCACGGATCCAAAGAGTGAGAATTCAAACTGTTGCATTCTGAATCTTCTGGTCTGACCTCGCGCATCAACCAGGCAGAGCACGTACTGTCCGTGTGCTGTTTCCACGCTGTCTGTACTCGAGCGGCTTCCCGGAGGCATCGATAGATACAGTTACACAACTATAAACTATGTCTATTTATTTATCAAGAAGTTTAACAGCATTTTTACTTAAAAACAAAACAAAAACATTTTGGGCGAAGCAAAAAAAAAGGCAAAAAAAAAAAAAAAAAATACAAGCTCTAGTATGTCGCGACAGGTTTTCTACTTCCACAGGAATGTGGGTGTAAATGTTTCACAAGGGCCAGAGTTCAGTGTTAATCAGCACACACACACACACACACACACACACACACACACACACACACACAGCGCGCTGGGTGCACTGCTAAGTACAGAAATGTGCAGCATGACGTTGAAAGGATTGAGAGAAACAGAACTGGAGGGGAGACAGAGCGGGAGGGAAAGGACAGGCGGGGGGTGAGGGTGGAGGAAAATAAGGAGGCGATTGTTGGGAGTTGGGGATGTTTATAAAGGCTGGAATGAGAGAGAGCGAGAGAGAGAGAGAGAGAGAGAGAGAGAGAGGGAGCACCGACACACACACAGATATCCACACAGGAAGAAGACTTCAAATTTGCCTGGAGGTATAATCACAGGTAGGTCAATCTTTAAACCTTTTAATGTAGATAACTGGAGGTATATAATCTGGGTTTATATAGCTCTGAAATATCAGGGACTGCGTGTCGTTCTTTCATTTCTTCGAGCATACCTGCAAAGTATCCTTTCTCACCTTTAAAAAATATATATTCACGCAAGACTGAGAGACGAGTGCACCTTTTTTATTATTATTATTATTATTATTATTATTATTATTGGGACCAGTGGCGTAGAACTTTGGCTGTTACACTCATGATCAGGAGGTTGTGTGTTCGAATCCCACTGAGACCCCCACTGTGCTAAGACCCCTGGGCAAGGTCTCAACCACAAGTGTGCCTCTGTTCACCCAGCAGTATAAATGGGAACCAGTAAAATATACTGGGAAGGTAACCTGCGATGGACTGGCGTCCCATCCAGGGGGAGTTGAACTCCTGGTCGCTTCACGCTACAGAAACCGGAGATAAGCACCGGCCTGATGAGCCACTTGGGTCGGGTGTAAAAAACAAAATTATTATGATGATGATGATGATTTTTAAATTTTTTTTTATTGTTTATAATTATTATTTATCCCTATAATATGCATTTTTTCACATTATGGCTCTCTAATACACACCACACATTAGGACACACACACACACACACACACACACACACACACACACACACACACACGACTTGCGCAACAAGTGCTGATTCTTGAAGAGCTGGAGTCGCTCCTTATTTCTGCTCTCTGTTTAAATTCTTTTTCAGGATGTTCTAAACCCGCCGTGTGTACCAACCAAACGCCACAGACATTCACGTAGATATTTATTTAACCCTCAGTCATCATGTGGTCCCTACATCACGGTTCTCAAACCACAACTGGGATCTTCAGAACCCAGAATCAAACCAAACGAGTCGAGGATTAAAACGTCCGAGTTCGCTTTGTATCTTTAAAGTAAAATCCGTCGACACGGCCGCGTGAATAACGTGACAGGCAGAAATACAGTAAAGCTTCAAACTTATAATTAAACCCAAGTGCGCTGCTCTTTAAAAACATTCAAGTCGCGTACAGTACATCCATCTTTGTTTATAAACAAAGAATTGACAATAGATTTTATGTACGGTATTCATATTATTATTAAAATGACTGTAACATTCAGATTATATGTTGAAATAAAATCAAACATGTAAACAATTTTGTTTAAAATTTAACACAACTTGTCCTGTTATCAAATGTATTTTTTAAAAAATACACACATTTGACTTTCGTGGAAATTATTTAAATAATTGAATTACATGTGAATATGTTATGAATATGTTATGTTTATGCAAATTACATCTGAATATTTTCAGTGTCAGATGTCCGTACACATCTCAACAAACAAGAACACGAACCCGACGAAACCTTCATACATAGAGCAGCTACTGTTCAGGGTCGACCCCGGTCTTGTCCTGAGTCGGCTGAGATGGGCGCCACCCGCCCTGTCACCCGAGTGATGATTAAGCAGTTCAGAAAATGAATGACTGAAATATATAACAACTTTTTCAATCAAAATTATTGAGAGAAGCTTCCTGTGTTCAACTCTTTTTATAAATAAATAAAATAACTCCAGCGATAATTCGGAAACGGCGTTTTTTTTCCCTCGCTGTCTCTGTTCAGTGTTCTAGACGATGAGATGTTCGCATCTCCTAAACATCAGTGAATGATTTTTCCGGGCTATTTTTGCTCCCATGTTTACGACGTCTCTGTGGTTTGTGGTTTATTAAAGTGGATTCGTGCGCACAGTCGTGCATTTTCCAGGACGCTGTTTTTCCCCTCGTGGATATTCTTCTGGGTTTAAACCATGTGACTGTGGTATGAGTTCTGTATAAATGCACATCTGAATTTCTGAGTCTGAGACTTTTAGCTGAAAGACTTGTGTGATGACATAAAAAGCCATAATGAGGATAAAGCGGCGGTCTTGGCCGAACGGTTGGAGAAGTGGCTTTGGTGACAGAAGGGTCACTGGTTTGATTCTTGGACCGGGCAGAAAATGCGTGGTGGTGGGAGGAATGAGCAAGACCTTCCTCTTCCTCCACCTTCACAGCTGAAGTGCCCTTGAGCAAGGTTCCTCAGCCCCATCTGGTCTTCAGGTGCCGCGGTGGGGTCACTCACTGCTTCAGGTGTGTGAGCGTATTTACTTTGGATGGGAAAAATGCAGAGGAAAATTTCCCTTGTGGGATTCATCAAGTAATGAACCTGAATGAATCGTTATGATGAGCACTGCGGGGCATGGTGGTGTGAGTTTGAGTCCCGGGCTCAATGAGGGCTTTTCTGCGTGGACCAGTTCCCTCCGTCAGCCCGAAGACATGCACATTAGCATAATTGGCCGTTCCAGATTGTTTCTCGGCGTGAGTGTGAGGTCGACTGGTTATGTGCTCTGTGATGGCTGGTGAGCTGTTCAGGGTGTACCCCACCTTCATCCTCACCCCCCCCCCCAAACCAAATAGGATTCAGTGGGTCAGAAAGGAAAATAATGAACGGATGGCAAGTAGTGTTTACGCCGCTAACTTCAAACTAATTCTGCTTTATTGGAGGTATTAGAATCACCTGCATCATCGTCCTGACCACGCCTTGAAACAGATTTTCACCAAACTTGGTCGGAACACTACCCTACCAGAGTCCCGAAGATATTTTTTCTTTTGAATGTCTAGGTCAAAGGTCAAGGTGTGTGCAAGGTCACAAAGCTTTGAAGATAGATAGCTTACAATCTTAAAGAGTCCCTGTAGACATGGTGGTCCTATGGAACATTGAGAGGAGACCACTCATGGACTTTCACATGATACCATTACCTTTGACCTTGAGTAACCTTGAAATGGCAAACCCCAGCCATGTCATGAAAACCTTCAAACCGGAAAGATTTTTGAATTGATTTCGTCAATCCATGTACTTGAGAACGTATAGTAAGATGAACACGGGTAAATAAAAGCAGTACCAAGAAAGGACTGATTTTCGACACTCTCCACACTGTGTGCAACCTTTAAGTCCCCATTGGTCCAAACCTTCACTTCCATCCAGAAGTTTCCATAATTAGCAATGACGCTTGTTTACTCTACAACATGATACATGTTTCGATGTTGTCCTTACTGTTACGTTTTTCCTTTCAGAGAGCATGCCGAGAAAGCGTCCCACTCCTCCACTACGTCTTTCCATCACCCTGCTCATCTTCTCCATTTTCAGCCTATCATCATCATCACCACGCAATAGCACCCGGCGACCGGGCATTCCCAATCCTCATATATTGAATCCCGATGAAGATTACAATGATTACTATGGTGATGTCACAGAAGTAACACATAAAATGGTACAACCACCATTCTGCCAGTATGACTTGTGCAAGGACCAGCAGGAGTCGTGTCAGAAGCTCGCGCTCACTCTGCTCTGTGTGTGCCCCGGTATCAGCAGTCCCTCCGAACGTCCGGACCCTCCTCCTGTCATAAGTCTGTCTTTAGAAAGCAAAGGAATAGTGCTACGCTGGTGTGCGCCACCCTCCACTGTCACGCACTACCTCGTTCAGGTGGGGGGTCAGGACGCGGTGCCGGACGTGAAAGAAAACAGAAGGATGATAGTGCTGGAAGATCTCGCGCCAGGCACTGAGGTGTGCGTGGTGGCGGTGAACAATGCAGGCACCAGCACACGGAAGAGCTCTTCATGCGCCCGCTATGAGCCCAGCGGTCCTCCTGTGAAACTACTAGTTATCGGAGCAGCAGCGGTGGTAGTGCTAGCGATTGTGTTCGCACTGTTGATCTGGTGGTGCAGGAGACACCGGAAAACTACAACTCGGACAATAAACCAAGGAGGCGAGATGGTGCTCTGAGGAAGAGGAAGAAAAGCAGGAGATTGTATAAAAGCACTTTAGTCTTGTTTGTTTACTAATTATATATTATATATTTTGTTATTATTATTATTATTATTATTATTATTATTATTGTTTTATGTTATATATTTGATATATTTCTTTTCATTGAAGCTGATTTTTTTTTTATATTTAATTATAATTTTTTTTTTTTTTTTTTTTTTTTTTGCTGTGTCAAAGTGAATTGATTATACATTTGAATCAGATTTAAATTATATTTAGTTTTTTTTATTTTAAATCCATGGGTCCAGAAGTTGTCCCTGCTAAAGACTCTCATGACGCTCATGTTGATAATTCTGTGGGAAACTCTTCTCCCGCTGATTACGGTTCTCCGTCGGTCACAGAGGACACCAGTGATTGGCTGGAGTGGAACCAATCAGACCCAAACTCATCAACATGGATAGTGAAAAAATATGTGGTGATTGGTGTTTTCTTTTAATGCTGCTGTCATTGTGCCTATTATAAATAAAGTCATATTTTCACATTAGCATGATTATCATTTGCAATTGCAGTGACACATGGTAGCCTTTAGGGGCAGTGCTGAGTGGAGTAAAAAAAAAAAAATACAATCAAAATGCCTGAGTTATAAATTGTGTGGAACAAATAACGATCGTTCATGGCATTTTTTTTCAGCTCTGTCGATTTTCTTGATTCTGATTGGTCAGAATATGTTGAATAATTATCTGTTTAGACGTATTTATTTCACTAAATTTATGGAAGGTGTCACACTGCGCTTCCACCTCATGCCTTCTTTCCTTGAAGAGCGAGAGATTTTAACAAGGGCTGGTGAGGGAAGAGCTATTTATAGCTACTATAACATGAATAATAACAGGAATTGGCTTGTTTAGAGAAGGGTGAAATCAAACAACGAATGTGATTAGCAATATCGAAAATGTTTAGCATGTCCTTCTCGGCAGATTGCAGGTACAGACCGAATAAAACACTTTGGGACGTGCTGTGATTGGAAACTAATGCGCTTCAGGGTGGGAACATTAACCTCCACTTTAGATCCCAGTGTATGTTCTTGGACTGTTATAAAGTTGGTTAATGTGTCCCAAAACATTTGCAAACCCCCCCCCCCCCCACCACCACCACCACCACCACCACCACCATCTAAAATAGGAATTCCATCACCTTGCTATGGTAACACTCCATGATAATCAGCATCGGCTGATCGAGGTCAGCAAAAGTAGCTGCATAGTCTCGGTCAGAGGCTCACGGCGGTCACTGAGCACAGAGCTAGTTAAGCTTGTATAACGTATACCGATACGGTCCAAGAACACTGACGAGCCTGTCCTCAAACATCGAGGAAAAACATGAAGAGTTTCAAACAGGGTTTTATTCAATGTTTGTGACTCCAGCGTCACATTGGCACCACGTAATGAAGTGGTTTTGGGTAACAGTTTGAAACTTGCAATCTGGGGATTTTCTTTGGAAAACAAGAGTCTGATTACTCAATGTTCTTTTATTCGCTGTGAATTCATGAAGGCAAGAAATGAAGTAATATTCATTCGTCGCTAAGCGAGTGACTCAACTGTTTGTGTCATGCTTTGAAATTGCACTTGAGTAATGTTACTGCACGCGGCCACAGTGTGTTAAAAACCCAGAGATGGCGTTTATCCCAGAACCGCATTTCCATCGTGGGTGCGCTTCAGACCAGCGCGCTGGCGATTCAAAAAATGGTTTCACTCCAGGCGGAGCTCTACGCTGACGTCTAAATAAATACACGTGTTGTTGCCACTGTTTATACTCATTCTAAATATAGTGATGTCAGCCAAATGTTCAAATTCTTTCCTCTATAAATTTCATGTTTATGAAACAGTAACGAGTTTAAAAAATGAATTAATTCATGAAGTGGTGCCATTACGCAAGCATGATAAACACGCGCCTGGTGACACTAACACCACCAACATTTGGTTCCTTTGGAATTCCAGGATGGTCGCAACTGGAGTCTCAGCATCAATGAATTCTTTCTTTCAAAAAAAATGCCTTTGCAGGAACGTGACAGATGTAAAAGGAGCAATGATGCATTGACATTATTTACATGACATAACAGGTTCTAAAGGTTTTAAATGTTAAAGAATCATTGAAAAAATTCCCACACACAGAATTTGAACTGGGATCATCTTCACAATATTGAATGTAGTGTTACTTGGACTGTACTCCACCCCTCCCTAAAAAAAATAAAACAAAAATCTTTGAAGGAAGTCACGCAAGCTTTCCAGAGAAGTTCTTTGAAGATTTTGCCAGCTGTTCTTTTCTGTACTGGACTGTAAAAGCAACAAGTTATTTACATTTATGGCTATCAGTTTCTTATTTCACTGAAGTAGCATGGAATGAAGTTACATATGAAACCCGTGCTGTATCGACAGGACGCACTCAGTGGTAAGAACTCCATCATAATTAAGGAGCTGGAGACTTGGCAATGGAAGCCCACAGTGTCAACGAGAATTGAACCTTCTCCCAAATGTGAGTGCATGAGGTAAGATTGGGTTTCTCTCAGTTATGCCAGGATTGGACCCCACACTGTCTTCATCTTTCATGATGGGCTTCATGTCAGATTAGATGATCACGATGCTGTAAAATCTTGCCAGGAGATTGCCGGCACTACAATTTTGACCCAAATCTACCGTCAGTTAGACCATTGAGTGTCACAATGGAGGAAGCTCAAGAAATTGTCAATCGGTGCAACATGAAGCATCAAGAAACACGCTGTAGGATGTGCCAAACTATGTGAGAAATTCAGAAAATACTAATAAAGTAGACTTTTTTGTTACGTGGTGACCAGGATGCTTTAGAAGGACCATTAATTGTTTCGTACAGTTATATTGACAATATGTCACTCACAACCAAAAGTGTGAGAATCATGAACACATTTCACTGAAACTCCACCCCCCTGGGATCTGCAGTGGCCTGTCTGTTATCTACTCGATGACTGACAGACGGCACTTCCAAACACCAACAAGCATTTCAGACCGGAAGTCAAAATTTCAAACGTGCTTTGTGCACTGATTGTTCATGTTGATAAGTCAGTATAAACATTAAGTCTCTGTTGCCCCCTGGTGATAAAAACATCGATATACAGTATTGTGATGTCATTATTTGCTCTCTGCCTCCCTCTGGTGATTAAAAATGCTCATAACTTTTTGGTCCAGTCTTCTTTCCAATGTTTTCAGATTTCCAACAGGAACAACGCCTGATGAAAATGCCCCATGGTTTGCCATTTCATTATCCATTCGTCTGCTTACTTTGGTTCGAAATTAATATCCCTGCCACTCCAAACAGCAGTTTGATCCAACTGAACAAAAAAAGCCAGACATGTTCACAAGTCATTTCTCTGCAACTTCAATCAAGTCTCAGGTGCTCAGGAAGCTCAGAGTGACGTCACTTGTTTGCTGCAGCTTGTCATCTGTGGTCGCAGGCAGTGATGGAGGAAGGAGTTTGAGCTTTCCCACACTGTGAACTGCAGGGATGTCGCAGTGGGGCCACAAATTTTATCCAAGCAGGAAAACATTCAGTAGAGCATCAGTCGTTCAAGCTGGGGCTCACGAAACATGTAAGAAAAACTGCATTGCCAGAGAGTACTCTCCAGTACTTTTACCACCACCCCCTCCCAAAAAAAAAAAGCAAGTCATTTCGAATCTTTTTGAGCTTCTCAGCTTCTCAAAACATCTGTGGCGACACATGAGGTTGAGTGAGTTCATTCATTTATTCCTCTTATACGTAGTAACTGAAATTATTCATACATTTTGTGACGTAGAATATATGCATCAGAAATATATTCTTACTTCACCAATAATATTATAATATTTATCAATCGCTGTACACAGGGATCCCTCGCTACTTCGCGCTTCAATTTATGCGGCTTCAGTGCATTGCGTTTTTTAAAAATATTAATTGAAATAAAAAATAAGAAAATGAAGGAAGAATATGGGAAAAGTTAAGGAAAATGCAGCAAAAACAAGGCCAATTCTGCAAAAAAAAACCAAACAAACCAAAAAAACCCCTAAGCAAACAAAAACAAAAAGCAACCCCAAACCCCCCAACGAAACTACTTACATTTTTGTGAGGTGCATGTCTGTATGTGTGTGTATTTACATTTTATTCACATCTTATGCATTATTTTGTAATGGTTTATTGTTATTATAAGCATTTATAGAATTTATGTATTTATTGGTATTATATACACATATACATCAGTGGGGAGGAGGCAATGGTGGTCTAGTGGTATAGGGCACTGGATCGCTGATCCAAAGGTTGGGGGTTTGAGTCCCATTCTCCACAAGGTTGTGACTGCCCCCCCCCCCAGTGCAGCTAACTGGGTTATCAAAGGCGGGCCATGTCTGTCACTGTCTATTGAGAGGCATGTAAAAGAACCATTGCTGACTTTCGTAAAGAGTAGCTGCAAAGTCGTCAGCGTGTTTCTGTCCCTTGCTCAAAAAAGGGTTGTGACAGGAAGGGCATCCGACGTAAAAACCTCTGCCAAATCAAACGTGCGAATCAGATGATTCACTGTGGCGACTCCCGAGTAAAAGGGAAAAAGCCGAAAGGAAGACAGACAGACATCAATGGGGAGGAGGGGGTTGATCCTACTTTGCGGATTTCAGTGTTCGTGGAGGATCTCGGTCCCAATTAACAGCGGAAACTGAGGGATCCCTGGATATTACCAAATATTTTGGTCGCAAGTCTAAACTAAGCGAAACTAAGCGAAGGTTTCCACCCTGAGCAGCGTCAAGCCAGTCAACCTGTTTTCATGAGCTGTTTGTTTCGGAACACTTTATCGTGACCGATTCTCAATTTATCGATTTTAAAGTCGATGCTATGAATTTCTTTGTTGGTGGTATTACACTATACGTCATTCGGCCAAAAAAAGAAGTTGCACTTTGTGTGTAAATAAACAAATATTTAAGTCTTGGTCCACTGTTGGGGAAGAACTGCCCTTGGAGGAATTTAAACAGGAGTGGCCTTGACGTCGTGCACAGGCAAATCACCTTAACGTCGCTCTAGAATGCATCGAAGACTCTGGTAACCGTCATCTGGATATTTTGGATGATATCCTGGTTTCCACATGCAAGTGATCACAATCAACCCTGAGTTACTTTTCTGAAGATTCCTCAGTCTTTCCCACATACATCCTTGATCTGATGAAGCTGTATTTCCTGCTGCAGGCGTTCCCGATATTGATGGCCTTGGCCTTCATCTTGTTGGTAGAGTTAGACTTGGATGTGTTTTCGTCAAGATGCTGCCCTTGGAATTCCTGCCAGGTCCAGACTTCAGCAGGCAGTGAGGCGCGATCTCAGTGATGACGTCTGAGGAAGGCGAATCAAACAGGTGAAACAAATTCTGAGGATTGAAGGTATTTTTCCACCCAGTGTAACTCAGTACTGATGATATTCATATTACTGTAAAGATAGTGAATAAGATCGAGCTGAGAAAATACTCAACAGTGTTATATAAACAATGAGCTGAATGTTTTACACTACAGTAGGCACTGGACCGCTCGCGCCCCCGCATACTCGCGGATCGGCGACAAACCCGAAAGTAACTGACACGTGATTCAAATTTAGCCAATGGCTGAGGGCTTTTGTTTCTCCCTCCTGCTGATTGGTTACAGATGACGTGTACACCTCTTTTTTTATTTTTCGCGCACATGTCATCAACATGATTGCCTGAATTGTGAAGTAAACATTTTTTTAGTGTTTTTAATGATAATTTAAGCGCTATGATGTCACTCAAACGCCCAGCATCTTCTCTCGCTTCTGGTAAGGCGCCGAAGCACTTTATGTCTTCATAAATATTATCACAGTACAAACTTAAAAAGTTTTTTTATTAATAATTACTACATTTTACTGCATCGTTACTGTATTAATGAGTAAGACTGGCGAGAGAATGGGTTTAACAAGTGTATTTTAGCGCATGCAATATCATACATAGGGTTTTAAAACCGCGTCAGGAACTTGCGGATTTCCGGGATCCTAGCGAAGGGACGGAACTGAACCATCGCGAAAAACGGGGGCCTACTGTGTATCCATTCTTAGGCCATGATCGTAAGAGAATAAACATGTAAATACCTTCAGTAAGAAGAATTGTTACATCCACAAAGTCTCCTAAGTAATGGCACCCCTTCCGGCACTCAGCCACATGTCTTCCTTCTCAATATTTCTTCTTCTTTTCTCCCCACAATAATTCGGATTGATATACAGTACAGTTTATTGACACAGTAAAGACAGCCCACTTTCTCCTGTCCATGAAATGACTGTTAAACGTAATGCAAACATTGCAGCACTGAACCTCATGACTCAGCTTTTCTGAACCACTGTGAGGTTTCACAGTCTCAAGAGCTCTCTCCACATCAAGATCATTTCTTCTGCCTCTCTTTTTTTCCTTTTACACCTAAGCTGCTGTTGTTTTACTCAAAATACAGTTGAATCCCCTATTAGTGAATATCGGTAGAAATAGTTCAAATGCAGCATGAGCAGAAATCCACTTCCTGGTTTGTTCAGCTAAAGTGGACCCCACCCTCTTTGGAACTGAGCACCACATAGATAAAGTCTCCTTTAGTGGGAACGTAGCTTTTTCTTCCTTTATTTTCATTCATTCATACGTTTATCTCCAGAACTCCTACCAGCCGACTCTGGTTGAAACCAGGCTGCACCCTGAACAGCTCACTAGTCCATCACAGGACCAACACACACTCACATTCACACCTAGGGGCAATTTTAGACCAGCCAGTTAGCTTACCGTGCATATCTTCAGACTGTAGAAGGAAACCAGAGATCCCAGAGGAAACCCAAGCAAACACAAGGAGAACATGGAAACACTGAACCCGACACGCAAACCCAGGACCTTCTTGCTGTGAGGAGGATGTACTAACCACTACACCACCGTGCCGACCAAGAGTCACCCATCAGCTTTCACAGATTGAAAGATCTGATCATATTCGTGTTTAATCATCAGCACCAGACTCTTCTTCATGGAGAACACATCCACAAATAAAGCAGCAGAGATTTTTTTTTTTGCAATGCTTTAGTCATAGAAATAGCAAGAGATTCACATTTATAATATTATTTTTAGTGCATTTTAATCACACGTGGTTTTATTATAGCCGATTTCCTTCACTCATCACCCCTATCTCAGACTGAGTGATGGAACATATTCAACCGATTTCAATCTCAAGAATGGGAGAAAAAAACACCATAAATACATCACCATGACAGGAAGGAGGAGTCACGGATCATCAGAACAACACTTTTATCGTCCTATCTTCTGCCAGGATTCATTCAGGAAATTGATTTGAAGGAAGTATTTATTTAGAGGCTACACTCATTCTGAGATGATGAGAAAACAACAGGAGGATGTTGTACAGGCACGTTCTCACATATTACTGGAATGTGTTGAAGACTCTGCTGATCATTATATATGCACTTTGGATGACTTTTCTTCAGCTCACAGGTGACCACCTGGAAAAGCGAGTTCCTGTCATAAAAATTCCCACCAACATCGCGGCCGGCGTTCTGGCAAACAGCTTTGACCTGATCAGCCGTGGCTACTATGAAGCTATTTTTCCTTTTATCATGTCACCAAGATTGATTTTTCCAGTCCTTGATCTTCTGGGTACAGTGACCCTCAGTCATCTTCTTGTCAATATGCTTCCTTTGGAATGCCCCCCAGCTCTGGGCTTCAGCAGGCAGTGAGGAGCTCAACACCAACATCAACCGCAATACCAGATCAAGAATATGGATATCCGTGATGACGTCTACATACAGTGGTACCTTGACTTACGAGTGTCTTTTAGAACGAATTTTCCATGGTACGAGCGTCGATCTCACTAAAAATCTGCCTCATCCAATGAGAAAAATTTTGATTTACGAGCTCTGCTAGGAAAATGGCTTTTCCAGGCCGAATAGCCTTGTATTCTTCTGCGTGTAATCATCCACGCTCCGAGAACACCTTATGCAGTGCTTCTCAGTTGTTTTCTGTAATGCCCCCTATAGGAAGGAAATCCCCCCCACCAGTGCCCCGCGTACGACTATAAATTACTGCACTTCATATCGTTTTCACAGTGCTTTTACCCTGCACCATAAGAAACACAGTGAGAGCCCACTGACACCTACTGTACAGGATGCGCAATTACACTGAATTCTAGTATAGTATGGCAAAAAACCACATTCTCCAGGGTCACCCCCCCCCTTCCCCCCAGCATCACACCAGGCCCTCGAAGGGTCGCACCCCACTATTTGAGAAGCACTGGCCTTGTGGGAGCTCATCGTGAACCTTTTGCTGGCATTCGTCGTGTGCACATGCACAAAATTCTCCTCCTCCTCCTTCTCTGTTATGTACTACCTCCTGCCTGTCGCATACACAGACACTCAGATGTGCACCTCGCATAAAAATGTCAGTAGATTTGATGGGTGGGGGGTTGAAGTTTTTTCTTTTGTTTTTGTTTGTTTAGGGGTTTTTGAATAATTTGCCTTGTTTTGTGGCATTTTCCTTAACTTTTCCTCTATTCTTCCCTGTCTGTCTGTCTTCCTGTCTTCAGGGCATCCAAAGTAAAAACCTCTGCCAAATCAAACGTGCGAATCAGATGATTCACTGTGGCGACTCCCGAGTAAAAGGGAAAAAGCTGAAAGGAAGACAGACAGACAGACAGACAGAACCGCATTTTACATGTAAAGCGCATGATTCGTTCCAATCTTTTAAAAATTATAAAAGTATACCTTTTAAGACCTCCTTTTGCTTCAATATCGTACCAATGGTAGATGGGTTTGGTCATATTCCTTTGCGATATCACTCGAGCCTGTTTCTTCTTCTCACTCGCCCCAGAAATCACATGCGTGTGCGTGCGCATGTGTGTGTGTGTGTGTGTGTGTGTGTGTGCGTACCTGTATGTGTGTGTGTGTGTGTGTGTGTGTGTGCGTGAGTGTGTGTGTGTGTGTGTGTGTGTGTGTGTGTGTGTGTGTGTGTGTGTGTATACGCGCATGTGTGTTGACCATGTCTTCTGAGCAGAGTTATAATCTTAAAAATGTTTATGGAAGGTTAAAAGCCTGAGTCAATAAATAAAGCATAAAACAAGAGTAACTCTGTCCTTTACACGAAAAGCATCATGGTGGATTCAGCTCCATAATAGGCAATGGGAGGTAGCTGCGTCATCCCTCCGAGCCAATGGGATCCCTGTCCAAGATGGCGCTCGAGTGAAGGCGACATGAATGACAGCTCAATTGTGAGCCAATGGGAGGCCAGTGGGGCGGGATGTTTGAACGTCATTAATGGGAGAGCAGCTCATCCATTGTTTGAATGTTTGAATGGCGTGTTTGAATTTTTAAGATGGCGCTTTCGTAACGTGAACTTGTTTCGTACAGTATACAGAGACAAAAATTTTAGGGAAGTGTGTTTCGTAAGATCGTAAGATATAATATATATATATAATATACTCACACATCTGGGAAACATAAAGATGTATAAACATATTGACTATGGGTGCTAAACAGAATGCAAATGTGGCTGCTTTGAACTTTGACACAGCTCTTCTTTACCATCGTGATATTTCAGGCATTCAACAGCTTTGTTTCACTCATCAACTGCTGGAGATATTTTCTTGTTTTTATTTTTGTTTCTGGGTTTTTTGTTTTGTTTTATTACATGCCAGCTCTTATTGTTAGTTTACTCAGATTAGAAACTCATCCATCCCCTATCAAAGGAACTTGAATAGTATGGCTCCATGACAAAATCAGGAGAAGCTGAAATGCACTTCCTGTTTTCCTTTCTGGGACCAGCCCAGTTGGCCCCCACAAAGTTTGGTCCCCAGCATCCATGTGGGCAAACAGAACAAACAGCTATTTAATGGAAAATATTGGTAGAAAAAGAATAAGTTTGGCTGATAAGATTGGGGGAATGAAGAGCCATTGGGGGAGTGTCTATCATATGACTGACAGGACTTTTATGTTTACATAAATATGTGGTACATTAATCCATCTATTTGCCAAACCGCTTAATCCTATCATTGTCACAGGGAGATTTAATCCTATCTCAGCCAACTCTGGGTGAAAGGCGAGATGCACAATGAACAGCTCTCCGGTCCATCGCAGGGCCAACACGTATCCACACCCCCAGCTAGAGGCAATTTAGAAGAGTGAATGATCAGAATGTGCATGTCTTTGGACTGTAGGAGGAAACCAGAGTACCTGGAGGAAACCCACACAAGCACCGACAAGAGAACATGCAAACTCGCCATTGCTGAGCCTGGGATTTAAACCCGGGACCATCTTGCTGTGAGATAGTCACACGAATGACTCCACCACCATTCCACTCAAGAACAGTTCATCAGAGTCCAGATATTTTTGACCTGATGAATTGGACATGACGAGGTTCAGGCTGCCCCGCCTTTTGGGGTTTTTTATTCCCAATTTTCTCCCTAATTTAGTCGTAGCCTATTCCCACTGATCAAGTATTGCCTTCCTTATCATGCGACCAACACTGACCAGGGAGGATTGAAAGCATGCACACGCCCCCTCTGTGACATGCAATACTAGTCACCCATCTCTTTTTGAACTGCTGCGCATGCATATTTTGGGGGCGGTCGAGCACACTTGGAGAGCAAGTGCTTTCTGCCCCTCATATGCATGAACTCACAGATGCCCATGATTGGCTGGCGATCACTGTGAGTGACAGGGAAGTAAACATATGCCATCACTCCCTCCTCTGCCAATTAGCTCCCATGGACTCGATCCCGGCCACGGATGGCTGTGGCATGAACTTGGTTCCTCGCTTTCCTTATGGAGAACAAATCCACCAATCAAACAGCAGAGAAAATGGTTTTTAACAATGATTTATTGATTGAACAGAAATAAAAGCAATTGATTTTTAAAATCCAGAGAAATTATCCATTTCAAAGTTTTTTTGTAGATAGAATAGAGAAAGAACAAAGGTTTTGGGGATTTTTTGGATTTTTTTGAGAGAAACTGCATGTTAGAAGAATGTCACCAAAACATCTGATGGGTTAGTTTGCAGCTCTGAGGGAATTAAACAGGTCGGTCCCTTTCATAATGTACAGGAAACCTATTTCTACATGCTATTGTGACATATCGAAGGCTCTGACGCCCATCGTATTTACAATTTGGGTAAGAACTTCCTCTTCTGTGCCTGCAAGTGACCACAGACAAAGGGAGATTACTTTCATAAAGATTCCCCCCCACGGGTCTGCCAGCTCCCCGACACACATTAATGACCTGCTGCTCTGTGGCCCTTATGAAGGTGTTTGTAAATTTGCAGGCTCCATGATTGACTCCGATATCGTTGATCTTGTTGGTGCATCTGTTCTCAGCCATGCTCAGGTAAATATGCTTCCTTTTGAATGCCCCCCAGTTCTGGGCTTCAGCAGGCAGTGAACAGCTCAACACCAATAGCAACACCAGACCAAAAACATGGATCTCCATGATGATGTCTGTGGAGAGAGATACAATTAGTTTGAAAATAGTGAACTTGAATGGGAGAGGAAAAAAATAAGTGGAATATCTCCACCCGTTACTCGGTTCGGGTTCAAAGGAAAAGTGAAGTCGCATTTGCCTCTGTTCCGTGGTTAGTTGAATGTGTGACAGGAAACTACAGAATACATTTTAGTTGTTCGGTAGAAATATTTTAGAAAGCTTTTCTAAGTACTTTTGTAAAGTAGGCCCTCGTTATTCGTGGGGGTTTGGTTCCGGCCCCTCCTGCGAATTAAGATAATCCACGAGTTCTGTACCCAGAAGAAAAACCCCATGTATCATATTGCATGCGTGATGGGGCAACCGGAAGTAAAATACAGACAGGGGGCAGTGGTGGTCTAGTGGTATAGGGCGTTGGATCGCTGATCCAAAGGTTGGTGGGTCGAGTCCCACTCTCCACAAGGTTGTCACTGTCCCCCCCAGTGCAGCTAACTGGGTTATCAAAGGCGGGGCATGTCTGTCACTGTCTATGGTGAGAGGCATGTAAAAGAACCATTGCTGACTTTCGTAAAGAGTAGCTGCAAAGTCGTCAGCATGTTTCTGTCCCTTGCTAAAAAGGGTTGTAACAGGAAGGGCATCCGACGTAAAAACCTCTGCCAAATCAAACGTGCGAATCAGATGATTTGCTGTGGTGACTCCCGAGTAAAACGGGAAAAGCCGAAAGGAAGACAGACAGACAGTCTTAATGTAGTAAAATATAGTAGTTATTAAGAAAAACTTAATTTTTTACTGTGATATTTATTGGTAATATAAACATTATACAGCATATATATGTATAAACACCTTTAAATGTATTTTTATTGAAACATACAACACTGTAGTTTTCAAAAATACCCACTAGAGGGATATAGTGCATTACTATTTGTGAGGCGCATTTCCGAGGCAGCGTGAGATGGCAGAGTGCATTTATTATTCAAAGGGGACGCACTTAAGCAGCGCACTTCAACTGAGGTGAGCGTGAGGTTTGTGTTTATAGGGAGTAGATGAGGACTGCATTCAGTCCAAGCAGCTCAGCCACACCCATCAGCCCGAGCGGGTAGAAAACAGAGTTTTAGAGTGAGAGAGTTAGAGTACAAAAGAAGCGGTGGAGTGGTGTGAGTTAATCCTCTCGTGCAGAGGTGAGCGTGCTTGTGTTTATTGAGAGTAGATGACAATAGTGAATTCAGGAGTGAGCCACCGAGCAGCCAAAGTGGAGAGAAAACAGTTAGTTAGAGGCACAGCCACCAAAATCAAAGGCCCCCCAAAACACAGACCATAACAAAAAGGACATAAAAGAACAAGAAATGTAATAAATTGGATAAACAATACAAAAGGATAAACATGCTACACCACAGTACATACAATCACATACACAAACATTCTAAACATTAACTTAGGTACTGTACTGGAATAATAATTGAAAAAGACTTTAATACTACAGTGCTTTACAACAGTTCAGATGATTATTCCTCTTCAGGCTCTTCAGCAGAAACTGTCGTTTCTTCTGGAGAAAGTCTTATTTCTTCATAAAAGACATCCAACGTCATTACCTTTTTCTGGCGCTTAGCCAGTGTTTGAGTGGCATCATAGAGCTTAACTGGTGATGAAAACACACTAAAAAAAAAGGCTCATTGACAACTTGTGTGCGAATGAGGAAAAAGGGGCATATACATCATCTCAGCCAATTAGCAGGTAGGAGGACAGCCATTGGCTGAATTTGAATCACGTGACAGTTGCTCGGGAGTCCGCGAATGTGCGCATGCGCGAGTGCAAAACCACGAATAGTCAACGGCCTAATTTACTCAGTTCTGTACTCAGTTTATGTTTGACCTTTGACCTTGTCAAAATGATCCTCAAACTTTACTTTACTTTGTCTGGAGTATTTTTCAAGAGCTGCTGAGTATCTGAGGGGTTTCTCCATCTGAGGTGGCTCTTTTTGTTTTGTTAGCGGCACCGAAAGCTAAGATTTGACTTTAGACATTTGAAATTATTTTAATCACCGATGTTTTGAAGTCTGTCTGTCAGTTTATGAGCAAAACCCTGACCACATCCGTGCATGGATTTTCACCTAACTTGGTGAGGAAGCTACCTGAGTTCCAGAGATGATTCAGTTTTGGATTGACAGGGTCAGAGGTCAAAGTCGAAACAAGCCGGTGAGGTTTTGCACATTGGACTGCTTATAACTCATGAACATGCTGTTATTGTCAAATGCTAATATAAGGCTGATATAAGATTGGACTTTGACCTTGGGTGGCCTTGAAAGGCCAAAGTCCAGCCATCTTGAAAACATTCAAACTATTGAGAGGGGTTTTTTCACTAAATTTGGTCACTTCCCCTGACTGTAGAACATATTGTAATCCAAGCATAATTATAAACAGTTCCACATTGGGATGAATTTCTACCTTACCCATGATCCATGCTGTGAGGCAGAAGTAACGTGCAGTCTGTGTACTTCTCAGTTTCTTTTTGAAATCTCAAAACGTTAACCAGAATTTACATTGTTGTTTTTAACACCAACTCTTGTCAACAGAAAGTTCAAATAATAAAAACAAGAACAGAAGCAATTTCAGGTTTATGGCTGAATTAAGCCTGATGCGTGTTGGATAAGATGTGCAGAAGCATCTGTGTGTTGTGTTGCTATAAAATGTTATCAGGAACTCACGGAGCTTTTCCTTCAAGAATCAGCAGTTCTGGAGAAATCTTCTGATTCCGCTGAGGTAAAGATAAGCGAGGACGTCAAAACTTCTGAGAAGATTCGGAGGCCGGATTTAAGAGCCAACTTTGAACAGCTGACCAACAGTGCAGCAGCTTTTGTACTGTATCTAAAGGGCGGGACATACTGTACCCGCCTGCTTGAAATGGCTCAACAACACTCTGAAGGGATTTTTTTAAGTTGCTCCATGTGAGAAAACAAACATCTATTTATTTATTTATTTATTTTTTGACTCCATGTCCCTCATCCTTATTTGTTCAAATCCAATAAAATACACAGCAATTTACAGCAATAATAATTCATCCAGCGGTTTTAATGATGGAATATCATTGTAGAGTATAGTGGGTGGGGCTTTAATAGGCAGCACAGCACTCAACAACAACAACAACAACAACAGTTCTGTTGAATCCTGGTTCCTGTTTTAATTTAGTTTTTTTTTCTTCGTTTTATTTCTCTATTTGCTGAAACATTTGTTGTTGATTTCAAAATGCAAACATTGCAGCACTGAACCGCATGACTCAGCTTTTCTGAACCACTGTGAGGTTTCACAGTCTCAAGAGCTCTCTCCACATCAAGATCATTTCTTCTGCCTCTCTTTTTTTCCTTTTACACCTAAGCTGCTGTTGTTTGACTCAAAATACAGTTGAATCCCCTTTTCGTGAATATCGGTAGAAATAGTTCAAATGCAGCATGAGCAGAAATCCACTTCCTGGTTTGTTCAGCTAAAGTGGACCCCACCCTCTTTGATTTCAAAATGGTTTCGGAAAGATCTAATTTTATTTTTAAGAGATGGAAACATGTTATATCTTTATTTGAGATACCTTGGAACGGAATATGCCCCTTTAAATGTGTAACACTGATTGGCTCACTGTGTTTTGAGGAAGTAAATCACAGTGAGCTGCTTGTCTTGTTAACTTGATCATCGTGAGCTGTCAGAAACAGGTGAAGTTCTTAGAACTTGGAACTTGGAACACTATGTGGTGCTGTAAATTCTTCGTGAATAATAGTAATCTATAAAATCCAGAGAGTCAGCCTGGGTTTACACTGGGCGTGGAATTCACAATCTCGATGATTTGAGCGAATTGTGCCAAGTGTGGCAGTTCGTGGGATCTTGCGAGAACTTGGTGGATTCGGGATGATCGCGCTGATCGTGGCAGAGTGTAAAAGATCTGTATCCGCCATTGTAGTATTGTAGGGTCTTCATGACCTTTAAAACTCGATTACTTCAAGTTTCATCGTCCTTTTTATCCCCCTATTGTGTGCCGAGCGAGCTCACCAATCGTAGCGCTCCACATTTTTTTTGGATCGTGGATTGCCGTGCTCCAGTATAAACCCAAGATAAAGGATAAGAGCACATACGTACCTTTAAAAACATTTCATTGTGCTTTATTAATTTCAAGAATATGACAGTGAGTGATAAAAAAAAAAAATCCCAAAATCGTCCATTTAAAAGCTTTCAGGGGGGAGTACATCAGCGACGATATTGTGATGTACCGTTAAACGGTGGTTTATTTATCGTACATCAGCAAGAAGCTTTTCCGTTTCACTGCACAATCACAGTGTCTTCGTGGTAGTGCACAGGCAAATCATTCTCACAGGTCAGTGTAACGGTACGAGTCTTCCCATCACCTTCATATTTACACGGATAGTACTTATTCTGATTTGTTGTACAGGTGATCACACGGAAGGGGTTGTTGCTTGTAAAAAGGTTCCTGTTACCAGGATCACGTGTACCCGCCATGCCACACACAGCTTTGATCTGGTTATCTGTAGCCGCGATGAAGCTGTGCCTTTCTCTGCAAAGACGTTGACCATCGACTCTTGGATATTTCTTCTGATTCATCACTGTCTTACACTGACGTTCGGTCATTCCGGAACGAACATGCTTTTCTTTGAAATCCGGCCAGTTCTGGGCGTCAGCAAGCAGTGCAGCGCACAACACCAGCAGCAACACCAGACCAAACACACGGATCTCCATGATGATGCTTCTGAAGGAAAAAAAAAACACAAACCACCTGAGCAGGTAACACAAACTGAGACCACTCCCATCAGGGGCTGAGTTTAGTGAAGTGAACGGGTTGGCACATCCACCTCCCAACAGGAAGGTCTCAGGCTCAGCCGGTGCTTTTTTGTATGTTCTCTCCATGTTTGTGTGGTTTTCCTCAGGGTGCTCGGGTTTCCTCCCACAGTCCAAAAACATGCATGTTGGGCTATTTGTATCTATCTATCTGTCTGTCTGTCTGTATCTATCTATCATTTTATGTATCTATCTATTTATCTGTCTGTCTGTCGGTCTGTCTGTATCTATCTATGTATCTATCTATGTATCTATCTATCTATCTATCTATCTATCTATCTATCTATCTATCTATCTATGTCTGTCTGTCTGTCTGTCGGTCCGTCTGTGTATATCTATCTATCTATATATTTATCTGTCTGTCGGTCTGTCTGTATCTATCTATCTGTCTGTCTGTCTGTATGTATCTATCTATGGATCTATCTATCTATCTATCTATCTATCTGTCTGTCTGTCGGTCCGTCTGTGTATATCTATCTATCTATCTATCTATCTGTCTGTCTGTCTGTCTGTCTGTCTCTGTATCTATCTATCTATCTATCTGTCTGTCTGTCTGTCTGTCGGTCTGTCTGTATCAATCTATGTATCTATCTATCTATCTATCTATCTATCTATCTATCTGTCTGTCTGTCTGTTGGTCCATCTGTGTATATCTATCTATTTATCTGTCTGTCTGTAGGTCTGTCTGTATTTATCTATCTATCTGCCTGTCTGTCTATCTGTCTGTCTGTCTGTCAGTCCATCTGTGTCTATCTATCTATCTATCTATCTATCTATCTATCTATCTATCTATCTTTCTTTCTTTCTTTTTCAAGCTTCATTGACACAAATTACATATGAATAGAACATCCTGTCCATATCACCCCACATGAGAAGAGCAATGCAATAATAGTATAAAGTAAAAGCCGCTGATAGTTACTGCAGTCTAAACCCTTGAGACGGTGGAATATCCCTCCATCTCTCGTCAGGCTCTCAATCACTCGCTCGGGGTTTATTTTCCTGATAATAACCAGCTGGCTGTACATTACCTTTCCCGGCTGCACTGCTCTCTGAGCTGCTGTAATAGAAAACAAACCCATCAGCTGATATACCTCAATGTTGAAGGAATCTGATCCCGGGTCAGGTATCTCCTTCCAGGTGTTGATAGTTTTCCTGAAACTCTTGTCTCTCTTCACTCCTTTTATACCGTTTCAACAAGCAGTCCAACCTCCCTGTGTGCACGTATTCCTTATCAGGGCTGAGACAACAAGGAACTCGATTCTGTCTTCGCAGCCTGCACTCTGTCCCAGGACATATTTACCAAATAATTACTTCAGTTAAATGGAACAAGGCCTGAAGAAACAGGAGAACCTAAAATCACATCCGAAATATTCCGACCTATAACCCGGACTCTTATAGAGTTTATAGCTGTCACAGGAAGCACTCGTCCATCAGCCGGTTTCCTTCTCATGGCTTCCTGAATGTATTCGTCTGAAATCCTCCTGCAGTTCCAGTTTCCGATGAAGAGTAAACGATGCTGAATCGAATTGTGAGATTATTAATATTTCCGATATTTCATATTTCGAGACAGGAACTTATTCTGGTGACACGACCGTGTAGTGTTTCACATGTCTGCTTCACAGCAAGAAGAACCTGGGTTCAAGTCCTGAGCTGATGGATTTTTGTGAGGAGTGTGGCTGTTCTCCCTGTGTTTGCGCGGTTTCCTCCGGGTACGCCAGTTTCTTCCAACAGTCCGAAGACGTGCATATTACACTAAGTGGTTGTTCCGAATTGCCCCGAGGTGTGATTGTGTTGGCCCTGCGATGATCTGACCAGCTGTTCATGGTATACCCTGCCTTTTCGTTCTGTCAGCTGAGATAGGCTCCAGCCTTTGCTGGGCACAAGGTGGGGGACAAACCGAACAGCTCGCCACACCACTGCAGGGCAACACACACACAGCCGTTCACACCCCGGGGAAATTTGGATCAGCCAGTTATCGTGCTGTGCATGCCTTTGGACTGTTGGAGGAAAACATTGTACCGAGAGGAAACCCATACAAACACGGGGAGAACACACACACGCAAACACCGGAGTCCAGGGATCGAACCCTCCTGCTGTGAGGCGGACATGCGAACCACGACATCATCCTACAGCCCACTGATGTGACATCATCAAGTTCATAAAATTTCATAATCATTAAAAAAGAAGCTTTCAGCCGAAAAGATCACACAGCAAAAGAAAATATTCAAAAGATTTGAATGTTTCGATTTTAACAAGTAAAGTTTTCCGTCCGTCCGTGCACAGAAACAGAACGTCAGGAGTGTTTTTGAGTGAAGATGGTCAGCAGATGCTGATGGAATTATTTTGTTTTTCAGAAACTCGTTTTCTGAACCACTTAATGATAATTTGGGTCGTGGGGAGGCTGGTGCCCATCTCGGCTGACTCTGGCCGATGGCAGAATACACCCCGGAGAGCTCGCCGGGCCATCGCAGGGCAGAAGCTGACGACTATGCGGCTCGTCATTACGAAGATCAGTAATGGTTCTTTTACATGAACCTCCACCAGAGACAGTGAGAGACACGGCCGGCCTCTGATAACCCAGTTAGTGCACTGAGGGGACAGCAGTGGGGCTTGAACCCCTGACCTTGGGATCAATATTCCAGCAACTTTCCAAAGGGCCACAGCTGTCTCCTGAATGAAGTAATTTCGAATCATTCACATCTTATCTTTGATCTGTTTTTCTGTTCTTCCTGGACCCCCCCTCCGGTACAACCTGGGAAGACACACTCAGTGTGTCTCTCCGTCTGTCTGGAAACCATTTGAGCTCTGGTCCAGAAGGTGGAAACCATTTGAGATTTATTAATCGACGTTTGCCGCGTCTCCTCCCAGCTGTACCTTTCTGATATTTTAGTATTTCTGCCTTTCATGTTTTCCTCGTGTGGAGCCTTGATGACTCTTATTAACATTTCCATCAATCCACACACAAAGTGATGACATCGGACATCTCACATGGTGCACGTTCCACTGAATCCTGCTTCCTCCTATCTGTTTATCCTGTCAATCATTTCTTGAATTCGACGCCCGCAGTATAAATGTTTTTCTTGTTTTTATGATCCCTGAGGATCGCAATCACTTCTGATGCTCCACCCAAACTCAAAGTAATATTTTATTTTCTCACTGTAGTACAAGTTAATCGTAAAAATACAGTATATTAATTATTAAAGTTTCTGGAAACATTTTAAAATTATCCAGGACACTGTGGATGAAAAACTGTCCCTCGATGTCGAATTAACACAACACGAAGAAATGTATCAGAACGAATCACAATCAGACATGAATATGTTCAATTAGCTGTCTTGACCTCTGAACTCGAACTCGTAAAAAAACAACAACAAAAACCTCTTTGGAATTCCTGCATGTTTCTGTTTTTCCTGCTCTGGTAAAAAGCACAGTGTCTCTTATTCATCTGTGGTTGTTACTTGGTGCTTTGATTCCAAACGTTTGTTTCAGGGACGATATTTTTACCTCACGTGTTTATGGAAGAAGAGCGTGACGCGTGGGAGCGATGGAAACGCGCTCTGACTTGTTACTGTGAAAACTCCAGAAGGAAATTACATTCGTTCGTTCATTTTCAAAACCATTTAATCCGAATTCAGGTCACAGGGAGTCTGGTGCCCATCTCGGCCGACTCCGGGCGAGGGACACCCTGGACAGCTCGGCAGGCCATCACAGGGCAAATACACACAAGCGTTCACACTCACAGCTGGGGTGATTTTGAGCAGTAAATGAATCAACTGTGGATGTTTCTGGAGTGTGGGAGGAGACCGGAGTACCCGGAGGAAACCCACACAAGCACGAGGAGAACATGCAGACTCCATACAGAATCGAACCCAGGACCGTCTGGCTGTGAGGTGGACGTGCTAACCACAACGCCACCGTCCCGCCTATAGAATTTACATAGGATCATCAAACTTGACGTATGTCTCCATTTCAGGGACGAAGAGGGTGGGATTGTATATGAGTCACCTTGACCCTGTTTCAAGGTCACTTTTTCAATTTTTGGCTTATCAATGCAAGCTCGCGCTCTTTTCAGAGTAATCTTTTTTAATTTAAATCGAGTGAGTAATTACGCTTCAGAGTGTAAATGAAGGAAATGGTGATTGGTGATTGACACCTCCCATGATCCTCGAGGTAACTGGAACCCTGAGAGTGTGTGAGTCGTGTGAGTGTGTATTATCAGAACCTCGTATGAACACAAACATGCATGGAAAACAAAATGAGGAACAATAACCTGTGCGCCAGGACAGTTGATAAACACCTGCAGTGCATCATGGGTAATCCATTTAAGTCTGGAAGTTGAGTGTATTTTTGAAGATGAAAAACTGAACTTGATGATGAAACTAATGATCTGTCTGGAATAACAGGTGGTCGTGACAACATGGACTTCCCAGATAAAAGCACACACACACACGCACGCACACACATGCATACACACACATACACACACAAAGACACTTATACACACATACACACACAAATACACACACACACACACGCACGCATACACACACGCATGCACATGCATGCATACACACACACACACCCACGCACACACACACACACACACACACACACACACACACACACACACACACACACACACACACGTGCAGGCACACACACATTTAGCTTTTAAAAGGTATGATCAGTGGTGAAATGGTGATTGCATGCTATCTGATTACCAATAAACACATACGCACGCGCGCGCACACACATACATACACACACACACACACACACACACACACACACACACATTTCGCTTCTCTTTTGAAAGGTATGATTAGTGGTGAAATGGTGATTGCATGTTGTCTTCTTCTTCTTCTTCTTCTTTTCCTTTCGGCTGTTCCCTTTAAAGGTCGCCACAGCAAACCATCCGCCTCCATCTCACGCTGTCCTCTGCATCTTCTTCTCTTACTCCAATGACCTGCATGTCTTCCTTCACCACATCCATAAATCTCTTCTTTGGTCTTCCTCTAGGCCTTCTGCCTCGTAGTTCCACCCTCAGCATCCTACTACCAATATACTCACGATCCCTCCTCTGTACATGTCCAAACCATCTCAATCTAGCTTCTCAAAAATGTCATACATGTGCTGTCCCTCTGATGTACTCATTCCTGATCCTATCCATCCTCGTTACTCCCAGAGAGAACCTCAACATTTTCATCTCTGCTACCTCCAGCTCTGCCTCCTGCCTTTTCTTCAGCGCCACTGTTTCTAGGCCATACAACATCGCTGGTCTCACCATCGTCTTGTACACTTTTCCTTTCATTCTTGCTGACACTCTCCTATCGCACATCACACTGGACACTTTTCTACATCCATTCCAGCCTGCCTGCACACGCTTCTTCACCTCTTTTCCACACTCTCCATTGCTCTGGATTGTTGAGCCTAAGCACTTAAAATCCTCCACCTTCTTTATCTCTGCTCCCTGTAACATCACCGTTCCTCCTGGGTCTTTTTCATTCACACACAAGGATTCTGATTTACTGAGACTAACCTTCATTCCCCTCCTTTCCAGGGCATACCTCCACCTCTCTAGATTTTCCTCCACTTGTTCTCTGCTTTCACTACAGATCACAATGTCATCTGAAAACATCATAGTCCATGGAGATTCTTGCCTAACGTTGTCTGTCAGCCTGTCCATCAGCATCACAAACAAGAAGGGGCTCAGAGCTGATCCTTGATGCAGTCCCACCTCCACCTTGAATTCGTTGGTCATGCCGACAGTGCACCTCACCACTGTCTTACATCTCTCATACATGTCCTGCACCACTCTGACATACTTCTCTGCCACTCCAGACTTCCTCATGCAATACCACAGTTCTTCTCTTGGCACCCTGTCATATGCTTTTTCCAGATACAAAGGCACAGTGCAGTTCCCTCTGACCTTCTCTGTACTTCTCTATTAATATCCTTAAAGCAAACACTGCATCTGTGGTGCTCTTTCTTGGCATGAAACCAAACTGTTGCTCACAAATACTGACCTCTGCCCTTAGTCTAGCTTCCACTATTGTTTCCCATAACTTCATCGTATGGCTCATCAACTTTATCCCTCTGTAGTTGCCACAACTCTGCACGTCTCCTTTGTTCTTAAAAATGGGCACCAGCACACTTCTCCTCCATTCCTCTGGAATCTGCTCACTCTCGAAGACCTTGTTGAATGTTCTTGTCAGAAAATCTACTGCTACCTCTCCTAGACACTTCCATACCTCCACAGGTATATCATCAGGACCAACCGCCTTTCCATTCTTCATCCTCTTCAGTGCCCTCCTCACCTCACCCTTACTAATCTTTGCTACTTCCTGCTCCTCCATGGTCACCTCTTCGACTCTTTTTTTCTCTCTCATTTTCCTCATTCATCAGCTCTTCAAAGTACTCTTTCCATCTTCCCAGTACACTTCTGTCATCAGTCAATACATTTCCCTCTCTGTCCTTTATCACTCTAACTTGCTGCACGTCCTTCCCATCTCTATTTCTCTGCTGTGCCAACCTGTATAGATTATTTTCTCCCTCCTTACTGTCCAACCTATTATACAAGTCAGCATATGCCCTCTGTTTGGCCTTTGAGACCGCTACCTTCGCCTTACGCTGTGTCTCCCTGTACTCCTGTTTACTCTCTTCGGTCCTCTCTATGTCCCACTTCTTCTGAGCTAACCGCTTCCTTTGTACACACTCCTGCACTTCCTCATTCCACCACCAAGTCTCCTTATCGACTTTCCTTCCAGAGGACACACCAAGTACTCTCCTACCTGTGTCCGTGATCACATTTGCTGTGGTTGTCCAGTCATCTGGAAGCACGTCCTGACCATCCAAAGCCTGTTTCAACTCCTCCTTGAAGACAACATGACCCTCTTCCTTTTTTCAACTTCCACCACTTTGTTTTCTGCTCTGCCTTTGTCTTCTTCACCTTCCTCAGCATCAGCGTCATCCTGTATACCACCATCCTATACTGTTTGGCAATACTCTCACCCACTACTACTTTGCAGTCACTGACTTCCTTCAAATTACATCGCCTACACAAGATGTAGTCTACCTGTGTGCCTCTACCTCCGCTTTTATAAGTCACCCTATGCTCCTGTTTCTTCTTGAAGAAAGTATTTACCACAGCCATTTCCGTCCAAAGAATGACAAAGATGACATCGTGATATGACAGGGTGCCAAGAGAAGAACTGTGGTATTGCATGAGGAAGTCTGGAGTGGCAGAGAAGTATGTTAGAGTGGTGCAGGACATGTATGAGAGATGTAAGACAGCGGTGAGGTGTGCTGTCGGTGTGACCGACGAATTCAAGGTGGAGGTGGGACTGCATCAAGGATCAGCTCTGAGCCCCTTCTTGTTTGCTATGGTGATGGACAGGCTGACAGACGAGGTGAGACAAGAATCTCCCTGGACTATGATGTTTGCAGATGACATCGTGATCTGTAGTGAGAGCAGAGAACAAGTGCAGGAAAATCTAGAGAGGTGGAGGTATGCCCTGGAAAGGAGAGGAATGAAGGTTAGCCTCAGAAAATCAGAATACATGTGTGTGAATGAGAAGGACCCAGGAGGAACGGTGATGTTACAGGGAGCAGAGATAACAAAGGTGGAGGATTTTAAGTACTTAGGCTCAACAATCCAGAGCAATGGAGAGTGTGGAAAAGAGGTGAAGAAACGTGTGCAGGCAGGCTGGAATGGTTGGAGAAAAGTGTCCGGTGTGATGTGCGATAGGAGAGTGTCAGCAAGAATGAAGGGAAAAGTGTACAAGACGGTGGTGAGGCCAGCGATGTTGTATGGATTAGAAACAGTGGCGCTGAAGAAAAGGCAGGAGGCAGAGCTGGAGGTAGCGGAGATGAAAATGTTGAGGTTATGTCTGGGAGTAACGAGGATGGATAGGATCAGAAATGAGTATATCAGAGGGACAGCCCACGTAAGATGTTTTGGAGACAAAGTCAGAGAGGCTAGATTGAGATGGTTTGGACATGTACAGAGGAGGGATAGTGAGTATATTGGCAGTAGGATGCTGAGGTTGGAACTTCCAGGCAGAAGGCCTCGAGGAAGACCAAAGAAGAGATTTATGGATGTGGTGAAGGAAGACATGAAGGTCGTTGGAGTCAGAAAAGAAGATGCGGAGGACAGGGTGAGGTGGAGGCGGATGATTTGCTGTGGCGACCCTTGAAGGGAGCAGCCGAAAGTAAAAGAAGAAGAAGATTTGCAAAATCGATCAATATCTGTTCTTCTGTGTTCCTGTCCTGGATACCAAACCTGCCCATCACTTCCTCGTCCCCTCTGTTGCCTGCACCAACATGTCCATTGAAGTCTGCACCAATGACCACTCTTTCACCTCTGGGGGTACTCTGCATCACTTCATCTAACTCACTCCAGAGTCTCTCCTTCTCTTCTAGCTCACATCCTGTCTGTGGGGCATAAGCACTAACAACATTGATGATGTAACATTGGTGATTGCATGTTGTCGATTACCAATAAACAGACACACACACACACACACACACTCACACACACACACACACACACACACACACACACACATACACACTCACATACTCACGCACACACACACACACACACACACACACACACACTCACTCAGGAACTGCACCATTGTTGGGACTGAGACTTCTTATAAATAAACGAGAGTCATAAGTGATTTTTTTTTTTTAGAGTTTACATTCATGTTATTTTCTCTCTCTCTCTCTCTCTCTCTCTCTCTCTCTCTCTCTCTCTCTCTCTCTCTCTCTCTCTTTTTCACACACACAAATACGCACAGTCACAAACACTCAGTGTGTCTGTCCGTCTGTCTGGAAACCATTTGAGTTCTGGTCCAGAAGGTGGAAACCATTTGAGATTCATTGATCGACGTTTGCCGCGTCTCCTCCCAGCTGTACCTTTCTGATATTTTAGTATTTCTGCCTTTCATGTTTTCCTCGTGTGGAGCCTTGATGACTCTTATTAACATTTCCATCAATCCACACACAAAGTGATGACATCGGACATCTCACATGGTGCACGTTCCACTGAATCCTGCTTCCTCCTATCTGTTTATCCTGTCAATCATTTCTTGAATGCGACGCCCGCAGTATCAATATTTTTCTCGTTTTTTTCATCCCTGAGGATCGTAATCACTTCTGATGCTCCACCCAAACTCAAAGTAATATTTTATTTTCTCACTGTAGTACAAGTCAATCGTAAAAACACGTTAATTAGAAAAGTTTCTGGAAACATTAAAAAATTTTCATCATCATCTTCTTCCGCTTAGTCCAGGTCGCGGGGGCAGCAACCTTAGCAAAGAGGTCCAGACGTCCCTCTCCCGAGCCACTTCCTCCAACTCTCCCGGAGGGACACCGAGGCGGTCCCAGACAAGCCGAGAGACATCGTCCCTCCAGCGTGTTCTAGGTCGACCCCGGGGTCTCTTCCCGGTTGGACATGCCTGAAACACCACACCAGGGAGGCGTCCGGGGGGCATTCTGACCACCAGATGCCCGAGCCACCTCAACTGGCCCCTCTCAATGCGGAGGAGCAGCGGATCTACTCCGAGCTCTCCCCGGATGGCGGAGCTTCTCACCCTATCTCTAAGGGAGAACCCCGCCACCCGGCGAAGGAAGCTCATTTCAGCCACTTGCATCTGTGATCTTGTTCTTTTGGTCATTACCCAAAGCTCGTGACCATAGGTGAGGGTTGGAACGTAGATCGACTGGTAAATTGAGAGCTTCGCCTTGCGGCTCAGCTCCTTCTTCACCACAACGGACCGGTACAGGCACAGCTGAACAGCAGAGGCTGCAGTGATCCGTCTGTCGATCTCTCACTCCATCCTTCCCTCACTCGTAAACAAGACCCCAAGATACTTAAACTCCTCCAATTGGGGCAGGACCTCATTCCCGACCCGGAGGATGCATTCCACCATTGTCCGACTGAGAACCATGGCCTCGGACTTGGAGGTACTGATCTTCATCCCGGCTGCTTCGCACTCAGCTGCGAATCGCTCCAATGAGAGCTGGAGGGCCCGACTTGATGAAGCCAAAAGGACAACATCATCCGCAAAAAGCAGAGACGATATCCAATGGCCACCAAACCAGAACCCCTCATCGCCTCGACTGCGCCTAGAAATTCTGTCCATAAAAATTATGAACAGAATCGGTGACAAAGGACAGCCCTGACAGACTCCAACTCCCACCGGAAACGAATCCGACCTGCTGTTACCAATACGGACCAAACTCTGGCTCCGGTGATACAGCGACCGAATAGCTCGTAGCAACGGATCCGGAACGCCGTACTCTCGGAGCACGCCCGAGAAATTAAAAATTTTTAATCTTTTAAAACTCTTTGAATCTCTGTGCTGTGACACTGCATGTTTGTGTTTTTGAGGCTTTGATAGAAAGCTCTGTGTGTTTATTATTCATCTGTAATTGTTACTTGGGGCCTTGGTTCTCTCTCTCTCTCTCTCTCTCTCTCGCTCTCTCTCTCTCTCTCTCTCTCTCTCTCTCTCTCTCTCTTCACCCTGCTAATTTTATTCTTTTTAATATGACGTCATTGAATTGGTGTTCACACTGCGTTCTTCCCGTAGGTGGCGTGACTGTGTCACTGTGCAGTGGATCTGTTGCATGTCCGGGTTGGGTGTGATTGAAGTCCATGTTGTTTTACCTTGCACTTCTTGTCCTTATCTGGACCCCTGGGGTCTATTTTAACCATTGTAAACCTTTGTACAATAACAAAACGAAACCCCTCCTCCCTCCTCCCTTCGATCTTTATTATTGCTCATTTCACGATATTGACTGGACGCTACAGTGGCGTAGCGGCGAGCGCATCCGCCTCACAGCTGAAGGTAGCGCAGTGACACCAGCACTTGGGAAACTTTAAAGTATTTATTTGCAATCGTAGTCGAAGCATAACCCTTAGATATGTTCTTGGAGGCAGATTTTAAGGTCCAGTCACAACTCGGCCAAACATATAAATGCTGCGCTTTGGGCTACAGACTGTAGAGCTGGATTTGGACCTGGATTACACGGAGAGAATTAGGGAGCAGAAAGAAAATCACACAGCAGAGGAGACCATTTTGTGATGCTTTATTGATTTCATGACTGACAGGGATCACGATTAAAGGCTTTCAAAACGATACATGTTTTTGCGATACCATGTGAGCGTATATAAATACGATACCATGTGAGCGTATATAAATACGATACCATGTGAGCGTATATCATGCAGTAATATTAAACAGTTTGTTGTACATCAGTAAACAGTGAAACATTTCAGTTTACTGTAACAGTGTCTTCCTGGTAGTGCACAGGCAAATTATTCTCACAGGCCACTGTAACTTTACGAGTCGTCTTACTACCTCGATATTTACACGGATAGTATTTATTATCGTTTGTGGTACAGGTGACCACACTGAACGGGTTGTTGCTCGTAAAAAGGTTCCTGTTGTCAGAAACCCGTGTACCTGCTGCTCCACACACGGCTTTGATCTGTTTATCTGTGACCAAGATGAAGCTGTGCCTGCTTCTGCAAAGATGTTGACCATCGACTCTTGGATATTTCTTCGCGTTCATCTCTTTGCCGCAGTCACTCTCGGACATTTTGCTACGAACATGCTTTCCTTTGAAATCCTGCCAGTTCTGGGCGTCAGCAAGCAGTGTGAAGCACAACACCAACAGCAACACCAGACCAAACACACGGATCTCCATGATGATGCTTCTGAAGGAAAAAAAACAAACAAACCACCTGAGCAGGTAACACAAACTGAGACCACTCCCATCGGGGGCTGAGTTTAGTGAAGTGAACGGGTTGGCACATCCACTTCCCAACCGGAAGGTCCCAGGTTCAGCCGGTGCATTTTTGTATGTTCTCTCCATGCTTGTGTAGATAGTATCTAGCTGTCTGTCTGTCTGTCTGTCTGTCTGTCTCTGTATCTATCTATGTATCTATCTATCTGTCTGTCTGTCTGTCGGTCCGTCTGTTTATGTCTATCTATCTATCTCTCTATCTATCTGTATGTCTGTCTGTATCTGTCTATCTGTCTGTCTGTCTGTCTGTCGGTCTGTCTGTGTATATCTATCTATCTATCTATCTATCTATCTATCTTTCTTGTTCAAGCTTCATTGACACAAATTACATATGAATAGAACATCCTGTCCATATCACCCCACATGAGAAGAGCAATGCAATAATAGTATAAAGTAAAAGCCGCTGATAGTTACTGCAGTCTAAACCCTTGAGACGGTGGAATATCCCTCCATCTCTCGTCAGGCTCTCAATCACTCGCTCGGGGTTTATTTTCCTGATAATAACCAGCTGGCTGTACATTACCTTTCCCGGCTGCACTGCTCTCTGAGCTGCTGTAATAGAAAACAAACCCATCAGCTGATATACCTCAATGTTGAAGGAATCTGATCCCGGGTCAGGTATCTCCTTCCAGGTGTTGATAGTTTTCCTGAAACTCTTGTCTCTCTTCACTCCTTTTATACCGTTTCAACAAGCAGTCCAACCTCCCTGTGTGCACGTATTCCTTATCAGGGCTGAGACAACAAGGAACTCGATTCTGTCTTCGCAGCCTGCACTCTGTCCCAGGACATATTTACCAAATAATTACTTCAGTTAAATGGAACAAGGCCTGAAGAAACAGGAGAACCTAAAATCACATCCGAAATATTCCGACCTATAACCCGGACTCTTATAGAGTTTATAGCTGTCACAGGAAGCACTCGTCCATCAGCCGGTTTCCTTCTCATGGCTTCCTGAATGTATTCGTCTGAAATCCTCCTGCAGTTCCAGTTTCCGATGAAGAGTAAACGATGCTGAATCGAATTGTGAGATTATTAATATTTCCGATATTTCATATTTCTAGACAGGAACTTATTCTGGTGACACGACCGTGTAGTGTTTCACACGTCTGCTTCACAGCAAGAAGGACCTGGGTTCAAGTCCTGAACTGATGGATTTTTGTGAGGACTTTGGCTGTTCTCCCTGTGTTTGCGCGGTTTCCTCCGGGTACGCCAGTTTCCTCCAACAGTCCGAAGACGTGCATGTTACACTAAGTGGTTGTTCCAAATTGCCCCTAGGTGTGATTGTGTTGGCCCTGTGATGATCTGACCAGCTGTTCATGGTATACCCTGCCTTTTCGTTCTGTCAGCTGAGATAGGCTCCAGCCTTTGCTGGGCACAAGGTGGGGGACAAACCGAAGTGCCTTTGGACTGTTGGAGGAAAACATCGTAAAAGGTGGAAACCATTTGAGATTCATTGATCGACGTTTGCCGCGTCTCCTCCCAGCTGTACCTTTCTGATATTTTAGTATTTCTGCCTTTTATGTTTTCCTCGTGTGGAGCCTTGATGACTCTTATTAACGTTTCCATCAATCCACACACAAAGTGATGATGTCAAACATCTCACATGGTGCATGTTCCACTGAATCCTGCTTCCTGTTGACACACCTGGCTGTGAGGCGGACGTGCTAACCACAACGCCACCGGCACGCCTATAGAATTTACATAGGATCATCAAACTTGACATATGTCTCCATTTCAGGGACGAAGAGGGTGGGATTGTATATGAGTCACCTTGACCCTGTTTCAAGGTCACTTTTTCAATTTTTGGCTTATCAATGCAAGCTCGCGCTCTTTTCAGAGTAATCTTTTTTAATTTAAATCGAGTGAGTAATTACGCTTCAAAGCGGAAATGACGGAAATGGTGTTTGGTGATTGACACCTCCCATGATCCTCGAGGGAACTGGAACCCTGAGAGTGTGTGAGTTGTGTGAGTGTGTATTATCAGAACCTCGTACGAACACATACATGCATGGAAAACAAAATGAGGAACAATAACCTGTGTGCCAGGACAGTTGATAAACACCTGCAGTGCATCATGGGTAATCCATTTAAGTCTGGATGTTGAGTGTATTTTTGAAGATGAAAAACTGAACTTGATGATGAAACTAATGATCTGTCTGAAATAACAGGTCGGTGGTGGTTGTGACAACATGGACTTCCTCAATAAACACACACACACACACACACACACACACACGCACACACAGACACTAACATGCACACACATGCATACACACGCATGCACACACACACATTCACGCATACGCACACACACGCATAAACACACAAATACACACACACACACGCATACACACAAACACACACGCGCACAAGCATACACACACATACATACACACACACACACACACACGTGCAGACACACACACTCTCACACAAACACACACACATTTCTCTTTTGAAAGATATGATCAGTGGTGAAATGGTGATTGCATGTTATCGGATTACCAATAAACACACACACACACACACACACATGCACGCATGCACACTCATAGACCCACACATGCTGCATACATACACACACACACACACATTTCCCTTTTGAAAGGTATGATCAGTGGTGAAATGGTGATTGCATGTTATCTGATTACCAATAAACACACACACACGCGCGCGCACACACACACACACACACTTGCACACACTCAGGAACTGCACCATTATTGGGACTGAGACTTCTTATAAATAAACAAGAGTCACAAGTGATTTTTTTTCACTTATGAGTTTACATTCATGTTATTCTTCAACACGTACACTCTCTCTCTCTCTCTCTCTCTCTCTCTCTCTCTCTCTCTCTCTCTCTCTTTTTCACACACACAAATACGCACAGTCACAAACACTCAGTGTGTCTGTCTGGAAACCATTTGAGTTCTGGTCCAGAAGGTGGAAACCATGAAAGATTTATTAATCGACGTTTGCCGCGTCTCCTCCCAGCTGTACCTTTCTGATATTTTAGTATTTCTGCCTTTCATGTTTTCCTCGTGTGGAGCCTTGATGACTCTTATTAACATTTCCATCAATCCACACACAAAGTGATGACATCGGACATCTCACATGGTGCACGTTCCACTGAATCCTGCTTCCTCCTATCTGTTTATCCTGTCAATCATTTCTTGAATGCGACGCCCGCAGTATCAATATTTTTCTCGTTTTTTTCATCCCTGAGGATCGTAACCACTTCTGATGCTCCACCCAAACTCAAAGTAATATTTTATTTTCTCACTGTAGTACAAGTTAATTAGAAAAATTTCTGGAAACATTTAAAATTTTTAATCTTTTAAAACTCTTTGAATCTCTGTGCTGTGACACTGCATGTTTGTGTTTTTGAGGCTTTGATAGAAAGCTCTGTGTGTTTATTATTCATCTGTAATTGTTACTTGGGGCCTTGGTTTTCTCTCTCTCTCTCTCTCTCTCTCTCTCTCTCTCTCTCTCTCTCTCTCTCTTCCCCCTGCAAATTTTATTCTTTTTAATATGACGTCATTGAATTGGTGTTCACGCTGCATTCTTCCTGTAGGTGGCGTGACTGTGTCACTGTGCAGTGGATCTGTTGCATGTCCGGGTTGGGTGTGATTGAAGTCCATGTTGTTTTAACTTGCACTTCTTGTCCTTATCTGGACCCCTGGGGTCTATTTTAACCATCGTAAACCTTTGTACAATAACAAAACGAAACCCCTCCTCCCTCCTCCCTTCGATCTCTATTATTGCTCATTTCACGATATTGACTGGACGCTACAGTGGCGTAGTGGCGAGCGCATCCGCCTCACAGCTGAAGGTAGCGCAGTGACACCAGCACTTGGGAAACTTTAAAGTATTTATTTGCAATCGTAGTCGAAGCGTAACCCTTAGATATGTTCTTGGAGGCAGATTTTAAGGTCCAGTCACAACTCGGCCAAACATATAAATGCTGCGCTTTGGGCTACAGACTGTAGAGCTGGATTTGGACCTGGATTACACGGAGAGAATTAGGGATCAGAAAGAAAATCACACAGCAGAGAAGACCATTTTGTGATGCTTTATTGATTTCATGACTGACAGGGATCACGATTAAAGGCTTTCAAAACGATACATGTTTTTGCGATACCATGTGAGCGTATATAAATACGATACCATGTGAGCGTATATCATGCAGTAATATTAAACAGTTTGTTGTACATCAGTAAACAGTGAAACATTTCAGTTTACTGTAACAGTGTCTTCCTGGTAGTGCACAGGCAAATTATTCTCACAGGTTACTGTAACTTTACGAGTCGTCTTACTACCTCGATATTTACACGGATAGTATTTATTATCGTTTGTGGTACAGGTGACCACACTGAACGGGTTGTTGCTCGTAAAATGGTTCCTGTCATCAGAAACCCGTGTACCTGCTGCTCCACACACAGCTTTGATCTGGGTATCTGTGACCAAGATGAAGCTGTGCCTGCTTCTGCAAAGATGTTGACCATCGACTCTTGGATATTTCTTCGAGTTCATCGCTTTGTCGCAGTCACTCGCGGACATTTTGCTACGAACATGCTTTCCTTTGAAATCCTGCCAGTTCTGGGCGTCAGCAAGCAGTGTGAAGCACAACACCAGCAGCAACACCAGACCAAACACACGAATCTCCATGATGATGCTTCTGAAGGAAAAAAAACACAAACCACCTGAGCAAGTAACACAAACTGAGACCAAACACACGGATCTCCACGACAGGGAGAGACACCAACACACAGAAGGAATAAAAACATTTTTAAATCAACTGCTGGTTTTTAGCTTCAGCAATCAATGGAATGTCATCCACAGATCTCACAAAGCAAACCATTTTATACGGATTCAACATCCCGGAATTCAAAGAGGACCCTTTTACCTTAAAGCTGGGGAATCTTTTGCGCTGTAAAGACGTTTACTCGGAATCAGTGAAGTGTCTGTCTTCTCGTTTTTCTATTCGCGGAGCTCTCAATTCCTCTTCCACCCCTCATCTGGTTCCCATTTATATTTACTTTCAGCCCCATCCCACATTTACAACACATTTTTCACAATTTCCAGTAAACCAGACCTTGTCAAGACTGATAAGAGTGTCAGATAAGATAAACACAGGATTCCGTCCAAATTTTATGAGGGACAGGTGGAATTTGGGAGTGAAACGAGAGGAACACAACAGCAAAGTCCACACAGTGTAATGGACTGATGTACTGTAGTGCCTGGAATTCCAACAGCGCATTGGTGTGGTATCTTTCCACGCATTGCTAGTATAAATAGTATAAGTGTTATACAGACATACCTTGAGCGACGTCGTCTCCAGTTAAGTCGTTCTTGATTATACGTCAGTTTTCAAAAAATATATGGAAAATTTTTTAAAAATTAAAATAAAGCTTACATCATTATATTATATTATATATATTTAGTATATTAAATATTATGTGTATCTATACATGGATCCCTCACTTTCCGTGGCTAATGGGGACCAAGACCCCCGCGGACACCGAATTCTGCGAAGTAGAGTCAACTCTGACTGACGGATACGTACAGTAGTACCTCACCTTATGAAAGACCCAAGAAACGAAAAATCCAAGTTACGAAACACATTTACCTAAAATTTACGTCTCTGAATACGAAAAAAACTCACTTTACGAAACGCAACATCTCAAAAATTCAAACTATGCGCGAGTTGTTCTCCCATTGGCTATCTCCCAACACCCCACCCCGCTGGCCACCAATTGGCTAGGAGGGAGCTGTATCTCCATAATACCATGATGCTTTTCGTGTGCCTTTGACCCATCGTTGTCACAGAGTTCTAACACGCATAAAGGACAGAGTTCTTGTTGTTTCTTGAGTTTTTCGAGTGTGCTCATTGCAACTTTATTTTTTAGCTCAGTCTTCTAACCTTGCATAAACATTTGTAAGATTTATAACTCTGCTAAGAAGACATGGTCAACACACACACACACACACACACACACACACACACACACACACACGTGAGTGATTCCTGGTGAAAGTGATTCCCGGAGTGAGTGAACAGAAGAAGCGGGCTCGTGGCATGCAGTTGAGTGATATTGCAAAGGAATTTGGTCGAAACAAGTCTACCATTGCAACGATATTGATGCAGAAGGAGGCCTTAAAAGGTATACTTTTATCAGTTTTAAAGGGTTTAGGGGGTAGTATTGGGGGCCTTGGAATGAATCAGGCCTTTTACGTACATGTAAAATGCCACTCAACTTACAAAAAAATCAGGTTACGAAACCACTCCTGGAACATTTCATAAGGTGAGGATTCACTGTACATGTATACAGCAATCCCCCTTATTTCGCGGTTAATGGGGCCCAGCCCTCTCCGCGAAATGACTTCTGCCACTTCTTAAGGACACTCACCCACCTATATATTATGTAAAATTTATATAAAAGTTAATTTTAAAGTGTTCTATGCATTTTAATGTCATACAAGGAACATGTATTAATATATAAATAAATTTTACACATTATAATGACAATAAATATAAATAAATACTGTATAACAACCCTTATAAATAACAAATCCATGGCCACGTCGAGGAGGAGAATTACCGGCGGCACTGGTGCTTGGTTGGGACTCGTCAGCGCCTCCAGAGCCTTTGCTTTAGTACGTATAATGTTTGCGTCCAAACTCACATTATTTTTACGGCAGTCTGTAATCTACAACAATAAGGCATTTTCCATTTTCACAACTGTTATGGTCTGTGCTAGTTGGCGGTGTTTAACTCGCTTTCTCTCCATAAACTGCATGCGCTAGTGAGGGGTGTGGCTGTTACCCGCAGGCAAAATCCAGAGAGCGCACCTGAATTCACTCTGCCTTAAATAGCTCTGTGCTCGACCAGTGTCCGTGTTGATACTCTCCCAGTGATTTTGGTTTTTGTGTTTCCCTCACCACTATGGTGAACACAATTTTTCCCGCACCCCAGTGCTTCCCCTAAGCTCAATCAAAGTCATTGTTTCATGAGGGAGGAAAGGTGTGTTGGATACTGGGAAATATAATCTCGACCAATCAGCTTGCTTGGATGCACTCAAAGAACACTCAAGTCAAGCAGCAGAACAGAGCATGTTGGGTAGTGTAGTTGAATACACATGTAGTGCTCATGAATTTTGAATAATCTTTCAATGGGAAATCTCGCGATATTGCAGGGACGCGAAGTGGCAGGGGATTACTGTATGTGTATATAATATCAATAAATACATATTCAACACTGTAAATACTTATAATAACAATTAAACATTAAAAAGGGGCAGTGGTGGTCTCGTGGTATAAGGCGCCGGATCGCTGATCCAAAGGTTGGGGGTTCGAGTCCCACTCTCCACAAGGTTGTCACTGCCCCCCCCCCTCCCAGTGCAGCTAACTGGGTTATCAAAGGCCGGCCATGTCTCTCACTATGGTGAGAGGCATGTAAAAGAACCATTGCTGACTTTCGACAAGAGTAGCTGCAAAGCCGTCAGCGTGTTTCCGCCCTGCGATGGCCTGGCGAGCTGTCCAGGGTGTACTCTGCCCTCGCCCTGAGTTGGCTGGGATGGGCACCAGCTTCCCCGCGACCCTAATTAGGATGAAGCGGTTACAGAAAATGAACTGAACTAAACATTAAAAAATAATGCATAAGATGTAAATAAAATATAAATACACACATACAGACACGCACCTCACATAAAAGTGTAAGTAGTTTTGTTGGGCTGTTTTTGTTTGTTTGGGGGTTTTTGTTTTGTTTTGTTTTGTTTTTTTGCATAATTGTCCTTGTTTTGTGGCATTTCCCTTAACTTTTCCCCCTATTTTTCATGAATATCCTTTTTTTTTTTTTTTTTCGTTTTATATTTTTGAAAAACCCTCAATACACTGAAGCTGCAGAAATTAAAGTACGAAATAGCGAGGGATCATTGTTGTTATATAATATTATACAAGTAAATTTGGCGTAGCCTAGCCTAGGCCAGCCTAGAGACAAGCTAGTTCAATTTAAGTTGTTTTTTGACTTAAGTTGTCTCTTCTGGAACCAATTAACAATGTTAGCCGAGATACACCTGTATAAGTATCGCGAGGAAAAGTGTATGCTTTGTACTCTATGACCCTCCCCATTTCTGCTTATGTGCATAAAGCTCCACCCATAGAACCCTCAGTGACTCACAAACTTCATCTAGAAGAGCACTAATTCTACATTCACTTTCTGAACTGCTTAATCCTAATTAGGGTCGCGGGGAGGATGGTACTTATCTCAGCCAACTCTGGATGAGGGAAGACTACATCCTGGACGGCTCTCCAGGTCATTGCAGGGCAGAAACATGCTCATGGCTATGCAGGTCCTTTTTATGAAAGTTAGCAATGGTTCTTTCAAACAAACTTCTCACCACAGATAGTGAAAGACACAGCCGGCCTTTGATAACCCAGTTAGTGTACAGGTTCAGTTATAGCCTGGTGATAGTTGGGCTTGAACCCCCAACCTTCGGATCGGAAATCCAGCACCTTACCACTGTTCCATATTGTTTTTTATAAATATATAAATAAATAAAGAAAGAATGAAGGGAAAAGTGTGCAAGACGGTGATGAGGCCAGCGATGTTGTATGGTTTAGAAACAGTGGTGCTGAGGAAAAGGCAGGAGGCAGAGCTGGAGGTAGCAGAGATGAAAATGTTGAGGTTCTCTTTGGGAGTAACGAGGATGGATAGCATCAGGAATGAGTACATCAGAGGGACAGCACATGTAAGACGTTTTGGAGACAAAGTCAGAGAGGCTAGATTGAGATGGTTTGGACATGTACAGAGGAGGGATAGTGAGTATATTGGTAGTAGGATGTTGAGGTTGGAACTACCAGGCAGAAGGCCTAGAGGAAGACCAAAGAAAAGATTCATGGATGTGGTGAAGGTGGACATGAAGGTAGTTGGAGTAAGAGAAGAAGATGCAGAGGACAGGGTGAGATGGAGGCAGATGATTCTCTGTGGCGACCCCTGAAGGGAAAACCTGAAAGGAAAACAAGAAGATACACACACGCACACATACAAATATACTAGCATATGTGTGTGTGTGTGTGTGTGTGTGTGTGTGTGTGTGTGTGTGTGTGTGTGTGTGTGTTATTTAATAGTAAATATTACCCATTCTCAAAACAAAGAAAATAAATACAATTCGGAATTTTTTTGTAGGATTATGTACACACACAAAAAGAGAAAGAGCACCGCAAATCAACTCTGTGACCAGCCCGACCTCGATGTCAGGGGAGACACAACACTGGAACCGTATCGTACAAACTGAGCTCATCATGGGGAATAGGGGGTTGTTTTTCTCTGAGGATTTGACCTCAGAGACACTGAACTGGAATATAATTGAGTTTTAATCAGTGACATCGGGGGTGGGGGTGGGCGGGGCACACCGTCAAGGAGAGGTTAGCAAGGCTACCTTACAACAAGATAGTGGTGGGTTCCAGTTCTCGGTTCCAACACTTGGGCCTTTCTGTGTTTGCATGTTTTCCCCGTGCTTGCGTCGCACACATTCGGCAAATTGACTTCCGGATTTCCCCAGGAGTGGATCTGTGTGTGTGTGTGTGTGTGTGTGTTGGCTCTGTGATGGTCTGGATCTGTTCAGAATGTGCAACCATAGTAGGATGAACTGGTTGAGTAAATGAGTGATGGAGAGACGTGTCGTCTGAATCCGCCGCTCTGGGAATCGCTCCTGGAGATAGATCACCTGTTCCCATTAACTCAAACAGATCACACAGGTGAGAGCACCAGTCATGTCCAAGAACACAATTTATTAGTTATATTAATAATAACTTATTACACATTGGACAAATAACACAGAGAGAGAGAGAGAGAGAGAGAGATAGAGAGAGAGAGACTACACTGAGGATATAGAACATTGAAAACAAGGTCCATCAGAGGCAGAGGAGTTCGAAACAGTCTGGTAAATGCAAACCAGTAGAAACAGGGTCCATTTTCAGCAAACCCAGTCGAAACAGAGTCTGTTCTCAAAGAATCCAGTCTAAACCGGGTTCAGTCACAGATAAACCCGGAGAGACAGGGAACATTACACAAGATTTATTTGTGATTTACATACCGTATCAATGTGGGCCAGTGGTGGCCTGGTGGTATAGGGTGCTGGATCGCTGATCCTCAGCTTGGGGGTTCGAGTCCCACTGTCCACAAGGTTGTCACTGCCCCCCCCCAGTGCACTAACTGGGTTATGAAAGGCGGGCCATGTCTCTCACGTTGATGTAAAAGCACCATCGCTGACTTTCGTAAAGAGGATCTGCAAAACCGTCAGTGTGTTTCTGTCCCGTCCGAACCGGTTGTGTCAGGAAGGGCATCCGACGTAAAAACCTACGCCAAATCAAACATGCCAATCATTTGCTGTGGCGACCCCTGAGAAAAAAAAGGGAACCGCTGGAGTTTTGGAGAAATAAATAGAAATTTGGGGAAAATCAAGCCATTCAATTTTCACACGAGTCCTGAAGCGTCCCATCATCATTTCATCAGAACTGCAGAGTTACGCAAACCCACTGAGGCAGGAAGAAAATTAATGGTTTAAATTTTATCGTTTTTATTATCAGACAGAGCTCCAAGCTACTGAGATCCATCATTTCAAGTTTCTCCTCTTTGCCTTTGCCAAATAAATCAAACGTGTGGAGTGAGCTGAAGTTTATTTTCCCGTCAACCAGACGCAGCCGCTTCCAGAGAACTTTGTACCAACGGATTTCTTTCCCCAAAAACTCTGTCTGACCCACTGAACGGTGGAACAGGTGGGGCTGGGTGAGGGTGGGGTGGGTTCGTGTTCTGATAAAAAGGTTATGTAAAAGAGTTGAAGTTGACTTGCTGATGAAAAACGTCCTGCATGCTCGACCAGCACGTCCACCTGGTGGCCAGAAGCTCCTGGGTTCGAGTCCCAGGCCCGGGAGCATGTTTCTCTGTTGGGCTTGCATCTTCTCCCTGTGCTTGCATGGATCTCCTCTGGGTTCTCCAGTTTCCTCTCACAGTCCAACGACATGCACATCAGGCCACCCGCCTGCTCCGACTTGCTTCTCGGTGTCCGAGGGATCATTTCTTTTTTCTGAAACAAATAAACATTTTCATTATTTTTCTTAATATTATTAGTAGGGGCAGTGGTGGTCTCGTGGTATAGGGCACCGGATCACTGATCCTAAGGTTGGGGGTTCGAGTCCCACTCTCCACAAGGTTGTCACTGCCCCCCCCCCGTGCACTAACTGGGTTATCAAAGGCCGGCCATGTCTCTCACTGTCTCGGGTGAGACGTTCATGTAATAGAACCATCGCTGACTTTCAACAAGAGGAGCTGCAAAGCCGTCAGCATGTCTCTGCCCTGCAATGGCCTGGTAAGCTGTCCAGGGTGTACTCTGCCCTTGCCCAGAGTTGGCTGGGATGGGCGCCAGCCTGTCCGCGACCCTAATTGGGATGAAGCGGTTACAGAAAATGAAATGAAGTATTATTAGTATTAATAGTAATTCATTCAAGGGCAGTGGTGGCCCGGTGGTCAGGTGCTGGATTACCGATCCGAAGGTTCGGGGTTCGGGCTCCACTGTCAATGGTTGTAACTGCTGTCCCCCCCAGTGCACGAACTGGGTTATCAAAGGCCAGCCGTGTCTCGCACTGTCTGTGGTGTGTGGTTCATGTAAAAGAGCTGCACAGAGTGTTTCTGCCCTGCAATGGCCTAGCCAGCTCTCCAGGGTGTACTCTGTCCTAACCCAGAGTTGGCTGAGATGGGCACCAGCCCCCGTGACCCTAATTAGGATTAAGCCGTTACAGAAAAAGAATGAAAGAATAAGTAATTCATTCCTTTGCTTTATCCCACTCGGGTGGCAGGCAGGCTGGAGCCCATCTCTGCCAACTCTGAGAGATTGATTGATTCTCTCTTTCAGCATCTGAGATGTTTGGATTATTCTCGAGCATAAATCCAAAAACATGAGGATTAATTTTATTTTTTTGTAATTTGGTAGTTTCATGATAAACCGTCCCCGTTGGTGGTTTGTACCTGGACTGAAGCCAATGGCTGGATGTCGGCCAGAGTTCAGTAAACAACCTGATAAGATTTCATTAATGTTTTCTGGACGGACTTGATTAAACAGATCCAGGATCAGCACACCATGTACAACCTTCACTTGGTTTCCTTTATCTGGACTCGAATGATAAGACCCGAAACAGCCTGATTTATTCAATGCTGATACCACGATCGTGTGTAAAGACGGTGAAGTTGGGATTACTGACTCGTGAGTTGTTATATTGGTTGAAATGGTCATTATAGCCCGACAGCAGTCAATAATTTATGATATTTTTAAAAATGTAAAAGAAATCCGTCGTCTGTGGTCACTGTAATCCTGTAATAAAACCGACCAATCACAGTGTAGCGCTGGGAATTTATTCATTCATTAATTCATCTGCAAAACTGCTTAATCCTGTCAGGGTAGTGGAGAGACTGAATCCTATCTCAGTTGACTCTGGGAGAAGGCAGGGGACACCCTGAACATCGCACGAGACCATTGCAGGGCCAACACACACAGCCAAGTCATAATTCAGGACAATTAGAAGCATCCAGTTCGCCTAATGTGTATGTTTTTCACTGTGGGTGGAAACCCCAGAGAAGTGGCCAGAGGAAACTCACACAAGCACGGGGAGAGCATACAAACTCACAGAAATGCCCATGCAGAGACCAGATCTCAAGCCAAAGACCTGTGAGGTGGACGTGTGCATCACTCCACCTGATGCCATTCTTAATAGAATACACTTATAGAAGACGGATTTCTACATTCACCAAGTCATGCATTTCATTCATAAACTACTTTCAATGTCTCTCAGTAAATATGCATACTGGGGCGGCACAGTGGATCATGTCCATTATTATTCACAGTGGTGTTGTGGTTTGCGTCTCACAAAAACAAGGTGTTGGGTTCAATTCCCAGACTCGAGCGTTTCTTGTGGAGTTTGCATAGGTTTCCTCCAGAAGTCTGAAGACATGCATATTAGGCGAACTGGCGGTTCTAAAATGACCCGAGGTGTGTGTTGCCTGCGATGGTCAGGTGACTTATTCAGGGTGTACCCCAGTGTCGGCTGCCAAGCCTCCCCACCACGCCAATGGAATTAAGTGGTTCATCAAATGGATGAGTGAGTGAACAAGTGCAGGAAAATCTAGAGAGGTGGAGGTATGCCCTGGAAAGGAGAGGAATGAAGGTTAGCCTCAGAAAATCAGAATACATGTGTGTGAATGAGAAGGACCCAGGAGGAACGGTGATGTTACAGGGAGCAGAGATAACGAAGGTGGAGGATTTTTAAGTACTTAGGCTCAACAATCCAGAGCAATGGAGAGTGTGGAAAAGAGGTGAAGAAGTGCGTGCAGGCAGGCTGGAATGGTTGGAGAAAAGTGTCCGGTGTGATGTGCGATAGGAGAGTGTCAGCAAGAATGAAGGGAAAAGTGTACAAGACGGTGGTGAGGCCAGCGATGTTGTATGGTTTAGAGACAGTGGCCCTGGGGAAAAGGCAGGAGGCAGAGCTGGAGGTAGCGGAGATGAAAATGTTGAGGTTCTCCCTGGGAGTAACGAGGATGGATAGGATTAGAAATGAGTATATCAGAGGGACAGCACATGTAAGATGTTTTGGAGACAAAGTCAGAGAGGCTAGATTGAGATGGTTTGGACATGTACAGAGGAGGGATAGTGAGTATATTGGCAGTAGGATGCTGAGGTTGGAACTACCAGGCAGAAGGCCTCGAGGAAGACCAAAGAAGAGATCTTTGGATGTGGTGAAGGAAGACATGAAGGTCATTGGAGTCAGAAAAGAAGATGCGGAGGACAGGGTGAGGTGGAGGCGGATGATTTGCTGTGGCGACCCCTGAAGGGAGCAGCCGAAAGTAAAAGAAGATCAAATGGATGAGTGAGAGTAAATATGTATATTTTGATTTTGTGCATGAACAAATGAACAATTTAGGTGTGAATATTCATTATATTTAAATGTTGTGGCTGTTCATGACATACAATTAAACCGGTTATTTGTTTATTTAAGCTGCGGCACAGTGGCATAGTGGTTAGCACGTCCACCTCACAGTCAGAAGGTTTTGGGTTCCATTGCCAGCTCAGGCGTTTCTGTGTGGAGTTTGCATGTTCTCCCCAGGCTTACCGGGTTACTCCGGTTTCCTCCCACAGTCCACAAACGTGCAGCGGTTTAATTGGCCAAATTGTCCGTAGGTGGGACTGTGAGAATGAATGGTTGGACGAGTGTTGGCCCTGTCATGACCTTGCGAGCTGTCCATGGTGTACCCCGCCCTTGCCCAGAGTCGATTGAGATGGACACCAGCCTCCCCATGACTTTAATTAAGATTAAGTGATTGAGAAAATGAATGAAATGGATTTACTTATAAATGTATTTTCAAATTATTATACTGTAATTACAGGAATTTAAAAAATTGGAAGTGCAGAAATTATATATTGGTTTATGTAAAAAAAAAAAAAAAAAAAAACATGTATTGGTGTATTTTATTTGTTTTTTAACTTCCTCTGCGGTTCCACGAGCCTGGAGGACCAGTCGGAACTTTTCGTTCCCATAATTCCATAGAAAACCAACTCTGACGTCATTGTTTGTTGTTTCTGTGAACTCTCCGGTTCTTTTATTTTTAAAACAAACGTCTCAAACTATTGAATCATAAAATTCAAATAAGATAAATAACATATCTCTCTCCTCTTTAAGGTTCATCTCCATGCTTGTTTACATCAAACTCGCCAGCTGAACGCCTCACAAGCTAACAGGAACTTGCTAGCTTTTTTTTTTTTTTTTCTGCGCAGTGACACCCGGCACTTTTTGATGACGTAAACATGTTGTCGTCCATAAATCCAAATGCTTATAATCATGTTCAACCTTTTATCGAGTTATTAGTTTATTATTATTATTTATTATTATAATAATCTGACACATAAAACACCAGAGAAAAGCAGCAATTTGGTCAGAGTTGGTGCCTGGATGTGACGTTTTCATTCCGCGACGAATTTTTCGACCAATCCGAAGTCAGGACGGGCCTTCTCGGGTTTATTTGTGGGGGGAGAGAGTCGCGTCCGCAGCTCGGGTGTGGGGTGTGTTGTGCTGGATTGGTGCATGAGAAATAGGTTTTGTTTGATGTTTATGAAATTAATGCGCAAAAGAATATCGGGAGCCTTTATAGAAGTGTGTGCGATTCAGTAAATTGTTCATCAGGCGCTTGAACAGCGTTTCCCGTTACCGGAATTCTGAATGGGTTGATGTCGTGTACCGAATCGAGGGTAACATACACAACTGAGAATAATAAGAATAAAACTAGTAATACTACCGCCACTAATAATAATAATAATAACAGTCATAATAGTCAAAATAATAACAGAACAGTCCCGAGTAAACAGCCGGATTGACCGGATTACGTGATGAACTCAAAGCGAAACAATGCGGGTGAAAATGGAGGAGGAGGAGGAGGAGGACGCATGAACCCGGCGAGCGAAACCCCGGCGGGCGGAACGCACCGGAAACCGATCAGCGCGAGCGCTCCCGGGAAAGCTGGACTGCGCGCAGACAGAGGCGAGCACGTGCACGGCGGCAGGAGCATCGTGACTGTCTCCTCACTCAGATCCCGCCTCGGTCCCACCATCAGGTCAGAGATTTCAAAGCTCCGTTCAGGGGAACAACGCGGGGGGGATGGGGGGAGGGGGGGCAGTACAACCCAGGCCACCAGATTACGTCATTCAACAATTAGCATATTCACATTTATTTTTCCCAATGGGACTGTAAGTGCTGAAGTTGATTCTTTTTCGATCACAGTGTCTCCTGAAATGTTTTTTTTTTAATATGATGCACTAGTAACCATTTCTCGTTGCGGTCTATGTTACAAAACGTCCACGACAAACGCCCCAACTTTAACCTCCGTTGTAAAGTCAAGCATCTCATGGTGCTGCTGAGAAATTGGGAAGTGCCGTCTTTCTGCAGATTGTTAAATTCAACGTCTCCTTGAGCCACGTCCACATAGGAAGTGATGAGCGACATGATTTTAGCGAGAAAGTGAATCATCACATGACCAGAACAGATCTCGCTGCCTAGGTAACCCTCTCACACGGTTCCCACTTCCAAATGTTCGGACGAAATCGGGAGTTGGTCGTTCCCGACGGAAAGTGTGGAACTGCGAACATAATCTCGCGAGTTCACGAATAAATTTTTTATATTATTATTATTAGCTTTTATCTTCATACACCAAAGAGAAGATTTATGGATGCGGTGAAGGCGGACATGAAGGTCGTTGGAATAAGAGTAGAAGATGCAGAGGATAGGGAGAGATGGAGGCAGATCATTTGCTGTGGCGACCCCTGAAGGGACCAGCCGAAAGGAAAAGAAGAAGATCTTCATACTAAACCGCATATGGTTGTTGTTATTATTAACGTTGTTATTATTGGATGGTGAGCATTAATATGACTTCCATGAGAATGGAGGCAGATGAGTCGCTGTGGCGACCCCTGAAAGAGAACAGCCGAAAGGAGAAGACGTCTCGAACGGAGACTCGTGCACATCATGAACCAGGAAGAATTAAACGTGTATAAATATGAACTCGCAGGAAATTCCAGCTGTTCTGTGTTTCCGGTTTTTATCCTGATAAAACTGTGTGCGTTTGTGAAGCGTTCCTTGACCTCGTGTGGACATCATTTCCTGTGTGGACACAGCTTAATCTGAAACTTTCACCAGAGCGATTGATTGATTGATTGATTGATTGATTGATTGATTGATTGAGTTTTCTTTTTAAAAATAACTACATCAGTCTTCTGTTTGGTAAACAATCAGTGAGTTGTCAGTCTGAACAGTAATAACGCTTGATTGGTCGACAGAAACTGGTGATCTGTGATTGGTTCAAGAGAAAATTGAGTACATGTTCGCATTTAGTGACAGCAAACGCAAACATCATGGTCTTTTCTTGCCACCATCAGGTCAGCTCTGTCGTCCGCCGTGGAGACGCTGCTTGGAGAAATAGCGGCGGTGATGTCTGAGACCGAGGACGAGCTCCTGTCGAAAGAGCGCGAGAACGAAAGACTGAAGGCCCGACTGGATGCCTCGGAGCGCGAGCTGAAGACGCTGCAGGAGTGCCTGTGTAGCGCGCAGAAGCTGATCGATCAGTTGCAGGGTCCGTTCAGCAGCCATCCTCTTCCTCCTCCCATGCCTGGGCAGCACGGCTACTCCAACCCGGCCCCGTCTGCAAATGCGGCTCGTCTGACACACCGTGGCGCAGGAGACGATGCCGACCCACGATGCTTCGCCAACAGTGAGCCAGAGCTCAGCGGAGCGCTCGGAGACGCCATCCATGGCTTCGAGGCGAGGGACGAGTTCAAAAGCTGCCACCTGTCCATCCAGGCGGACGGCACCGTCACCAACAGCTACTACGACCCCATGGCAGTGCACGCCTCTGGCATGTGCCACGACGTCAACCGGCCAGGTGAGTATTTCCCTGGGATGCACGCACTTTTTCACACGGCTGTGTATCGATGTTCGCAGTTAATCGTTGCATTCCGTGTATAGGTGAGATGAGCGATCGTCGGCTGTCACATCCTCCGTCTCACTACGGGGTCAAAGAGGAACAGGCTCCCACGTCAGGGCCGGGCCGTGTCAGGGGCGATGCAGACCACGGCGGCCAGAGCGAGTGCGACCAGGGTTACGTCCACGTGGTGGAGGAGCAGGGTGTCCCACGCCCTCGGAGACACGCCACTAAACACACCCCCTCTTCCGGTTCGCATAACGGCCCTTCTTCGTCTTCCACCGGAACACCTCCACAGGGGCCATCCGGTCTCCGCCCTGCCTCCAGAACCGTGTCCGCGACTTCCTCGAGACAGAGCCCCGGTACGAGCGACTCCTCACCCGACGCACGCCGGCGTCGACGCCCACCCTCAGAGCTCATGGGCGAGGTCACCGGAGACCGTCCGCATCTATGCCTGGAATGCGGCAAGACGTTCCGGCTGCTCTCAAGCCTAAAGAAGCATCTGCGCATCCACACGGGAGAGAAGCCGTACCCGTGCAGCGTCTGTGGACGCCGGTTCCGCGAATCCGGCGCGCTCAAGACGCATCTGCGCATCCACACAGGCGAGAAGCCATACGCATGCACCGAGTGTGGTGCGCGCTTCCGCCACCTGGATGGCCTGCGCAAGCACGGACGCACACACACGGGTGAGAAGCCGTACGCCTGCAGCGTGTGCGGGAAACGCCTCAGCCGCCTGCAGCACCTCAAGCACCACCAGCGCATTCATACCGGCGAGCGACCGTCCCGGTGCCCTCTGTGTCAGCGCTCGTTCCAAGATGCCCTCAGCCTCAGGAAGCACCTGATCAGCGTCCACCAGGGGGAACCGGGCGCCGAGGAAGCGCACGAGAGGCTGTCGGGTACCGACCTCGGAGAGCAGGACCTTCAGGGCTCCGTGGAGGATGAAGAGATGAGGTTTGAGATGTGGGAGGAGGAGCGGGAGGAAGGCGGCGGCGACACGGTCGCCGTAGACTGTGTGTAGAGTCGCCGAGGTCAGAAACGCTCACCATTCAAAATGGAGAACCCGTCATCGAACTGCGAAAGAGTCATGTCCGCCATGACCTCATGAAACAATCCTGCCTTTCCCCGGTGTCCAAGTAGTGCTCGAACACGGAGGAAAGGACGGAAGCTGATTGTGATTCCGGTGTCACTCCATCCCCGCTGATTTCCGGTGTCAGTGTTTCCCACAAACGGACTTCCTGTTTCTCTTTCGTGCGTTGTAATAATCTAATATCGGTACTGAGGGGGGATAGAACTCACACCATCATGGACATTAATAATAGTTCTCTCTCTCACTCTCTCTCTCTCTCTCTCTCTCTCACACTCTTACTTTCTCTTTATCTCTCACTCTCTCTCTTTATTTACAGTGCTGTACAAAGGTTTGGCCAACTTACTGATGTTTCGCTTTTTTTGCACGTTTGTCAGACTTAACTTTGTGGAAATGTTTACATTTCTGTGATGATTTCAAAAAGATAACCCGAGTATTGAAAACCTGCAGTTCTCCTGTTGTGATTTTGTTTGTTCAGAGAAAAATCTATCCAAACCGACATGAACCTCTCTGTGTGTGAAAAAGTAATCTCCACCCGGTGTGAAAAGGTCATTGTGATTAATCCTATTACTGGGGAAAACTGAGTTCAGTTTCATGGCCACACCCAGGCCTGATTGCTGCCAGACACTTCCAATCAGGAGATCCCGAACATAACAGCTGTCTGACGAGGTGAGGTCGGCCGTACTGACCAGACGTCATCATGCCGCGATCCAGTGAGATTCAAGAGCAAACAAGAAAAAAGATTATAGAGATGCCTCAGTCTGGGAAAAGACACAAAGTCATTGGTAAATCTTTGGGACTCCAGCAGACCACTGTCAGACCCATTATCCATAAATGGAGAAGGCATGGCACAGTGGTGACCCTTCCCAGGAGTGGCCGACCTACCGAAATCACTCCAAGTGCACGGCGCAGACTAACCGGAGAAGTCACAAAGGATCCAAAATCCACTTCTGAACAACTACAAGCCTCACCTGACTCAGTTAATGTCAATGTTCATGACTCCACCATCAGAAAGACACTTTTGCCAAGAATCATCTTGATCATCCCCAAAGCTTTTGGGAAAATGTTCTCTGGCCTGATGAAACTAAAGTTGAATTTTTGGGATAAATGCATCCCGTTACATCCGGCACAAAAGGAACATTGCATTTGATAAAAAGAACATTGTGCCAACAGTGAAGCATGGTGGTGGAAGTGTGTTGATCTGGGCCTGCTTTGCTGCTTCAGGACCTGGGCGACTTGTCACGATTGATTGGAACTATGAATTCTGCTCGCTACCTTGAAATCCTGGCAAAGAATGTTCATCCATCAGTTCGAGACCTCAAGCTAAAGTGCACGTGGTCTGTAGCAAGACAATGATCCGAAACACACCAGAAGGTCCACTTCTGAATGGCTGAAATAGAACAAAACAAGGGTTTTGGAGTGGCCTAGTCAAAGTTCCAACCTGAACCCGATTGAGATGCTGTGGCATGACCTTAAAAACGCTGTTCATGCTTAAAAACCATCCGATCTGGTTGAACTTAAACAATTCTGCAGAGAAGAGTGGGCCAGAATCCCATCACAGCCATGTGAACGACTCGGCGCCTCTTCTCGTGAACACTCCGCTGCAGTTACTGCTGCAGAAGGTGCTTCAACCAGCTAGTAGGTTCAGGGGGCAATTACTTATTCACACGGGCCCTGGTAGGTTCAGATGTTTTTTTTTCCTGAATAAATGCAATTCGCACTGAAATCATTTTGTGTTTACTTGTGTTTTATGTTTGTAAAATATTTAGGTTTGCTTGATCTGAAATAGATGACGGTGACAAACGTGCAAAAAAATGTCAGACATTGGCCAGGGGGCAAAAACTTTTGCGCAGCGCTGTCTCTCTCTTTCTCTCACATGCCCCCCCTCTCTTTCTGTCGGTCTCTCGCGCTCTCTCTCTCTCTCTCTGTCACATGGTGTGTTCATTCACAAGTATAAATTACCGGGAAAAAAATTAGTGTGAATTAAAGAGTTGCCCATATAAAAAAAACATTTTTTTCGCAATAACTATTTAGCTTTTCATGATTATTATATTTTAAGTTTTTTTTTTTTATTGAAATCATAATTTTTTTGTGTCTTTCAGAATCTTTTTTTTCCCCCCACAGTCAGCTGCTTTATTTCAGTTCATTTACCTGGACATTTTTCTGGCCCTGAAATTGTCCCAAAACAACAAATTAAAACAAAGTATGAATAATTTTGACAGAGGAGGCGGGGCGTGGTACACGTGAATGGATAAAGCACGTCCGCGGAGGGCTGCATATTCAGATAAAAATTACACACTTTAAAAAAAAAAAAAAAACAGGTGAAAATAAATCATGAAAAAACCCGATATATTGCTTAAAGCAACATTTGAGGTTAAGCCGTCATCAGTAATAGCGGCGCTCCAGCGATCCACACTGATACAGATGTTGGAAAGCCATGCGCTCATGATGTCACATCTGTGCACACAGACCCACTCGGGCATACGCACGTCACCATCAGCACCGAGTGCGCTTTCGCCGCACAGCTTATTCTCCTGTTTCTGAAACCTACGCATGCAGATGTTTTCGAGGCTCGATTTTTGGCAGCGCCTCAATATTTACAAGGTCGTCTGTTCATGACGAAGAAATTCTGGATTGTTTCCTCCGAAACAATGTGGGGGAGAAATTTCATTTTATCTTCTTTCACTTCACACAACTTGCGCTAAAGCGTCATCAATCCAAAACAAAACAGACTAAAATTCGTGAGGGTTTTTTTTTTTTTTTCAATCATTCTGAGGACAAAAGGACAAATATGTGATGTCACGCACCTCTTGGCGAACTGGCTGCGCTTCCGACCGTTTGAGGGTTTTTCATTCTGAAAATCCCAGAATGAAGGAAGGAGTGGAACCGCACAGCGCTGCCAACTGCTGGTCAGAATTAGAAACCGCAGCTTTGGGATTCAGAAATCAGAAACTGTTTTCATTTAAAAAAAAAAAAAACACTTTTTTCACATATGTTATTTTACCTTCGACTAGTTACTTTGTACAGTTTATAAATATTTTTTGTAACTGCTGTTTTGATCAAAATTATCTGCATGTTCAGGATTTTTTTCAAGTAGACATTCTGTTTTTGTTCATTTGTTTTTGTTTTAATTGCATTTTTGTTTCCTCCATTATCCTTCATTACTGTTAATATTTTTATTGTGTATAGAGTCAAAAAACCCACAGATATCATAACATTTACAAACATGCTGCCCCCGTGTGGTTAAACTAAGGAAAAACACGCAGTTTAGTTATAAAGCAGGATATTTTATTTGTTGGGGTGTTTTGTTTTTGTTTTTTGAGGATTTACTTTCTGTTTTATTAATTTTTTTCCTGATCATTTTATTTTTCTTTTTTGCTAATTTTTGGTATAAATACAACAAGGTGGACGTCGAAAAGCGTTGAGAAACCATTTGCCCCCTTGTGGTTTTATTTCATTACTGCAGGTTTTTTTTTTTTTTTTTTTTTGGGGGTCTCTTTTTTTTCTTCTTCTTCTTTTGAACCCAGGAGTTCTGGGTGTTGTCTGAGCTGTGCTTTTTTTTTTTTTTTTTTTTAAATCTCCAGTCCTTCAAATATTTCTGGATATATAATCTAAACATTTCAGAACTATGGAATGTTTTTTAAATTTATTTTTGAACCGTCCTTTCTTTTGTTGTATGTTCCCCACCACGATGGATATTAGACCGTGTTATGATGGGAGTTTGTCGACGTTTTAATTTGACTTTTCTTTGCATTTTTTTTCTGTTTAGTATAAAATGGTTCTGTAGTAGATACTCTAAGACTAATATCAACATAAGCCGTGTTTTATTAACACTCTTCCGCCTGTAAATAACCTTTTAGCTCTCTCTTGTTTTAGATGTTGAATAAATGTGAGTAAATAAACGTTTGGTAAATGTTACGTAACATCTGGATGAGTTAGTTTTACTGTTACGGTGTTAATCTGAGATACATGACTCCTTTTTTTTCAATAAAATCAAGCATGCGTTTTGTAAACCTCAAGCTGTTTCCGCTCATAAAAACATCTGTAGAATGTCTTCTGTGCTCTTTTTTCTGAACACGGCCGTGTGTGTGTGTTTGTGTGTGTGTGTGTGTTATAAATGTATAGTATGACAATCACTATGTGTCCAACCGCCTATGTGTCTCCTGGACACTGAGCTCTCACACACACACACACACACACACACACACACACACCTGTGGCAGACTCTCCATTCCACTGCCCGAGTGAATCAGTGAGACATAAATACACACACACTGATCGTGCGGACGTGTTTCTGACCTCAGTGCAGGTTCTGACTCACATGAGGTTCGACTCTTATTTTGAAGAAACCAAAATGAGGGTTCAGGCTCCCTGTGGATAAAAACGCACCACAAACACACTCAGTCTCAACCCAGGCAATGGCGGGGTGAGTAACAGTGAAAAATATTCAGTGATTTTTAAAAAAATCTGAGACTGAACAGTTCATCTGACCAGAGACACTTTCTCCTCTGACGTACGTGTGTGTGTGTGTGTGTGTGTGTGTGTGTGGTTAGCCACAGTGATGTGGAGCCCAGTGACGTTTTGCTAATGCCATTTCTGCCCTTTGTTAGTCATGTAGAGTGGAAAATAATACCGGGTTCGGTCCTGGTGTGTAATACAGCAGTTATAAAAGGTGATAAATGTGTCATAGATGTGCGGCAGATGTTTAATAATTAAACTAATGGTACTTGGCAGACATTTATTCAGAGCGACTCATTCATCATTTTGATATCCTGAGCACTTGAGGGTTAAGGACCTTGCTCAAGGGGCCAACAGTGGCAGCTTGGTGGTTCTGGGGTTTTGTCCCCTGACCTTTGGGTCAGTATCCCAGAGCCTGAACCACTGAGCCCTGAATGGATCTGATGTGTAATATTCATGAAACCGGTCTCATTACCGTGTAATAAATGATCTATACACATTTAACTCTCATTCACTTGTCTGAAAACCATTTGATCCTGTTAAGGTCGCGGGGAGTCTGGAGCCTATCTAAGCCAACACTGGGTGAACGCCCTGAAGTTTGCCGGGGAAAACTCATTCCATCCGTCGATCTTTATATCCATCTTCTTTTTTATAATTTATGTCTATAGGGTTAGTTTTAGTTTGTGTGTGTGTGTGTGTGTGTGTGTGTGTAAGATTGTCCAGAACCATGGAGTCATTTCCGTAGCAACTGAAAGCAAACAATCTCACTTCTCTCAAAGGAAGTGACTCAACGCATTCTCTTTCTCCGTCTTACACACACACACACACACATATATATGTGTGTGTGTATATATATATATATATATGTATATATGTATGTATGTATATGTATATATGTATGTATGTATGTGTATATATGTATATGTATATGTATATATATATGTATATATATATGTATATATATATGTATATATGTATGTATATGTATATATATATATATATATGTATGTATGTATGTATGTATATATATGTATATATGTATATATATATATATATATATGTATATATATATATGTATATATATATATATGTATGTATGTATATGTATGTGTATATATATATATATATATGTATATATATATATATATACACACACACACACACATATATATATATATACATACATACATACATATATATATATATATACATACATACATACACACATGCAAACACACATACACACATTTATTTATATATATATATATATATATATATATATATATACAGTGGAGCCTTGGTACTCAAACTTAATTTGTTCCAGACGACAGTTCGGATTCTGATTTGTTCAGATTCCGAATCCGCTTTTCCCATTACAGATAATGTAAATGGTCTTAATTCATTCTGTCATCTTTTGAACAGAAGTTAACGGTACCGTAACTCATACCATAGGTCCGCAAATTAAGTGAAAAATTTATTGAATACAGTACACTATATCATGGTTTGTGTTGTGAGAGACTCTTTAACTGTACCGTGGTTTTAATTTTAGTGTGTTTTGGTCTCTCACAAAAGAGTTGCGTGTTGACATGCACGTTGGAGAGCGGCGTGGCTGTTGCACACGGGGTGGAGTGCTAAACAAACACACCTGATTCCATTTAATCATGGGCTATTAAGACTAACAGCACTCTTCTCAGTGCTAGAAGATTGTCCCTCTTCCCCGTGATCTCTCTGGCTCTCAGCTCCGTGCTCCACCAGTTCCTGCTTTAGTTTGACTTTCGTGTTTCTCTGCATCTCTATTATAGTGACTACAATTTGCCCGTTTCACCTATGAAAATGGTTGCACTTTATTGGTCACAAGGAAGGCACTCGAGCACTAGCACCGGGAAGAGCGCTGCTATTCTTTATAGCCCATGATTAACACATAATATAGACCATAACACACTAAAATAAAAACCACAGTGCAGTTAAAGCATAAGAACAATAAAAATAAGAATTTTAACCTTTGTGGTGGTGAGCAGTTGGTATACGTAAATGTTGGAGAGGATGAGAAGAGGAGGATTCCCTTCCATAACAAAGAGGGAAAGAGGAAGTGGCTCATGACCTCATCGTTAAAGGTGTTCACAGTGCTGCTAGCACTTTAGCTTTAATGCTTTAGTGCTAGCTTTCGCTTTATAAAGGTGATACGTACATAGTACTGCACCAACAACTTCCGGACCTTCCCAGACAGCTTCATTTGAGTGCTAAATAGTATCAACAACTTCCGGACTTCCCCAGAACATACATAGTATCAACAATTTCCGGACTTTCAGAAGTCAAACACTTTTCCTCCCTCTCAGTCTTGTTTTTTTCTCGTGCGTTTCTCAAGTTCAACCTTCGGTTTTTGTTCGGTTTCCGGGACAAAAAAAAAAATCACGGATTTTTTTGTTCGGATTCCGATTTGTTTGAACTCTAGAGCGTTCGGATTTCCAACACTCCACTGTCTATATATATATATATAGGGATCTCTCGTGACTTCACGCTTCAATTAATCCAGCTTCAGTGCATCGGTTTTAAAGATATGTGTATGTATATGTTTATATATATGTATGTATATACATATGTATATAATATATGTATAAAATATGCGAATATATATGTGTGTGTGTATATATATATCTTCTTCTTGTCCTTTCGGCTGTTCCCTTCAGGGGTCGCCACAGCAAATGATCTGCCTCCATCTCTCTCTGTCCTCTGCATCTTCTACTCTTACTCCAACGACCTTCATGTCCGCCTTCACCGCATCCATAAATCTTCTCTTTGGTCTTCCTCTGGGCCTTTTGCCTGGTAGTTCCAACCTCAGCATCCTACGACCAATATACTCACTATCCCTCCTCTGTACATGTCCAAACCATCTCAATCTAGCCTCTCTGACTTTGTCTCCAAAACATCTAACATGTGCTGTCCCTCTGATGTACTCATTTCTGATCCTATCCATCCTCGTTACTCCCAAAGAGAACCTCAACATTTTCATCTCTGCTACCTCCAACTCTGACTCCTGTCTTTTCCCCAGGGCCACTGTCTCTAAACCATACAACATTGCTGGCCTCACCACCGTCTTGTACACTTTTCCCTTCATTCTTGCCGATACTCTCCTATCACACATCACACCGGACACTTTTCTCCATCCATTCCAACCTGCCTGCACGCGCTTCTTCACCTCTTTTCCACACTCTCCATTGCTCTGGATTGTTGAGCCTAAGTACTTAAAATCCTCCACCTTCTTTATCTCTGCCCCTGTAACCTCAAAGTTCCTCTTGGGTCCTTGTCGTTCACACACATGTATTCTGTCTTACTAGGACTAACCTTCAATCCCCTCCTTTCCAGGGCATACCTCCACCTCTCTAGATTTTCCTCCACTTGGTCTCTGCTCTCACTACAGATCACGATGTCATCTGCAAACATCATAGTCCATGGAGATTCTTGTCTAACCTCGTCTGTTAGCCTGTCCATCACCATAGCAAACAAGAAGGGGCTGAGAGCTGACCCTTGATGCAGTCCCACCTCCACCTTGAACTCTTCTGTCACACCAACAGCACACCTCACCACTGTTTTACATCTCTCATACATGTCCTGCACCACTCTAACATACTTCTCTGTCACTCCAGACTTCCTCATACAATACCACAGTTCTTCTCTCGGCACCCTGTCATAGGCTTTCTCCAGATCCACAAAGGCACAATGCAGCTCCCTCTGACCTTCTCTGTACTTCTCTATTAACATCCTCAAAGCAAACACTGCATCTGTGGTGCTCTTTCTGGGCATGAAACCAAACTGTTGTTCACAAATGCTGACCTCTGCCCTTAGTCTTGCTTCCACTATTCTTTCCCATAGCTTCATTGTATGGCTCATCAACTTTATCCCTCTGTAGTTGCCACAACTCTGTACATCTCCCTTGTTCTTAAAAATGGGCACAAGCACACTTCTCCTCCATTCCTCTGGCATCTGCTCACTTTCTAAGACCTTGTTGAATATTCTTGTCAGAAAATCTACTGCTACCTCCCCTAGACACTTCCATACCTCAACTGGTATGTCATCAGGGCCAACTGCCTTTCCACTCTTCATCCTCTTCAATGCCCTCCTCACTTCTCCCTTACTAATCTTTGCTACTTCCTGCTCCTCAACGGTCACCCCTTCTACTCTTTTTCTCTCTCATTTTGTTCATTCATCAGCTCTTCAAAGTACTCTTTCCATCTTCCCAGCACACTTCTGTCATCAGTCAATACATTTCCCTCTCTGTCCTTTATCACTCTAACTTGCTGCATGTCTTTCCCATCTCTATTTCTCTGCTGTGCTAACCTGTATAGATCATTTTCTCCTCCTTACTGTTCAACCTATCATACAAGTCATCATACGCCCTCTGTTTGGCCTTTGACACTGCTACCTTCGCCTTACGCTGTGTCTCCCTGTACTCCTGTTTACTCTCTTCGGTCCTGTCAATGTCCCACTTTTTCTTGGCTAACCTCTTCTTTTGTACACACTCCTGCACTTCCTCATTCCACCACCAAGTTTCCTTATCTACTTTCCTTCCAGAGGACACACCAAGTACTCTCCTACCGGTCTCCCTGACCACATTGGCTGTGGTTGTCCAGTCCTCTGGAAGCACTTCCTGACTACCCAAAGCCTGTTTCAACTCCTCCTTGAAGACAACACGACACTCTTCCTTTTTCAGCTTCCACCACTTTGTCTTCTGCTCTGCCTTTGCCTTTTTCACTTTTCTCACCATCAGTATCATCCTGCACACCACCATCCTATGCTGTTTGGCAACACTCTCACCAACTACTACTTTGCAGTCACTGACTTCCTTCAAATTACATCGCCTGCACAAGATGTAGTCTACCTGTGTGCTCTTACCTCCGCTTTCATAAGTCACCCTATGCTTCTGTCTCTTCTTGAAGAAAGTATTCACCACAGCCATTTCCATCCTTTTTGCAAAATCGATCAACATCTGTCCTTCTGTGTTCCTGTCCTGGATACCAAACCTGCCCATCACTTCCTCGTCCCCTCTGTTGCCTGCACCAACATGTCCATTGAAGTCTGCTCCAATGACCACTCTTTCACCTCTGGGGGTATTCTGCATCACTTCATCTAAATCACTCCAGAATCTCTCCTTCTCTTCTAGCTTACATCCTGCCTGTGGGGCATAAGCACTAACAACATTGACCATCACGCCTTCAATTTCTAACTTGAGACTCATCACTCTGTCTGACACTCTTTTCACGTCTAGAACATTCCTGACAAACCCCTCCTTCAAGATGACTCCTACTCCATTTCTCTTCCCATCCACACCATGATAAAACAGTTTAAACCCTGCTCCTAAGCTTCTAGCCTTTCTACCTTTCCACCTTGTCTCCTGAACACACAGTATGTCCACCTTCCTCCTCTGCATCATGTCAGCCAGCTCCCTATCTTTTCCTTGCATAGTTCCAACATTCAAAGTCCCTACTCTCAGTCCTAGGCTCACACATTTCCTCTTCTCTCTCTGCCTATGGACACGCCTCCCGCCTCTCCTTCTTCGACATCTTCGACCAACAGTAGTCCAATTTCCATCAGCACCCTGTTGGTTGACAGCACTGATGGCGGTCGTTGTTAACCCGGGCCTCGACCGATCCGGTATGAATTTTGTTTTGATCATTTGCATTTTTTAAATGTGGCAGAAGTTTTACGCCGGATGCCCTTCCTGTCGCAACCCTCTGCATTTATCCGGGCTTGGGACCGGCATAAGGGGGAGAGACACTGGTTCGTGCCCCCCCCCCCCCCCCCCCGCCTCATGGCTGCATTGTATACATTGCATGGTGTGTGTATATATATATATATATATATATACAAAAGGACAGGACAAAGGCTTTCTATTGAAACTCCATTTATCACTACAGATCTGTTTCGAGGGGTGGTGAAACCATCCCCTCTCTTCAGGTGATTACAGAGGAACATATATATATATATATACATATATAGGATTTTCTGAGTAGATCCTTCCGTAGGAGAGTGCTCAATACTTTTTGGTAGAGCAAATAACAATAAAAATAAAAGGACAGGACAAAGACTTTCTATTGAAACTCCATTTATCACTACAGATCTGTTTCGAGGGGTGGTGAAACCATCCTCTCTCTTCAGGTGATTATAGAAGAATCTCTCTCTCTCTCTCTCTCTCTATATATATATATATATATATATATGCACACACACACACTAGTATACGTGTGTGTGTGTATGTGTGTGTGTGTGTGAAGACAGAAGGTTCTCCTGGAGGAAGAGAAACAGTGGACCACCTCTTACCCTGCTGATCATGTGCGTTGCTTGAATCAAACAGATTATTCTGTTGAATGAATCTTTGATCTGATTCAACTCCTTTGGATCACTTCCAAAAAAGTGAAGGAAGTCAGAGTGTCTGTGCGCGTCTGTTTGTGTGTGTTTCTGTGTTTGCGTGTGTGTGTGTGTGTGTGTGTGTGTGTGTGTGTGTGTGTGTTTGTTTTTCTCTGTGTATGTTTCTGTGTTTCTGTGTGTGTGTGTGTGTGTGTGTGTGTGTGTGTGTGTGTGTGTTTCTGTGTTTGCGTGTGTATGTTTCTGTGTGTGTGTGTGTGTGTATGTGTGTGTGTGTGTGTGTGTGTGTGTTTTTCTCTGTGTATGTTTCTGTGTGTGTGTGTGTGTGTGTGTGTGTGTGTGTGTGTCTGTGTCTCTGTGTGTGTGTGTGTGTGTGTGTGTGTGTGTGTGTGTGTGTGTAGACAGAAGGTTCTCCTGTAGAAAGAGAAACAGTGGAACATCTCTGTTGCTCCTGCTGGTCATGTGGTGCTTCACAAAAACACGATTCTTCTGTTGAATGAATCTTTGATCTGATTCGACTCTTTTGTATCACTTCCAAAAAAATGACAGGTGAAGCAATGTGTGTGTGTGTGTGTGTGTGTGTGTGTGTGTGTGTGTGTCTTTAGTTTCTTGAAAATAAGCAACACAAGCGGTAAAAGACGAAAGTGAGAGAAGACTTTAGAATTATAAAATAAAGAATGATGAGAATCAAATATATAGACATGTATTTTTCACAGGGTGGCAGCGTACCAAGGGCGAGCACATCCTGGGTTCAAGTCCCAAGCTCAGCAAGATTGTTTATGGTGTGCATGTTCTACCTGGTTTCCTCTGCACACATTGTTCCAAATCATCACGAGTTGTGTGTGTGTGTGTGTGTGTGTGTGTGTGTTTGGCCCTGCCATGGTCTGGCAAACTGTTCAGGGTATACACCATTTTCACACAGAATTGGTTGAGATAGGCTTCTTCCTTTTGCGACCTTAGTAAAATGAAGTGATTCACAAATGAGCAAATGAAAAAATTCAATTCAGTGTTGAAACGCAATGTTCTGTTCGGTTCAAAGTCTTCCATGACTCTGGACACAGGCGGAGCACATCATGATCCGCCCGCCAATTCACTGTCCGATCATCAGGCAACTTGAAACAGCAGGTTCAGGTCGTCGTGTAATGTCCACGTCGAGGGACTGTCAGAGGAAACCTTAATAAGTGGAGGAAACCTGCACAACAATGGGGAGAATATTCAATCTCCACAGACGGCCCAGTTCTAGCCCAGCCTGGGAACGGAACCCAGGACCTTTTTTTTCTCTCACTGCGCCACCCTGTCTCACTGGCTGATCTATTTCTTTATATTGATTGCCTGGTTCGACCTCCTTAATTTACCTCCTGAGCGCTCCAAATGAGTTTCCTGTCCTGAACGAGATGAGTCGACTCAGGAAGAATAAAAAGGCTCGTTTTGGTTGCTTTGAGCCTGAAGGACACACCGAGTCTGCACCGAATTGGTCTCGCTCCTCCCCTCCCCCCACCTTCCTCATACTCCTCCCTCCTCCTCCTCCTCCTCCAAACTTTCCCCAAAACTTGAGCATGCTCTCTCTCTCTCTCTCTCTCTCTCTCTCTCTCTCTCCCACACACACACACACACACACACACACACACAGAGTTGGAGGATCTGGTCAGGACTTGGAGAGGAAACTCCTCCTGCTGCTCTCTGGGATTTTTAGGATGTCACGCGCACTTTAAGTTGATTTAACCAACTTCCTGTTGTTGTTGTTGTTGTTGTTGTTTTGAGGTGAACCCCAATTTTGTTTGTTCGTTTTGTTTGTGTCCACTCCAAACGGGCCGAGCGCGCGCGCGCGCGCGAGATGCCAGCATGCGCCCGGTGACGCTGCCGCCGCCGCCGCTCCTGCTGCTGCCGCCGCTGCTGCTGCTGTTGGCGTGTGTCGCGCTCCGGTGGCCGGTTGCGTGCGGGGAGCGCCTGTCCACGCGCGAGCGCTTCAAGGTGGTCATCGCGCCGCTCATCTGCAAGCGCACGTGCGATCGGAACGGCCAGTGCCGCGACACGTGCGAGCAGGGCGACAACACGACGCTGATCGGGGAGAACGGGCAGGCCGCCGACACCCTCACCGGACACGGGTTCAGAGTCGGTAGGTCCACCCAACACCCACAAGGCTGTGGGATCCAGTCTCGAACATCAACAGCACACCTTTATTACATATGTATTACTGCTGACGCCTTCTCACGTGATACGCAAACTTCACAGCAGAATTAGAGCTGTTGTGTACTTTTAACGTCACACCTCGAATGCGCCTTCACGCCGCAGATGTTTTCGGAGTCTGGTGTAACCATCCAGTTTGTGCATCACTGTGCAGTGTGTCACCTTCTCTGGGCATCCGTGGGCATCAACCTTCACTCACTCATTTGCAGGACCGCTCAGTCCTGTTAGGGTCTCGGGGAGGCTGGAGCCCGTCTCGGGCGACGCCGGGCGAAGGCGGGGTACACCCTGAACAGCTCCATCGCAGGACTAAAACACACAACTATTCACATTCACACCTTGGTGCGATCTGGAACAGCCAGGTAGCCCGATGTGCTCGTCGTTGGAATTGTGGAAGGAAACCGGACTACCCAGAGGAGGCCCACACAATCACAGGGAGGGCCTTCTCGAGGCTAATGTGCTCACCGATGCATCGCCGAAGTGGTTTGTTCTTGCTGCCACATGTCACCAGTTAACACGACTACAGTAGTTCAATTTCAGTTCCTGTGATGCTGCACAACCTGTTGTCATGGTTACTGATAGATGGACGCTGAGCATAGCTGTAGATACATTACACGAGCGAAGGTCTTCTGGTGGTGGCACATGATCCAGAGCAACATCTGCAAGAAAAGAATTTGATTATTTCTCGGGAGTGTTTGCGTGCGGTATTGCCAGTTTTTGGAGCAGATGTGACAGTTGAAGTTGATGTGATGCGGCGGGGCTTTATTCCTTTAGCTTACAAGCTGAAATTCGTACAATTCAACCAAACCACCAACACTGTGGAAGCTGCTCAAGATAGCACTGACCTCATAATCTTCGCGTGTAGCAGCTGCTTTTGGTTTGTGTTACAACTTGCTCAGCTCAGTTTGGTTTGGTTGCTTAGGAACCAGATTGGCATGCAAATTCACATCCCTGTTGTGTTGGATATCTTTTGAACTCCTCCTCAGTAAGATGACTCGTCTAGGACATGAAAAGGTGCGACTTTACCTTTCCGATGATGCTCGCTGCTTGACGATGTTACGTTTAAATTCCATCAAATTGAATAATAGCTTTCAGTTACCATGTTACCATAGTTACCATAGTTACCATAGCTCTGGGATCAAAACTGTATACCAATAACTCCTGTTGGAATGTCCCATAAAATTGTGATTGTATAAATACAAATCTTGTACCGGAAAAAAGCGCGTGACTGAAGCTTCGTACTGATACGAGGTACTTTCGTAGGGACATACTGAAGTAATCATGACACGAATCCAACTTCTGTGATGGAAACTCATTTAATCATCTTCCCGGTGTACACACTCTTCCTTCTCTGTGGAATAACTCTCCTCGCAAACCTCTGCCATTTTCAATAACTAACACAACGTACATAGCACCCCCTGATGGTCCTGCTGTAACAGCACACCTTTAAAAGATTGCCTTACAATGTTAAATAATCCTTTTAAAAATTCCAGGCTCCAGAATCCGATCGAAAATTTTCCAGATTCCTTGTTCCTTGTCCAGAGCTCCATCTCTGGTCAAACATTGTTTAAAATCTGTGCATTACTTCTTTTTTTTTCTTTTTTTTTTTTTTGTATCGTTCTTAAAAATATAAACCTAACCAAAGACACTCACACAAACCTGAAGTGAAAAATAACCTTCATGGTGGCGGTAATAACAGCACAACCAACACCATCTCTCATTGGGGATCATGCCATTTGTGCTAATGTTGTTGTTGTTGTTGTTGTTGTTGTTGTTGTGTACTTGCGGCTGAATGCTCTTGCTCTTTCTCCTCCTGATTTCTTCATGCTTCGATTTTCTTCATGCTCTTGTTTATTTATTTTGTATTTATTCCTATTTTCTACCCC
>CM045740.1:43933224-43943224 GCA_024760905.1 Plotosus lineatus
TCACTCACACATGTGCTGACCTACCTAACCCTGTCAGGTTAAAGGGGACACTGGGCAAAGGTAGAGTAGCCAGACCATCACAGGGCAACATAACCATTCACACTCACAAAAGGGGCAATTTGGAACAGCCAGTTAGCCTAATGTGCATGCCTTTGGACTGTGGGAGGAAACTGGAGAACCTGGAGGAAACCAGCACAAGTGAGCCGAATATCTCATTTCTGTGTGTGTGTGTGTGTGTGTGTGTGTGTGTGTGTGTGTGTGTGTGTCTTCAAATAGGAATTATTAGGCAAAAATAAATAAAGCTGAGAGGAGATTTTCAGTGAGAGAAACTATAAAAGAAGTAAAAAAAGACAGAGGTGTTCTATCATTGTTTTTCATCTCTTTTTCCAGACCCGGTGTTGGGCTTTTCCTTTGCGTCACCATTGAGAATGAGTGTGTGAGGCACGGAGGAGAAGCGCCTCCTCCTGCGTTCTTCTCCAAAACATTCCTCTCATAGCTGTCAGGCGCTTCGGCACCGCCCCCTTTCCTTTCCATCGCTCTTCTTCTTCTCACTGCCAACAAAAACAGCTCCGTTTATTTTATTATTACCTTTTTTCTTTCAGTGTTTCCTTTCTTTTCACTGTCCCTTTCACCCACTTCCTGTTGCTCCTCTCTTCTTTTCTTTGGGCTCGATGTTATTCTCCAGTCATCCAAGCACATCAGTATCTCTGTCTTTATTCCTCGTTTTATTTTCTGTTTTTGCTTTTTCTTTACACTTCAAACATTTTTGATTTGATGGGATGAAATGTGACTGAAAACTCTCTCTCTCTCTCTCTCTCTCTCTCTCTCTCTCTCCCTCCTTCCCTGTGTCTGTCTATCTCACTCTCTCTCCATCTGTCTCGCTCACTGTCTCCCTCTTTCTCCCTCTCTCTCTCTCTCTCTCTCTCTCTCTCTCTCTCTCTCTCTCTCTCACCCTCCTTCCCTGTGTCTGTCTATCTCACTCTCTCTCCATCTGTCTCGCTCACTGTCTCCCTCTTTCTCCCTCCCTCTGTCACACACTCTCTCTCTCTCTCTCGCTCTCTCTCTCTCTCTCTCTCTCTCGCCCTCTCTGCCCCACCCCCCAACACACAGATGCCGGGAAGGCGCAGACGATAATCGAGGAATTCGGCTCCACATGCCCTCAAGGTTACAAAAAATTAAATCGAACACACTGCCAAGGTAAAGTTTTGGTGTGTGTGTGTGTGTGTGTGTGTGTGTGCACGCGTCTGTATGAGTGTGTGTGCGCGTGTGTGTGTGTGTGTGTGTGTGTGTGTGTGTGTGTGCGTGCGTGTGTTAGTGTGTATGTGTGTATGTTTGTGCGTGTGTGCACGTGTGTGTGCTTTAGTTTTCGTGCCTTCATCACACAATCGACTCATTATGAATCTCAAAGATGAGTACAAATAGAATCAGATTCAAATTGACTCTGAATCAAATCACATTCATGCGAATCTTTCTATACAGTATTTGAATCACTTTAAATCACTGTTGGTAGGTCCTTGGAAAAACCTCGATTCACCGCTGTGATGACATCATCAAGATGTCTCTGGTAGATTCAGATTGGTGCCTAAAAACACAGCTCGAGGACGAGCTCTATGTTATTTTGATTGACAGAGCAATAGTTCTCAAGCCGTAATGCATTCGGAACATCCCAGTTTTTTATGAAGCGAAAATCCATTCAATTTTGCCAATTTTCCAAAAATTCCAAATTGAAGGTGAGATTTAATATGAAATTTCAGTTTGTGTGTCTCCCAGATAAACTGATAACTGGTGCCGGTGTATAGTTTATGTATTAAAGTAGGATATTACAAAGTCTGAGGCCGATGCGAGATTCCACAGGTTCGATTCCGGGTGCCGCCATGAGTGATCTGGTCCCGGATGAAAATTCATGCGAATATTATTGAACACTTTTGGTTTAAATGGCCATTTAAACATGAAAATAAGTCAAAATTATATCAAAATACAGTAGGCCCTTGACTAAACGTGGTTTTGCACCCACGGTTTGAGTATTCGCTGACTGCTGAGCAACCAGCACGTGATTCAAATTCAGCCAATGACTGCCTTCCTTTCTCCTGATTGGTTGAGCTGATGCCCCGCCCCTTTTCCCTCATTCACGCACAAGTTGTCAATGAGCCTCTTTTTTGTGTGTTTTAATTCCTAGTTAAGTTCTATGATACCACTCAAACACTGTGCATCTTCTCTGGCTAAGCGATAGAAAACGCTGGATGTCTCTTCCGAAGAAATAAGACTTTCTCCTGAGAAACGACGGTTTTCTCTGAACTGTTGTATTAAAATCTTTTTCAACTATTATTCCAGTGCAGTACCTAAGTTCTTGTTTATGCGTGAGATTTTATGTTCTGTAGCATGTTTAACAAACGATACCAAAAGGATAAACTTTATTACAGTACTCTTCATGTCCTTTTACACTGAAGTTGGAGTGACGTCGCCAAGATGGCGCTGCCCAGAGGGCGACGTCGCGGAGTTCTCAGAGTCAAATTGTTTCTTTGTTCGTTTTAATTTGTTTTATTTGTTGTTTTGTTTGTTCATGTTTTGCACTCTGCTCGTCTACGACCGGTCGACTCTACTACAGCTATAAGATCGGAGTATCTTCGGGCGTGTATAACTAAGTAGAGCTAACATGCTATTTGTAGAGCTAACATGCTATGGTAGGCAGCTCAATGCGAGACGCAGCCCAGCTAACAAAGAAGCCCAGGCGGGAAGGGGCCGAACGACGACTCGGGCGATTGGGAATGCAGGGAATGAAGGCCGTGTAGCCGGCTGGTATAATCGCCTGATCAGGTGTACTCTCCTCGAGCCATGTTTCACAGAAACACAGTCCTGTAGATCCCTCTGCACGGCAATCTGAGCATGAAGCTCGTCCATCTTGTTTCACAGGGACTGAACATTTTCAAGTCGTATGGCCGGAAGTGCTAACCAAGCCTCTGAGAACTCCGCCTGGGCTTAGCCGGTAATCGCGAGCTAACCGCTAGCATTGAGCTGCCATAGCATATAAGCTCAAGATAGAAGTTGTTGCGTGCTTAGTTGCCCGAAGCTGAAGCTGCTCATAGCTGTAGTCGGGTCGACCGATCATAGACGAGCATAGTGCAAAACATAAACAAACAAATAAAACAAATTAAAACAAACAAAGAAACAATTTGACTCCGAGAACTCCGCGACGTCGCCCTCTAGGCAGCGCCATCTTGGAGACGTCACTCCAAGTTCAATATAAAAGGACATGAAGCGTAATAAAGTTGATCCTTTTGGTATCATTTGTTAAACATGCAACAGAACATAAAATCTCACGCACAAACATTCTCAGAATTAACTTCGGTACTGTACTGGAATAGTAATTGAAAAAGACTTTAAAACGAGTGCTTTACAACAGTATATGCTGTATACTGATGATAAAATATAAACATTATATAGTTGCTGCTCATTCGCGCATGTGACATGTTACACGGGGTTTTACTTCCGGGTACAGAACTTGCGGATTATCTTGAATTGCGGGAGGGCTCGGAACCGAACCCCCGCGAATGTCGAGGGCCTACTGTATTTTGGGTAAAGATGTTATAAAGTGATATCATCGTCAATAGTCTCATATTTTGATGATACATTGAATGGCAGTAAAGCCTTTGCTCTTCCCTTTTGTAGTTTTCATGACAGCCTTTTCTTCGGGGTCGCCACAGTGAATCATCTGATTGACATGTTTCATTCTGTTAATGAGCTTTTACGTCGGATTCCCTTCCTGACACAACCCTTTGGCGAGGGACAGAAACACGCTGACGGCTTTGCAGCTCCTCTTTTTACAAAAGTCAGCAATGGTTCCTTTCCATGAACCTCTCACCATGGACAGTGAGAGACACGGCCGGCCTTTGATAACCCAGTTAGTGCACTGGGGGGGTCACTGCAGCCTTTTATGTGTAAATATTGTACAAGCAGTTGGCATAAAGGGCTCATTTAACAAATATTATCATCTATATCCCGGGTATTCCGTGACTGATTTCGACGAATGACGTATCAAATTTTATCTTGTTTTGTTTCTACCACACGAGAATTAAAAAAGCAAATTTGAAATGATTGAAAAAGATTGTCCAAGTGCCAACTATTTGACTCCGGATGAAAACTCAAATGATTCATCTTTTGATTTGAATCCTTCTTAATACACATGTAAAATGAATCTAATCCAACACACATTTGACTCCTTTAAAAGATTCAGTTAATTTGAATCGTTAATAGATTTGAATATTTATGAAGATTCCAATTGAATCATTTGATTCAATTATTTGATTCTTTATGGATTTCCAAATAAGATCTCAAGCATCTCAAAATTGTTTGTGTGTGTGTGTGTGTGTGTGTGTAGATATTAACGAGTGTATGATGCAGGGTGTTTGTCAGAACGGTGAGTGTTTGAACACACGGGGAAGCTTTCGCTGCACCTGCAAAGCTGGATACGTCCTGAAAGAGAGAACGCGCTGTGTTGGTGAGAAACACACACACACACACACACACACACACACACACACACAGAAATGTATGATGTTGATGATGACAACCCCCACGCTGTCAGTGTCGACGGTGGATCAGGGTCCATGTTTCCTCCTGGTGACGGAAACGCGGCGCTGCGAATATGCCGTTTCCACCAACTTGTCGCGAGAGATCTGCTGCTGCACCGTGGGAAAAGCCTGGGGCCCAAACTGCGAGAGATGCCCACAGGACGGCACTGGTCAGTGTGTGTGTGTGTGTGTGTGTGTGTGTCTGTGTGTGTCTCATAAGTTTTTGAAAATTTTAGATGTCAGATTCAATCTTTGGTCATGTGACCTACTCATGCTTCAGAGCAACTTATGTGGCCACACCCCCGAAAAGCCTCAGGGGTTTGGTTTTGCAAACATATGGAAAACTCTGTGTTTCCCCCTCGCCAGCCTCCTTCAGTAAGATCTGCCCTGCGGGAAAGGGAATGTCGTATCTGCAGTATCACAGCACTTTATCCATCCAGACTGATATTGGGCCGATCCCAGTCGTACCTCACAAGGGTGAGTCACACAGCTCTGTAGAATTAAGTAATCCTGCACCTGATCAGGTACGGTGAGCGAACACACCTGACCATCAATTCTCCTTGTCCTCTTTATTATTATTTATTTTATTTTATTTTATTTATTTTTTGCTATCATTCTAAATATATTGATTAAATTTTTTTTTTATCTTTTTTGTGTCCCAGAGATCAAACCACAGGTAAGAACCTACTCGGTTTTTTCATAAATCCATGAATTACATGCAGGAAATGACACAAAGGAAGTAAAATACAGGAAGTGACATACACACCACTTTTACAGCCTAATTTCATTCTGGAATTCTCCTTCACAGGAAGTGCCTGTCCAGGTGACCACGCCCATGCAGCTCCAGCCAATCAGCACGCACGTCCCTCGTGTCCCAGGTGGATACACCTCTCTGTCCTTTGATTTGAACATGATGAACCTTTTAGCAGTAACGCGAGTGCCATGTCACTACCCCGCCCTGTCCAGATATAACGAATCACCCGTCACAGTTTTTTCCTGTTAAGCATTGTCTGTCTGAAACGTTTATGAATTTCTATTTGTCTCTTTTGCTCAGTTCTCATTCCGAGGCCGACGACACGTCCCATCATCCACATTCCCCGGGAGAAAGAGACCCTGGCGGTGGCGCAGACGCAGGTCTCACGTGGGTTTCACTGCAACTGATCAGCACAAAACACCTCAGATTTATTAATAGATACATGTGTATATCTCGTACCTACGTTTACAAGATAGCTGCCGCGCAAAACTAAAGAAAGAAACGCGTGTCTTCGCCTCCATTTTTAAAAAATAAATCATATTTAATTTAATGAAACTGCTCTCTCTTCTTGTTCGTCTCTCGTAGTAACAATAAACGCGAGAAAAATCAGTGCTGATATTGACGTTAATTGCTAGCGCTAATGTCCTTCTCCCGCGTTTATGTTTGATTCAGTGTGTGATGTCGACTCGGGAGATGAATCACCTTATGACCATAAAATTCCACAGAATTCCATAATGTGATTGTTACTTTTGTTGTTTAAACTCCAGTGATGGGAAATCGTTATTATTGTTCCTGTACGTAAACGCAAACCTTTTTTCACGCAAATTTGTTTCATTTACAACCAACTGGCTGCCAAGTGTTGCAGCTCGCCATTGCTTTGAGACAGAAGTAACGGCACCCTCGGAAATGATCGTTATTTATTTCTTTGTGAGATCTTCCTGTATGGTCATCTACACGCTTCCTCTTTTTTATTTGGCTCTATATATCTGATTTAAAAAAAAAAAAAAAAGAAAAAGCTCCTGAGGTCATTCATTTTTCTTTTTTTACGATTTTTAGTTTATGGTGTGTGTGTGTGTGTGTGTGTGTGTGTGTATGTGTGTGTGTGTGTGTGTGTGTGTGTGTGTGTTACAGCGGTAGACGAGTGCAAACTCAATAGGAATATCTGTGGCCATGGAGAGTGTATAAACACACAGGATGGATTTATGTGTCAGTGCAAGGCTGGATACCGTCCTCACTCACAGAGGAAGAGCTGCGTAGGTCAGGATACACACACACACACACACACACACACATACACATACACACACACACACACACACACACACATAAACAAACACACACACACACACACACACACACACATACACACACATACACACATATTGATATACACATACACACATACACACACACACACACTCACAGACATATATATATATATATATATATATATACACACAGACACACACAGACATACACACACACACACACACACACACACACACACACACACACACACACATACACACAGTATAAAGCCATTCTGATTGGTTGATTGCATATAATTATGTGTACTTGAGAAATGCCATAACATCTACACTATAACTCACTCCAGGGTCTTTCTGTCTGTCTGTCTGTCTGTCTCTTTATCTGCATGTTTATCTGTCTGTCTATCTCTGTCTGTCTGCTTCTCTGCTCATCTGTCTGTGAATCTTTTTGTCTGTGAATCCTTGTCAGTTCATCTCTCTTTTTCTCTGACTGTCTGCCTGTGTGCTCATCTCTCTCTCTCTCTCTCTGTGTTAATCTCTCTGTCTGTCTGTTCATCGATCTGTCTGTTCATGGGTGATTATCTGAATCTTGATCTGTCTGTGGCTTGGTTGAATATTTGATTTATTATTGTGTGTGTGTGTGTGTGTGTGTGTGTGTGTGTGTGTGTGTGTGTGTGTGTAGATGAGAACGAGTGTGACTGGGAACCATGTGGTCCCGGACGAGGCACCTGCATCAACACTGTCGGCTCGTACCGCTGTAACTGTCACCCCGGCAACCAGCTGATAGGACATCATGTGAAACCGCGCTGTGTGGGTGAGCGCCGCCGAAGCCGCTCCGTGCTGCCACCTTATAACCGATAGATCTTCTCTCTGACTGTTCACACAGCAATGCTTTCTCTCAGAAGACACTTGTGTTATTCTTCACTTATTGAAAACACCGGTGTCGGTGAACCGCTGTAGTATAAACCTGTTTGGTTTCTTTCGCTGCTTTCAGATGTGAACGAGTGCGCCAAGCCGGATATCTGCGGGATCGGCGGACACTGTGTGAATCTGCCCGGCTCGTATAAGTGCGAATGTCTGCATGGATTCAGGAGCAAGTCACGAAGACAGCCCGTGTGTGAAGGTATAATACGCACACACACACACACACACACACACACACACACGGGACTTGTACCTGTCCACAGCTACTCGCCTCCCTGTGTTCCTCTCTAGATATTAATGAGTGTTTGGACCCCAGTATCTGTCCTGATGCACAGTGTGAGAACACACTCGGATCGTACGAGTGTATTCCCTGCCAGCCTGGACACAACGTGCATGGAGGAGTGTGTTACGGTGAACACACACACACACACACACACACACACACACACACACAGTCACTACCACCTGATGTACTGGCAAGAGGATTTCCTCCGAGTCCAATAAGGATGAAGTGTTCTTATTAGCGATATGAGCGCTTCCTATTAGGGAGCCTGCGTCGCACTCTAGGCTTGATTTCTCCTGCAGGAGCTTTAAAGTCATGATTAAAAGGGTCATAAAAGACATGTTCACTTGGGGAGCACATGATTTACACACACACACACACACACACACACACACACACACACACACACACACACACACACACAACATACACGAAGGTCAAACTCCAGTCCTACTTCATCAATCTTTTCTGTCCAAAGGCTCCACTCACATTGATTCCACAAGCTCCTCCCACTGTATATACAGTGGTACCTCACCTTACGATAATCCCAACAAACGAAAAACATTTTCTTAAAATCTTTGTCCCTGAATACGAAACAAGTTCATGTTACGAAAGCACCGTCTCAAAAATTCAAACAATGCACAAGTTGCTCTCCCATTGACTATCTCCCAACGTCCCGCCCCGCTGGCCTCCCATTGACTATCTCCCAACATCCCGCTCCGCTGGCCTCCCATTGGCTGGGAGGGATGATGCAGCTCCCTCCCATTGGCTATTATGGAGCTGTATTTCCATAATACCCATGATGCTTTTCGTGTTAAGTACAGAGTTACTGTTGTTTCGTGAGTTTTTGAGTGTGCTGATTGCAACTTTATTTTTTGGCTCAGGCTTAACCTTGCAGAAACATTTGTAAGATTATAACTGTGCTAAGAAGACATGGTCAACAAGAAGTAAGTACCTTAAAAGGCATGCTTTTATCATTTTTCAAGGGTTTAGGGGGTAGTATTGGGGGCCTTGGAACAAATCACACGTTTTACACGTAAAATGCGGTACGAAAAATCCAGGTTACGAAACCGCCTCTGGAATGGATTAATTTCGTAAGGTGAGGTACCACTGTAGTATATCTTACAATCCTCCCACTCTGACTCTGATTCCTCAGGCTCCTCCCTCAACACATGCACCAAGCATCTTCCACGACACACATGTCAATCTGTCTCACATTGCATTCTCGAGTGTATCGTCAAGCCCCTCCCAGACTGCATACACTAGGTCGTCCCACTTTTTTTCTCTTAAACAGTTTGACTGTATATCGTCAAGCTCTACCTACAGTTTATAATCAAGCCCCTCCCCCCGACATTTCCTCCACAAGCTCTTCTTACAGTATATCCACTGCACTCCGCCCACTCTGTTTCTATTCAACTGTCAGCCCATGTATCCTTAAGCGCCACCTACAGTGTATCATTAAGCTCCTCCCACTTTGTATCCACAAGCTCCTCCCAGTCTCGATATGTTATATCTTTCATTCCTTCCACTGTTTCCCTTAAAGAGTCTTACTCTGTGTCTTCTGGCCCAGCGTGTACTTAGCTCCTCCCATACTGAGAAATCATGTTCCTCCTACTCGATATCTTTCAATCCTATCCTGCATCTAATAAATCTTCCATGTGATTGTTTTTATAAGCTCCTCCCACCATACATATCTCAAGCTACTCCCGCTCCTCCAATGTCGCACTTCATTTAAAGTGTACAGTGAAACAGTTGCACTCTGTCTCTGTCACTTCCACAGACGTGAATGAGTGTCAGAAGAGGGGAGTGTGTGTGAACGGCCGGTGTGAGAACTTACCCGGGTCATACCGGTGTCTGTGTAATGAGGGCTTCCTGCCAGAGGCTGACAGCAAGAGCTGCCGGGGTGAGCGGCTTTCCTCGAGTTTACACTTTCACTGACTTACATGCTCTGTGTTCCAACCCTGTGTGTGTGTGTGTGTGTGTGTGTGTGTGTGTGTGTGTGTGTGTGTGTGTGCGTGCGTGTGTGTGTGTGTGTGTGCATGTGTGCTTGTGTGCGTGTGTGCGTTTGTCTGTGTGTGTGTGTGTGTGTGTGTGTGTGTGTGTGTGTGTGTGTGTGTGTGTGTGTGTGTGTGTGTGTGTGTGTGTGCGTGTGTGTGTGTGTGCGTGCGTGTGTGTGTGTGTGTGTGTGCGTGTGTGCTTGTGT
>CM045740.1:43945724-43948224 GCA_024760905.1 Plotosus lineatus
AAGAGTTCGTTTCCCAAAATGCTTTACTTTATCCTAGTCTTCAAAGTGGTTGTCCAAACATTTTGGACATTTTGTTTAGGGTAGACTATTACAGTAGCTGGCTTGTATTTTTGAGTTTTCTTATTACAGCAATATGCAAAATGATGACACAACTAAAAGGACATCTGTGCTCATTCATTTTGGTGAGCCAATTCCCACAACGAATGGAAACCACAAAGCAATCTGCAATCACTGTAATACTCCGGTCTGTGGTCCCATAAAGGCAACCTCAAATTTCAAACAACACCTCCAGGTAAAGTAACAGATTTGTAATGTTTAATGTATGTATCTATGTATGTGTGTATGTATGTATGTATGGATGGATGGATAATTATGGCAACCATTGTGTGCAGCCTATATACAAATAAGTTCTGTGAGCAGAATGCACTCAGGAGAATGGGGGGAAAGAAGTTTAAATTAGTATGATCAACAGATGGCACTATACATATAGGCCCTAAATATGGAATTACAGTTGAACTCAAAATTATTAGGTCCCCCTTGTGAAATTGAACATAATTCTTGATTTCTCCATGAAAATGACCATTAGCAACAAATGTTTGTTATTCTAGAAACAAATGCATGATAAAGACATTGTCCAATAAGTTTCATTAGGCTACTTTATTGTCACACTGAGTTTGGGTGCGTGGCACCATGAAGAGAGAAGACTACCTTGGAATTCTGAAGGAAAACATGCAGAAGACTGCTCGTACTTTATACTGAGGTCGTTGTTGGGTCTTCCAGCAAGATTATGACCTGAAGCATACATCTTAAGTAGTCAAGTAAAACCTCAAGGATACCAAGACAAATGTTCTAGAGTGGCCTACACAGACCCCAGAGCTCAATCCCATAGAAAACCTGTGGCAAGTGCTGAAAAAGAACGTCCATGCACAAAAATCATGCGATTTGGGCCAGTTGGAACAGTTTGGAGGAATGGGCCAAAATTCCTCAGGACACCTGTGCAGGGGGGCGAATAATTTTGAACATCTAATTTTTGCTATTTTTTGTTAAAACTCAGTGTTACAATAAAATATCCAAATGAAACTTTTTGGACAATGTCTTGAAAGTGCGTCTGTTTCTAGAATAACAAACATTTGTTGTCAATGGTCATTTTCATGGCGAAATCAAGAATTATGTTCAATTTCAAAAGGAGGGCACTAACAATTTTGAGTTCAACCATATCTGTGTACAGATTACAATAGACAGTATATAGATACAATTGTGCAGATTATACAGAATTGTACATAATATACAGATCCAAAGAATGAAAAGTCTTAAACATTGATTGGCTTGTCTGCTTACAGAAGGAACACCTTGCAGTCTTGGAGATCCAGCAGTGGCAGTCAAACACACCAAGACCAACCGTCAACATCTAAGTGGTCCTCAACCAATACAAATCAAATGGCTCTGACAGATAGCATTGTTAGTCTGATTTCCAATGGCCTCCTTCCCCTCTCTACAGTTGAGCATAATGACTTCATTGGCATGTTCCAGCTTGCACAACCAGCATTTACAGTTCCTAATCAAAAAGCTCTCAGAGATAGCCTCATACCACAGCGTGCAAAAGCTGACAAATGCCATGACAAATGCTGGCCATATTTGCCTAACAATTGACATATGTCTCACAGATCAATGAGGTCATTTTTCGGAATGACTGGCCATTTCATGCATGATTACAACCTGCAGAGTGTGATGCTGAGCTGTCAGCGTTTTAAAGGGAGATACACGGCGGAAAACATTTGCCAGATTTATGACCAAGTACTGTGCAGTTACAACATTCAGAGCAAAGTGTCTTTCATCATAATGGACAATGCCTCCAACATGATAAAGGCCTTCACTCTTTTTCCACCAGTGCATGTGAGTGACAGTGAGAGTGATGGAGAAGATGAGGAGGCTGATGATGTCAGTGTAGAGATGGTCAATGTAGATGAGGAAATGAAGTACTTTCCACCTGAGAGACTACCATGTTTTACCCACACTCTCCAACTGGTGCTGCGTGACGCTTTGGATGATGCTGCCTCCATAAAAAGCCTCCGAGACAAGGTTCAGAAGCTCGTTGCATTTTGTCACAAATCCACTCATGCTGCAGAGGCCCTGGAGGGAATGCACAAACTTCAACCTGCCAATGTCACACGCTGGAATAGCCAATTGAAGATGCTTAGGTCAGTTCTTAACGTTCCAAATGATGTCCTTGCTGAGCTCCACTGCCCAATTCAGCCATCACTATACGAACTCAAAATCATTCAGGAACTCTGTGAAGTTTTAGAACCCTTTGAGGAGATCACAGAATGCTGTCTGCAGAGAAAGCTGTAACATCAAGCTATGTCATTCCTTGTGTGAGAGGACTGAGACATGCCAGATGGTGCTATCTGGTGCTTCCAGATAGCTGCAACTCTTGATCCAAGATTTAAGCTAGACTGGTGTAATGGTGAAGAACAGAACACAATCAGAAACCTCCTCGCTG
>CM045740.1:43950724-43955724 GCA_024760905.1 Plotosus lineatus
TGTTATCACATGTTATCATCAAATCAAGCTTGTGGCCCCTCACATGAGTTGGTACTTTCTCATGCTGCTTCAGTCCCTGTGACGCGAGTAAATCCAGAAATACTCGACATCCACATGGAAATTATAGTCTCCGGTTCGAATAAGAGACTCCGGAGATACAATAACTGTCTCGAGAGAAGAGCCAAACCCATCAAAAATCACACGAGGCGTGATGGGTGTGTTTCAGAATACGGAGGCCGATAAACAACAACTAGCTTCGTGCTTAGTGAGTTAAAACTAACTCACCACTCAGAAACTCAAAAGACGATTTCTCTCCTGCAGCAATTTTCTTTACCTTCTTGAACAAGAGTCCAGTTCCACCCCCACACCGCCCAGTCCGATCTTGCTGAATGAACGAATGAGATTCCGGAGAATAAATCTCGAGTTTTGCTGCAGTATCCTTCTCTGTTAACCAGGTTTCAGTGAGCGCAAATATTTCCTTATCAGTGGAGCTGCTGTATTCCTGAAACAAGCAGCTTTTGACTTCACATTAGCATAGCAAGGAGTTAGCATGGGAGAACCATCCTTTTGAATTGGCACCAATAGGCTACATTCAATGTTTTCGGGGAATGTCTACATCTGCCGCTGCCATAAACCACTCGTGTTAAGACTTTAGCAGTGCCTGTTCTTTATGGAGTTATTTTATATGTATGTTGAATTATCTCTGTGGCACACCCTCCCACACTATCCAGTCTGAATCACCTTGACCTATTTTTCAAGATCACAAAGGTCAATTTATATTTTTAAAAAATGAGGCCATTATCACTCTATGTGATTCAGTGACCACATGGTGGATACATCTAGTGTTCTGATACATCTAGTGTTCTGTAACAAGTGCGAATGTCTAGTTATTATGATTTTTTATTATCATTCTTCCACAACTTCTTTTGCATCACTGAATTGCATGATGATGGACAGTATTTTTTTAAATTATGAAACTGAACCCCACACACACACACACACACACACACACAAAAAAAAAGAGGCTCATAGACCAACACTCAGACTTACACACAGTAAAGAATATGTAATCTCACTGAGTTAGGCAGACAATCACAGGTAAATACACGTCCATGGAGCAAAAGCTGAAATCAGAAGCTGAAGAGAACATGAACCTGTGAAATGGATAATTAACTAACGAGAGAGGTAGTAAAATGCAAACGCAGGCATGGACATCTATCAATAGTGATATCACTTGGGAGGCCCTCTTTTGATAGGTTTTTAAATACTTCTGTGTGTGTGTGTGTGTGTGTGTGTGTGTGTGTGTGTGTGTGTGTGTGTGTGTTCACCGTACACGTGTGCATGTGCTCAGTTTGGGTTAAATGCAGAGGCAATAATTTTCCTTGCACAATCAATACATTTTATTCATTTTCTGAAACACTTAATCCTAATTAAAGTCATGGGGAGGCCGGTGCCCTGCCGACTCCAGAGTACACCCTAGACAACTCACAGGGCAGAAACATGCTGACGACAATGCAACCTACTCATTACGAAAGTCAGCAGTGGTTCTTTTCCACATCTGAGAAACATGGCCAGCGTTTGAGAGCCCAGTGAGCTGCACCTGGGGTGACAACTGGGTGAGAGTGAGGCTTGAACCACCAGCCTACGCAATATATTCATTCATTTTCTTAACCAAAAAAAAATCCTAATTAGGGTCAATCTCAGTTCACCAGGCCATCGCAGGGCCATCACTCACACAACCATTCACACCTTGGGGTGATTTGGAACAGCTAATAAGCTTACTGTGCATATTTTTGGACGGTGTGAGAAAGCCAGAGGAAACCCACACAAGCACAGGGAGAACATGCAAACTCCACACAGAAATGCCCAGGCTGGGAATCGAACCCAGGACCTTCTTGCTATTTACGAAAGTCAGCAATGGTTCTTTTACATGAACCTCTCACCATAGACAGTGACAGACATGGCCCGCCTTTGATAACCCAGTTAGCTGCACTGGGGGGAAGGCTTAATAATATATTTATCATATTTGTTAGAAAGATAAACATGACTTGTCTTCTTAAGGTCTCATTTTTTAATACAGTAGTACCTTGGCTTACGAGTGCCTTTAATCATGAATTTTCCATGATACGAGCTTCGATCCACCAAAAACCTGCCCCATCCAACCAGCAAAATTTTGATTTACAAGCTCTGCTGGGGAAATGGCTTTTCTGGGCCAATTAGCCTTGTATTCTTCCATATGTACACATGTATTTCCCCACGCTCTGAGAATGCCTTGTGCAGTGCTTCTCAAGTATTTTCTGTGATGCCCCCTATAGGAAGGAAACCCCCTCCCCAGCGCCTAAGCGCGACAATAAATAGTGTTTACTCTGTGGTTTTTCCATACACTATTGGGAACACAATGAGAGCGCCACTGATACCTACTGGAGAGGATGCGTAATTACACTTAATTCTAGTACAGTATGGCAAAAAAGCATGTTCCCAGGGTCATATGTGCCCCCAGCATCACATCTCACCAATTTGAGAAGCACTAGCCTTGTGGGAGCTCACCAAGAGCCTTTTTTCGCTGGCGTTCGCAGGATGCGCATGCACAAAATTCTCCTGCTTCTCTGTTACGCACTACCTTATGCCTGCCCATGTGACATATTTGTGCCCATGTGACATCTTCACGCCCATGTGACATCTTTGCCACAGTCGATGATCGGAAGGGTTAGTTGACTTATTGTTTATTCTTGTTTTATTATTGTGTATTATTATTATTATTATTATTATTAATGTTAATCTACATGTTTTATGATTATGAAGCATTTGTTTTTACATGTTTATCTTTAATATATTAGGTAAAATATACGTGTTTGTGTCAGGTTATGTGGGTTTGGGAGGGGGTTGGAACGGATTAATTGGGCTTCTATTATTTCCGATGGGAATTTTTGTTCTATCTAACCAACATTTTTTGACTTACAAGCTCGCCATCAAAATGGATTAATTTTATTAGTCAAGGTACTTAATTTAAGGTATTTAAATATATTTATGTTGTGTATGATCGTCATGAGTCGAGATATGACAATTGCCAAAAACAAACAAACAAACAAAAACTAAAACATATGATGTTTGATCACGTTTTATGTTCAAATCTCCTGAATTGAATCTTCCTGATGATTTTTGGGGTTTTGGGATATCGCTTATTAAAGCTAAAATCCACTTTTTTAAAGAAGGAAAATAGAACGAAAGAAAGAAAGAAAGAAAAGAAGGGGTTGGGGAGGGCAGGGGGAATGATAGTGGCGAAATTGTTTGAGAATAAAGTTTATAAAAAAAAATAAAAAAAAAATTTTTGCCCCGTGTGAGGCTCGAACTCACGACCTTCAGATTATGAGACTGACGCGCTGCCTACTGCGCCAACGAGGCCTGAGCGTGCACACACGGAGAACCGCTTTTAGAGATACAGAGCGAGGGGGCGTGGCGCCCGCCCGCCCGCCCGCCCACTCTCTGCTTTCAGATCTCTCTCTCTCTCTCTCTCTCTGATGGAATTGTTTTATGTCGGAATCGGGAAGTGTCTGAAAGGAAAACTCGGAGCTGAGAAGCAGCTGCAGTGAATTCTGCTCTGCTTCCTGAACCGCTCAAACACAAGAACCGGCTCGGAAACGGCCCGGCTGGGGATCAGCGGATCAGCAAATCTGCTCCAAGAAGCCGAGTATTATCATTATTATTATTATTATCATTATTATCATTATTATTATTATTATTATTATCATTATTATTATTATTATCATTATCATTATCATTATTATCATTGTTATTATTATTATCATTATTATGATTATTATTATTATTATTATTATCATTATTATTATTATTATCATTATCATTATCATTATTATCATTGTTATTATTATTATTATTATTATCATTATTATTATTATTATTATTATTATTATTATCATTATTATTATTATTATTATTATTAAAATGTTGAAAAAATCGGAAATAATCTTCAGCCAATTAGAGGGGACTTTGTTAACAGAGGATTTAAACATGCGAAGGATTTATTCCTGTATAAAACTCATAATACATTTCTGTCATGAATTTGTGTCCTGGGGATCAGTGACAGTGATATCAGACATTTATCATTCTAACATCGCCACACACACAATGGAGGAATGTAAACATATGTAAAATTATCCTTCGATTTCATTCATTCACTTTCTGTTAGGCTCTCCATTCGGGTCGCAGGGAGGCTGGTGCCCATCTCAGCCTACTCTAGACAGGCCATCACAGGGAAGAAACACGCTGACGGCGAGAAGGCCGGCTCGTGACGAAAGTCTCACCACAGACAGTGAGAGACACGGCTGGCCTTTGATGACCTGTTCGCTGCACTGGGGGGTCAGCAGTGACAATCTGGTGATAGTGGGACTTGAATCCCCAACCTCAAATTCAGTAACCCAGCAGTCACCAGGCTGCCACTGCCCTGAAAGAATCTTTAGTGTTGTTTTTATTTTTTTAATGACACTGTAAAGGCTTGGAGCAGGACACAAGCGCTGCTGAACCTGTCCACGCTGATGAACCTGTCCACGCTGGTGAACCTGTCCACGCTGGTGAACAGGTTCAGCAGCGTGGACAGATTCGACAGGTTCACCAGTGTGGACAGATTCATCAGCGTGGACAGGTTCATCAGCGTGGACAGGTTCAGCAGCGTGGACAGGTTCACCAGCATGGACAGGTTCACCAGCGTGGACAGGTTCACCAGCGTGGACAGGTTCACCAGCGTGGACAGGTTCATCAGCGTGGACAGGTTCAGCAGCGTGGACAGGTTCACCAGCGTGGACCGGTTCATCAGCGTGGACAGGTTCACCAGCGTGGACAGGTTCACCAGTGTGGACAGGTTCATCAGTATGGACAGGTTCAGCAGCGTGGACAGGTTCACCAGCGTGGATAGATTCACCAGCGTGGACAGGTTCACCAGCGTGGACAGGTTCACCAGCGTGGACAGGTTCACCAGTGTGGAC
>CM045740.1:43963224-43973224 GCA_024760905.1 Plotosus lineatus
TTTAAGATGCCCCACAGAGTCCTTTTTTTCACAAAGGCAGACAAATAGAGAAATAAAGAGGTCTTTTTTGAAACAGACTTTCACCACAGTGAGTTAAAGTAATGATCACGAAGCTCTACCTCCCTGAAAACTTGGGCTCCAATTAATCATTTACAACTGACCGTTAATCATTGACTTCAGTTATGTTTGTTGACTTCAAAGAGGTGTGTTAGAATTTGGATGTAAAGAAAAAGAAGGTAGATCTCCAGGAACAGGGTTGGTGGCGACTGCTTATGAGGAACATAGCAATTTTTATTGTAACTCAAACTTTTACAAATCCTTTGGCCTCAGAAACACTGGATACTTTTCATAAAGTCCATATTTATGCATATTTCCCCATGAGAGGCCAGAAACCTCACAGGAACTTCTACTTTGAGGAAATTTCCACCAAGAGATCTTTTCAGATCTTTTCAGAAACGCAGACCTTCCACCTCAGGAACTATTCTGTTACTTCACAGGGACCCATTGACATGGTGGTGTGGTGATTCGCGTGTCTTCCTCACAGCAAGAGAGGTCCTGGGTTTGTTTCCCCGTGCCCAGCGAGGGTGTTCCTGTTGGAAATTTGCATGTTCCCCCAGTGCATGCATAGGTTTCCCCGGGTTACTCCAGTTTCCACCTACATTAGGCTAACTGGCTGTTCCAAATTGCCCCTAGGTGTGAGAGTGTATATGAATGGTTTTGTGTGTGTGTGTGTGTGTGTGTGTGTGTGTGTGTGTGTGTGTGTGTTGGCCCTGCAATGGACTGACAAGCTGTTCAGGGTGTGCCCCGCCTTCGTCCAGTGTGGTCTGAGATCGGCATCAATATCACCACAACCGTTCTAGGATTAAGCAGTTCACCAAGCGAATAAGTGAAATCAGCGAAAAATGGGTCAGCGATGGCATAGCGTGCAGCTTTTTGATGCTCTGTAGTATATGGCACATGCTGTCGTCATAATTATTTGAAGTATTTCTCAATCCGCTGTGCTTCCTTCCAGTGATCTTTACAAGGCTGTGTGAGATGCATCTGGAGACTGAGTCAGATGGAGACTCAGACTTTTTAGCACCGTTCAGTTATAACCCAGGTAAAATCCCCAACAACCAATCAGATCGCATAACCACAAACAAAAGACTTAATTTAACTGAATCTCTCACCTTCTGTTTGGTGGTCAGAGCGGGACAGTTCCGAAGAAGACTCTGACGAGTGCAGCTGCGCTAACGGACGATGTGTGCGTTCGTACCTGGGCACCATGTGCGAGTGCAACCCAGGTTTCAGACTGGATCATTCGCGAACGCGCTGTGTAGGTGAGTGTACGGAGTGGAGAGGGGTCCCTCACTTATGCGCTTTTGTGATCATTCTTACCGCAGTTTTTTACTTCTGTTGCATAACGTGGAAGAAAAAAATTTTTTTTGACTGGAAAGGAATATTGCAGATGTTTAATTCAGCTTATAGTTAGGACTGAAACAAGTCAACCGGAACAATGAACAACCAGATACTGCAACACATTATAGCATAGTACAGTATAGTATAGCATAGTATAGTCTCACACAGCACATTTTAGTATAGTACAGTATAGAATAGCACAGCATAGTCTTGCACAGCACAGTATAGCATAGCACAGTGCAGATTAGCATGGCACATTATAGTATCGCACAGTATAGTATAGCAGGGTCCCCAACCGTTTGATCACCGCGGACCAGTCAACGCTTGACAATTTTACCGTCGGCCGGGGGTGGCTTTGTAATAGATTGTTTATATTATAAATAAAATTTATTTATATAAAATATTATTATTATTGATGATAATAATAATCAATGCACCCTCCGGGTCAGGAATGAGGTCCTGCCCTATGTGGAGGAGTTTAAGTATCTTGGGGTCTTGTTTACGAGTGAGGGAAGGATGGAGCGAGAGATCGACAGACGGATTGCTGCAGCCTCTGCTGTTAAGCGGTGCCTGTACCGGTCCGTCATGGTGAAGAAGGAGCTGAGCCGCAAGGTGAAGCTCTCAATTTACCAGTCGATCTACGTTCCAACCCTCACCTATGGTCACGAGCTTTGGGTAATGACCGAAAGAATAAGATCACGGATACAAGCGGCTGAAATGAGCTTCCTTCGCTGGGTGGCGAGGTTCTCCCTTAGAGATAAGGTGAGAAGCTCCGCCATCCGGGGAGAGCTCGGAGTAGATCCGCTGCTCCTCCGCATTGAGAGGGGCCAGTTGAGGTGGCTCGGGCATCTGGTCAGAATGCCCCCCGGACGCCTCCCTGGTGTGGTGTTTCGGGCATGTCCAACCGGGAAGAGACCCCGGAATCTGACTGAACGACAGCAGTTTTGTAAAGAAGAATGGGCCAAAATTAGTCCTGATCGATGTGCCAGACTGATCTGCGGCTACAGGAAGCGTCTGGTTGAAGTTATTGCTGCCAAAGGGGGGGGGGGGCACAAAATATTAAATGTGATGGTTCAGTTACTTATTCCTCCCCCTTCTGTCATTGTTTGCATGCTATCCTCATTAAAATATGAAAACCTATAAATGTTTGGGTGCTTTTATTTAAAGCAGACACTGTTTTTTCATCTGTGTGATTCTGACAAAGATCAGATCACATTTGATGGTGATTTTCTGCAGAAATGTGAGAAATTCCAAAAGGTTCAGATACTTTTTCATACCACTGTAGCATGGCACAGTATAGTATAGCGCAGAACATTCTAGGGTAGTATAGCACAGTATTGTGTAGTATAGCATAACACAGTATAGTTTGGCAGAGCACCACTCATGACATCGTTTTCATTTAACTTATGAACTGATTTTTTTTTTCGTCTTGCAACTGATTGTCTTTAATATTTCTGTCCCTCCCTCTCTCTCTCTCTCTCTCTCTCTCTCTCTCTCTCTCTCTCTCTCTCTCTCTATGTACAGATATCGACGAGTGTATGGAGCGAGGGACTGGCCGCTTAAACCCGTGTAAAAACGCCCGCTGTGTGAACACTATAGGTTCCTTCAAGTGCTGCAAAAACGGCTATTGTAACCACAGACACAACTTGAGACATGTATACACACACAAGAACACTAAATAAACACACACAGACACACTAAATTAACAAACACACACACACAAACACTAAATAAACAAACACACACACACTAAATAAACACACACACACACACACACACACACACACACACACACACACACACACACATACACCCAAACACACATACACCCAAACACTAAATAAACACACACACACACACACACACACAAACACTAAATAAACACACACACACACACACACACACACACACACACACACACATACACACAGACACACACACCCAAAGGCTAAATAAACACACACATACACTCAAACACACACACAAACACTAAACACACACACGCACACACACACACACACACACACACACACACACACACACACACACACACACACACACACACACACACACGTACGCACATGCTTTTGTTCCTCCTCGTCCACGCTCTGTAGTTTTCTGTGGTTGATTTATTCTTGTAAACTTTCTTTTTTTATTCAGATGTTCAAAAGGAAAATCTACAAACTGTTTATATTTACAAAGTTATGTCATTTTTATTTGTACATTTTTAACACACTCTTCCTCCTCCTCCTCTTCTTCCTTTTTCTTGTCTTCTCTTCCTTGTCCACCTCAACTTCTTCGGCTTCTTCCTCCTTCTCTTCCTATAACTCGTCTTCTCCTCTTCCTCCTCTTCATCCTCTCCTTTCCTCCTCCTCCTTCTCTTCCGATAACTCATCTTCTCTTCATCCTCTTCTTCCCCCTTTCCGCTTCCTCATTCCCTTCTTCTTTCTCCTCTTCCTCTGTCTCCTCCTCCTCCTATTCTTCTTTCCCATAATCCTCTTATTCATCATCCTCCTCGTTATCATTGAATTTTTTGCACAATTTTGCTTTCGATATTTCTGGATGTGGGAAAATTTCCTGTCTTTTAAACTAAGCGGAATATTTTTTCTAAAAAGATTTTTTTAAGATGATGTGAAATGGACATTGATCTAAGAGACGCCTTGCCTCTGTTAATAAAGATTTGGGGATTTTTTTTTGGGTGGAGTCTATTTGCAGTAAGTAAAAAAATCAATTTTTTTCCTGCCTGTTTGTGAAATATTTCGTATTTAACATGACAAACTCAAACTCCAGGATTTCCATTCCATCCATGTGCCAACCACCTCAATCCATACAGACTGGAACACCACGTGGTGACATCACCTTGCCTTCACTTGCACTAATTCCTCAAAAAAGTCGAAAGCTCTTTAAACTTACAAAATGCAAATAGACACTGCACAAAAAATTCAAATAAAAATCTTTAGCTCTGATTTAATGCTCAGTTTCTGTGTTTCCGTGTGAAACATTAAAGTATAAATACGCGGATGGGAATTCGTGACCTTACGGTGGTGTCTGGGTTTGCTCATCCACTTCACAGTGAGAAGGTCCCGTGCTTTTCCAGAATGTTCCTGTGGGGTATTTGCATGTTTTCCTCATGCTTGAGTGGGTTTCCTCGGGGTACTCCAGTTTCCTCCCACATTAAGCTAATTAGCTGTTCCAAATTGCCCACAGGTGTGAGTATGAACGATTCTGCCCTGTGATGGACAAGTGAGCTGTTCAGGGTGTACCTTGCCTTCACCCAGTCAGCTGAGATAGGTTCCAGCCGCTCTTTGACCCTAAAATGATTAAGCGGTTCTGTAAATTCATGTTGATCGAAGAAAGTTCTCTGAATGTAACATTTCCAGGAATTCAGAACATTTTAAAATACAGTGGTACCTTGACTTGCAAGTGTCTCTTATAATGAATTTTCCATGATACTGCACTTCAGATCGTTTGTTCGGCGCTTTTTCCCGACACCATAGGGAACACAGTGAGAACGCCACTGCCACCTACTGTAGAGGATGCAGAATTACACTTAATTCTAGTACAGTATGGCAAAAAAAGCATGCTCCCCAGGGTCATACGCATATCCCTGGCATCACACTGCACCCCCAAGGTTAGCACGCCCCACTACTTGAGAAGCACTGGCTTTGTGCGAGCTCACCACAAGCCTTTCCTTGCTGGCATTCGTACCGTGCACACACACACACAGAATTCTCCTCGTCCTACTCCTCCTCTGTTACGCACCACGTCCTGCCTGCCCGCGTGACATCTTTGCCACAGTTGATGATTGGAAGGGTTAGTTGACTGATTGTTTATTCTTGTTTTATTATTATTAATGTTAATGTACATGTATTATTGTTATGAAATATTTATTGGTTTTGCATGTTTATTTTTAATATATTAGGTGAAATATACATGTTTGTGTCAGGTTATATGAGTTTGGGAGGGGGTTGGAAAGGATTAATTGATTTTCTATGATTTCCAAGGGGAATTTTTGTTTTCTCTGATAAACATTTTGACTTACGAGCTCACCCTTGGAACAGATTAATTTCGTAAGTTAAGGTACCACTATAAAATTAAATATAAAAGTTCCCATTAAGACCTTCGGGACATTTTGGGCCTTCATTTTGCATTACAGTAGGCCCTCGTTATTCTCGGGGGTTTGGTTCCAGCACCTCCCGTGAATTAAGATAATCCACGAGTTCTGTACCCAGAAGTAAAACCCCATGTATCATATTACATGCGCGAATAATCAACCGGAAGTAAAATACTGTGTATCTATTACATGCGCTAAAATATGCTTCTCAAACACATTCTATAGACAGTCTTACTCATTAATACAGTATTAATGTAGTAAAATACAGTAATGATTAAGAAAAACTTTTCAATTTTGTACTGTGATACTTATTAATAAAATATTTATATATGAGATTTCCTTTTGGCTTTTTCCCTTTCTCAGGGGTTGCCACAGCAAATGATATGCACATTTGATTTGGCATGGGTTTTTACATCAGATGCCCTTCTTGACACAACCCTTTAGCAAGGGGTAGAAACACGCTGACAGCTTTGCAGTTACTCTTCACGAAAGTCAGCAATGGTTCCTTTACATGAACCGCTCACCATAGACAATGCGAGACATGGCCTGCCTTTGATAACCCAGTTAGCTGCACTGGGGGGGACAGTGACAACCTTGTGGAGAGTGGGACTAGGATCAGCAATCCAGCGCCCTATACCACTAGACCACCACTGCCCCATACATTGTATGAAGAGAGTAAACAGGAGTACAGGGAGACAGCGTAAGGCGAAGGTAGCGGTGTCAAAGGCCAAACAGAGGGCGTATGATGACTTGTATGCTAGGTTGGACAGTGAGGAGAGAGAAAATGATTTATACAGGTTGGTACAGCAGAGAAATAGAGATGGGAAGGACGTGCAGCAAGTTAGAGTGATTAAGGATAGAGTGGGAAACATGTTGACCGATGACAGAAGTGTGCTGGGAAGATGGAAAGAGTACTTTGAAGAGCTGATGAATGAGGAAAATGAGAGAGAAAAAAGAGTTGAAGAGGTGACTGTTGAGGAGCAGGAAGTATCAAAAATTAGTAAGGGTGAAGTGAGGAGGGCATTGAAGAGGATGAAGAGTGGAAAGGCAGTTGGTCCTGATGACATACCGGGGGAGGTATGGAAGTGTCTAGGAGAGGTAGCAGTAGATTTTCTGACAAGAACATTCAACAAGGTCTTAGAGAGTGAACAGATGCCGGGGGAATGGAGGAGAAGTGTGCTTGTGCCCATTTTTAAGAACAAGGGAGACGTGCAGAGTTGTGGCAACTACAGAGGGATAAAGTTGATGAGCCATATGATGAAGTTATGGGAAACAATAGTGGAAGCTAGACTAAGGGCAGAGGTCAGCATTTGTGAACAACAGTTTGGTTTCATGCCAAGAAAGAGCACCACAGATGCAGTGTTTGCTTTGAGGACATTAATAAAGAAGTACAGAGAAGGCCAGATCGAGCTGCATTGTGCCTTTGTGGATCTGGAGAAAGCATATGACAGGGCGCCAAGAGAGGAACTGTGGTATTGCATGAGAAAGTCTGGAGTGGCAGAAAAGTATGTTAGAGTGGTGCAGGACATGTATGAGAGACGTAAGACAGTGGTGAGGTGTGCTGTCGGTGTGACAGAAGAGTTCAAGGTGGAGGTGGGACTGCATCAAGGGTCAGCTCTGAGCCCCTTCTTGTTTGCTATGGTGATGGACAGGCTGACAGACGAGGTTAGACAAGAATCTCCATGGACTATGATGTTTGCAGATGACATTGTGATCTGTAGTGAGAGCAGCGAACAAGTGGAGGAAAATCTAGAGAGGTGTAGGTATGCCATGGAAAGGAGAGGAATGAAGGTTAGCCTCAGTAAAACAGAATACATGTGTGTGAACGACAAGGACTCAAGAGGTTACAGGGAGCAGAGATAAAGAAGGTGGAGGATTTTAAGTACTTAGGCTCAACAATCCAGAGCAATGGAGAGTGTGGAAAAGTGGTAAAGTAGCGTGTGCAGGCTGGTTGGAATGGTTGGAGAAAAGTGTCCAGTGTGATGTGTGATCGGAAAGTATGCAAGAATGAAAAGAAAAGTGTACAAGACAGTGTTGAGGCCAGCGATGATGTATGGCTTCGTGGTCCTGGGGAAAAGACAGGAGGCTGAGCTGGAGGTAGCAGAGATGAAAATGTTGAGGTTCTCCTTTGGAGTAACGAGGATGGATAGGATCAGGAATGAGTACATCAGAGGGACAACACATGTTAGAGGTTTTGGAGACAAAGTCTCAGAGGCTAGATTGAGATGGTTTGGACATGTACAGAGGAGGGATAGTGAGTATATTGGTAGTAGGATGCTGAGGTTGGAACTACCAGGCAGAAGGCCGAGAGAAAGACCAAAGAGAAGATTTATGGATGTGGTGAAGGAGGACATGAAGGTAGTTGGAGTAAGAGTAGAAGATGCAGAGGATAGGGTGAGATGGAGGCAGATGGTCTGCTGTGGCGACCCCTGAAGGGAAAAGTCGAAAGGAAAAGAAGATATGTGTGTGTGTGTGTGTGTGTGTGTGTGTGTGTGTGTGTGTGTGTGTGTGTGTGTGTGTATATATATATATATATATATATATATATATATATATATATATATATATAAAGAACACTAACTGAGCGCTGTATACTGTATTCACTTTCATTAAACATACAGCATTGTAGTTTTTAAAAATGCCCACTGGGGGGGGGGGTTGCATTATAATGTATTTACTTTGCATTATATCAGGGGTCAGCAACCCGCGGCTCAACTTCAAAAATAAAATGCCACTTATTTACTCACATCGGAAGTACCCCAGGGGTTGAGAGTTCAACCAGCTTTCATCTGAATTATGGGAGAATCTGCCTAAGGTCCTGCAACGGTCGGCCTCCCAGTGGGTACCCTTTCAAAAGTGCTGTTTTAGGGTTGAAAATTACATAGATGAAAATTAACAGTTACGAGTGTGGACGGATATTTATTTGATGTGGGCGGGGTGATTTTGTTGACATGCCGTGAAATTAATCAGCTAAATTGAGAGTCTCTGTGTTTTTGATCTGTTGTGTTGGTGGATTTCCAAATTCTTGTGCTCATGGCAAGGAGTGCTTTCACCGGCAGCCAGCAGCAGAGCAGTGAGCGAGAGAGATTTTTCCGCAGCCGGGGTTTGTAATCACAGAGACGGTGGATGAGGTTTGTTTATACACTGCAATCTCTGAATTAAATAACTCTCTTCCCAGTGACAAAATAAAAGTCTGGGTGTGGTTCAGTCTCCACTCTGAGAATGGGTTGGTTAGTGTAGCATTAAGCATTAATATTATTTAAAAGAATGTTGAGCAGGCTCCTTCTTAAAATAAGTCTTCGGATATTTTTTGTGTCGCTGTCGTTTTTATAAATTAAAACAATGACAAAACAACATTAATATAATGAATAAAGAAAAGAAAATTCCACGAAGGGCGTGATGGTGTTAACACATCTGGCTGCAGCCCGTCCCTTGCTTTGTGGGATAGATATTCTTTTTCTTTATAAAATACAAGAAGGATTCGAACACATTCATTCATTTTCTGAACCATTTATTCCTAATTAGGGTCGCGGGGAGGCTGGCGATTTTTTTTTTAATCTAAATGTTTTTGTTGCAAGCAGAATTGTAATTTAATTGTCTCTGCAGTCGTTTAAATCAATGCACCACATTGCTGTTTTATATTAACATGAAGGAAAAAGGGGGCAAACATTATCTGCAGTGTTATTTGATTTTAAATGTCAAAAAAGGATTTGTGGCTCCCAGTGTTTTCTTAAATGTGGAAAACGGGTCCAAATGGCTCTTTGAATGGCAAAGGTTGCCGACCCCTTGTTTCATACAACATTCACCTTCTTAGCACTTCTGCAGCAAAATGTTTTCCTTCCTGAATCATATCAAGTAGTTCTACTTTGTTGTGCAACGTCATTACCTTTTTCTGGCGCTTCGGCGCCTTACCAGAATCCTGAGACGGTGCGCAGGTTTGGGTGGCATGATGAAGCTTAACAGTAATTAAAACACACACATCAAAAAAGCACAGGCATAAAGTGTGCGCAAATGAGGGAAAAGGGGCGTTACATCATCTCAACTAATCAGTAGGAGGGAGAACAGCCATTGGCTGAATTTGAATCACGTGAAAGTTGCTCGGCAATTCGCGAATATGCGAAGCCGCGAGTGCAAAACTGTGAATAGTCAAGGGCCTACTGGATCAAAAAATTTGACATGTCTGACAAATTTTCACCAAAAAGCCCTACAACAAAATAAAACCACGCCCACAAAGCTCCATCAAAGGCAAAAGTGTCGAAAACTAAACGACAAATAATTGGCAACAGCACAACTTTTCTACGATGCCAAGAAAGTGGCTGTAAGTATTTCCATCTTCATATCTTGCGGGTCTTTACACGTTTTTTTGTCTTCTCTAAAGGTGTCACAGTGAAGGTGGCGGGTGGGATTCATTCCATTCGTGCTTGTGGCCTTTGTTTCTTGCCATTTCCTTTAGAAAATCCCATTAAATTCTGTTGAAGACATCAAACA
>CM045740.1:43985724-43990724 GCA_024760905.1 Plotosus lineatus
CTATTTAATAATCCCGACACCCACGTGCGCGTCCGTTATTTTCACGTGAAAGAATCGCGTTTGTGTTTCGTAACATGGAGAGAGAGCGGGAGCGCGAGGGAGACAGAAACGGCTCCTGGATGCGGACTGAACGCTGAGCCCCGAGCCCCGAGCACCGAGCCCCGGATGATTTCATGACTGAAGATAAACACCACGGATGTAAACCTGAGGAAACGCGGTGTTTGGCTTTATTTTCTCCTTCTGTAACATTCATTTCATTCAAATAAACAGCCGACTTCTTCTCTGTTGACTGAAAGAAACGAAGGTGAGTGTGTTATTAATTTATTTTGTGTTGTTTATTTATATTTTTTTGTGATTAGCACGCTAACCAGCTAGCCAATTTCTCTTAAATCAAATCTACATCACTGTCTCTGTGAAATCACGGCGGCTGCGTCCCAAACCACGATGTTATTGATCATATAAGCGCACTACGTGCGGCTTCACACCACTTCCCTGCGCGTGACAGATAGGGCGCCTAAGTAGGATAACAGGTTGCTGTTTGGGCTCGAGCCCAGGTCTTGATGAAGCTGGCCACCTCACCATTGCCTTTTGTCTTGTACATAAGCACATCCATCCGTCTCTCTGTCTCACACACTAGATTGATCAGGTCACAATATCGAATGTATTTAAGTCTTATTTCATAAACTAATCAAGTCTTTCATCGTGTCAAAAATAACGGTTTATTGTTACCCCTCTCCTCCCTCGGTGGATAATATATATATATATATATATATATATATATATATATATATATATAAAATGTGTGTGTATATATATATATATATATATATATATATATATGTGTGTGTGTGTGTGTGTGTGTGTGTGTGTACTTGTAGTAGCTACATAACGAGGACCAGAAAAAAGAAAAAAAAATCTAAAAAGAGCATTTTCGCTTGTTTGAGAGTGAAGACTTGGTTTTCGTGTTTGGGAGAGAATAAGGTAACAGTTGGGTTTAAATATCTAGTCAGGATATTTATGATTCGGGTGAATGTTGAGCTAAGGGACTGGGGAATGCATTGTCAGTGACTGTCCCCACAAAGTTCGAATACAACTGTGCTAGCTTCTAATAATCACAACAGCAATTCTTAAAACATATAATAAGCAATATAAAAATGTACCCAAACATCTGTTTGAAATGTTTCGGACTGATCAGGGAGGATGTTTTGGGAAGAGCGACGATTTCGACTTTTCGCCTTGAAAGGGCATTCATCAGGTTCTCTGAGGTTTCCTTCGTGTGTTCAGAGTCACATCCTATTCATCTACAGCGGTACCTTGATTTACAAAATTAATCCGTTCCGGGGGTGACCTCGTAAGTCAAAATATTTGTTAGATAAACACAAATTCCTGTAGGAAATTATAGAAAACCAATTAATCCGTTCCAACCCCCTTCCGAACTCATATAACCTGCCACAAACATGTATATTTCACCTAATATATTCAAGATAAACAAGGAAAAACAATAAATATTTAATAATAATAATAGTAATATATGTACATTAATATTAATAATAATTAATAATAAATAATAATAACACAAGAATAAACAAAAAGTCAAGTTCTGATCATTGACTGTGGCTGTCACGTGGGCAGACATGAGGTGGTGCGGAACAGAGTAGTAGGAGGAGGAGGAGGAGAATTTTATGCATGTGCACGCTACGAATATCAGCGAGGAAAAGTCGTGGTGAGCCCCCACAGGGCCAGTGATTTTCAAATAGTGGTGCATGCCTCCCTTGGGGGCATGATGTGATGCCAGAGGGGCGTGTATGACCCTGGGGAACATGCTTATTTGCCATACTGTACTAGAATTAAGTGTAATTCCGCATCCTCTACAGTAGGTGGCAGTGGTTCTTTCACTGTGTTCCCTATGGTGTAGGGAAAAAGCACCAGGCAAACAATATGAAGTGCAGTAAATACTATTTGTAGTCGCGCTTGGGCATGGAATGTGTTTAATTTCTCCCTAGAGGTGCATCACAGAAAATAATTGAGAAGCACTGCACGAGGCGTTCTCGAAGTGTGAAGGAATATATGCGGAAGAATACGAGGCTAATCGGCCTGGAAAAGCCATTTCCCCGGCAGAGCTCGTAAATCAAAATTTTGCTGGTTGGATGGGGCAGATTGATTTTTGGTGGGATTTAAGCTCGTATCATGGAAAAATTGTTCTAAAAGACAGTCATAAGTCAAGGCAGCTCCAGAATGTTTCATAAACCCACATCTGCAGGGTAAATCCACCGCAACAGCCTTCCATGGTGGAATTTATAAAGCAAGGGATTTGCAAAGTTTGTATGATTTTTTTTTTTTTTTTTTGGGGAATGTTCTTGTTGCATTGCTGCACTTTATGGCTTTTTTTGATGTATTTAAGAATGTTTGTTATTTATGCGGTTTGTATTTTAAAGTCTTTTCATTTTAAGTATTAAGAATAATAATAAAACTATTAACCCAACGCTGACATGGGAAATTAATACCCAGATTTGGAAAACATGCCATGCCATCTTTCTAAGTTAAGTCATTTACATAAACCAACATGATTGGCTCCAAAGCTTGATAACAATTGTTGGTATTCAAGCAATAAAAATGTACTTAAAATATATCCTGGTGGTTTTAGTGTTAACTGTGTGGTTTTATTCCAGTTATTTTTTGCAAGTGTTTGATTTAATCTGAAAATATGCCGCTTGGTCTGGTAAACTTTTCTTTATTGAATTAATTTTTTATTTACTTACTTTAAAATATATTTATTATTATTATTATTTGTGAGCTCCTGCATCAGAACAAACATCCACTCGTCGAGGTTTACCTTGCTTATGATTGGTCCATGTTAAAATCGGCAGCTATTTTCTTGAGACTTCTGTATTACAGATACAAATATTCACGTCACTGATGTCTATCTTACGTGAGGTCGCTAATTTGCTCTGGACCAAATGAAGCTGTGATTTCCACATCAGTTTTTTTCTTGTGTAGCTTGTTTCTAAAATAAAATTAAAAAAAAACAACCCTGGTATAAAAAATGTTTGTGCTAGGCTAACACGAACCAGTGAATGAATGCTAATCTATCATATATTTTTTTTATTTTGCACCAGGGTTGTTATGCTAGGTGAACATTAGCTGGCGAATGGATGTAAATGAATCTGATCATTATGAACTCGCTGGCCTTGGATCCATTTTATTTTTCGGTTTGTTCCATTTTTATATTATGCAACAGTTTAAACCACAGCACCCACAATCCTGGAACCTCTCTGAATTAATGGCACCTTTGCTGAAGATGGGTTTACACAGGATATGAAGGCACGTCTGAGAGAAATCTGAGCTCTTCTTGGAGGAGGATATGAAGAGGTGGTGTATTGACCGAGTGGTGTCAGCGTTCTGTAATCTTACCCAGCATTCCACAAGAAGATGGCAATGCTGTGAAGTGCTTAATGCAAGGGTGCCAATAATTCTGACACCCTTGTGGTGTTTTGAGGGCTTGAATGTTCTGTTGGAGTTATTGGAGATTTATTTTTTCCTATCAAGTGTCATTTTAAAGTAATGATCCACAAAGGTGTTTCTTTTTATAGCTCCTTTCTTTACCCAGGGATTCCAATAATTCAGAAATTGATTCTCGTGTGGGTGTGTGTGTGTGTGTGTGTGTTTGTGTATTTGTGTGTGTGACATCTTAATGATTAATCCTGTTGCAGATGTGATGTTGATGAGACGGATGTTGGAATCACACTGCACCGCTCGGGGCTTTGGGATAATCAATAGGGCAACCACGTTGAAATATCACTGCCATCATGGATCGCTAACGTGGCGCAAAACTCCAGCTCAATTAAATCTATTTATAAGCACGGAATTCAATTCTGTTCATGGAATCTAAAGGAGCACTGAGCCCCCTCCCCCCAAACCCCCGCCCAAACAGCAGCGGTGCTTGAAATGTTCCCTTATTTCAACCTGGAAGGTTCTGATATCGTTTTCAGGTTCTTTCAGTGGCCATTTTATTTTTTTTAAACAGCAAATATTGTCCCTGGTGGTATAAGGAAGTGATTTTGTTTTGTGAAATCAGCCTAAAAAAACCTTATCAGGCAAATTGGGGAGAAAAGCAAACGTTCAGATAAATACAGAACCAGGCAGAGGCAGCTGTGTCAAGGAAACAATTCCCAGATGAAGGAAACTTCCCCGAGGAAACCAGACTCACAAGGGAACCCGTCCTCTTCCTGGGAGTTTGAAATGATAGCCATGTTTTATTGGTTGCTAGGTGTTTGGAGAGAATCCATGTTTTTAGTAGTGGATATTTTTTTTAATGGAATTGATAAGTGCAGCTACACCTTTGGCAGTGTAGTATTTTTATGACTGGTACCTTTTCAATGTAGGAATATGTGTAATTGCAGCAAGGTTCGAAATGAAAGCAACATGTTAAATGGTCATTAAGTCTTTAATTAAGCAATGTGTGAAGGGGTAGCTGTGTTTTTAATGCCTCTCACATCTGTCATAGTTTTAGATCCTGAATAAATCTTTCATGACGGATAAGTTTTTAATGCCAGCCGGATTATAAAAGGAGTTAAGATCTTAATGGTCTTCATTGGAAGCTAAGGTTTATTGCTATGATTGTCTTTATTAAGCTTTATTTTTTAGTACAGACGCTCCCTGACTTCCGTTCATCCGTTTTACGTTTTTTTCGATTTTATAAAAAAAAAAAAAAAAAAAAACTCAAATTTTGAGTTTAGACGTACCTACGTAGTACGCTGACGTAATGATGCAATGACGCTGCATTCATTGTTTACAAACTACAGATTGAGTGTATATATATCAGTTATATAGTGTGTTACTCTTGTGTTAAGACGTCGTCTCTGTGATCTTTGTGTTTACACTGTTTTGTGGACTTTTGTAACCCTAAGCAATATGGTTGGTCAGAAGCATAAGCCTACTAGCATGGGTGCAAGTCTCATACACAGAGATGAATTAACTATCTGCTCGGATCGGCACAATCT
>CM045740.1:43995724-44018224 GCA_024760905.1 Plotosus lineatus
TTTTTTGAAAACCGACGTATAATCAAGAATGACTAAACTTGAAATGACTTAAGTTGAGGTATACCTCTAGGTCTTAATGTTTTAAGGTGTCAGTTTCGAAATGGCAGCTGAGTCTTCAATGCTGAGTCTTTTGTCCCTGAAGTGTACTAATGCTTTGAAAATATTACCCTTGAGATTAGAAGGCAAGCTTTGGACACATTGTTTGTATACGGGTGACTATGTTCAAACTTAGATTCATAGATTTTTTTTTTTTTTAATTCTGAATGTGCACACACTCCACCAGAGCTCTGCTTTCTTAAAGCCTGACTGGATGAAATTGTGCTGATGAAGAGCTACATGTCACACAACGCAACAATTTGTGATTAAAATTATTTCGGTTCACTTTCTGTTCAAACAGAACTTCACCCATAACAGGACAGAAAGTTAGACGGATGGACATGGGAGGAATGTGATGGACCAGTAGTGCTGACTGTCGTAATCCCCATTGTGCGAGTGGCGAGGACATGCTCGGTTACTAAACCCACTCATCCCGAATGTGAGCGCTGCTTTTGTTCCCGTTAGATTCCACCGCGGTGCGGATCTTCATCACAAAGCAACATGTTTCCATTTAAAGCTACGTATGCGAAAACCGTCGGATACAAAGTGCATTCTGAAATCTTTCACGTTTGTGTTACGGGGTGAACAAATGGCAAGCTGATCAGGCACAGCCAAGCCTAAACATGCTGCTGGTCACATGTTTTGATTTCCGAGAAACTTGATTGACTTGGAAAGGAAAGGGTAGCGAATGTGATATCATACATAAGGTTTTAAAACCGCATCAATAATTTGTGGATTTCCGGGATCCGCGGGTGGGGGAGGAACGTGACCTCTTCGAATAATGGGGGCTTTCTGTAATTTTTTTTTTTTGTGTTACTCATGCAGTTCAGTTTGCTGTTGTTTTATGATGAGTAAATGGGAAGAATGTACGATCAGAAAAAATCCTCGAACATGTGGACAGGATAGAGATTCCAGAATTGTGCTTCCTGTGAAATGATCCACAGCCTTGAGTGGAACGTCGTGCAGCCCTGTTTATTATTGGCTAATCACACTTATTAAAAATTTATGAGCCAAAGCCTGTTTGCCTCTTAAGTAACTGTTCCCTGTTTGTCCTCCATCTTTCCACCTTCCATCCTCTCGCTCGACTCGAACAAATACAAAACGCTTGCATCTCGCTGTCCTAACACAGTTTCACACAGTTTCCTGCTGGAGTGTGTGATCCTGATCGTGTGCATTTTCTGGCAATCAGTCATCTGTTAGCAGATCGCGAGCTTGTTTAATTCTTGCTTTTTGGACACACTGTGTGGATTTGGCCTATATATAGCCGCCGCCTCCTCCTCCACCTCTTCGTCGTCTTCTTCTTCAAGCTGCTCTGTTTCTTCAGCACGTTTCTCTTCAACCTCTTTAAAAATCAGCACAGTTAAAACGAATAAAAAAGGCAGTTGAGGTGGTTCGGGTATCTGGTTCAAATGCCTCCCGAACGCATCCATGGTGGGGTGTTTCGGGCAGGTCCGGCCGGAAAGAGACTCTGGGGTTGACCGAGAACACGATGGATGGATGATGTCTCTCGGCTGGCCTGGGAACGCCTCGGTATCCCCATGGAAGAGCTGGAGAAAGTGACTCGTGGGAGGGATGTCTGGACCTCAGTGCTTAGGCTGTGGCCATCGTGACCCGATCCCGGATTAAACGGAGGAAGATGATGACGGTTAAAACAAATGTGGGAATATTATTTAGAATCAAATCCCCGTCCACTGAGGGCTTTCTCTTGCGTATGAGGATAGGTTTTAATAAATTGGAATTTTTTTGTAATGCTGTATACAGTGGTACCTTGACTTAATTTAATCCGTTCCGAGGGCGAGCTCGTAAGTCGAAAAGTTCGTTAGATGAAACAGTTACAGTAGGCCCTTGACTATTCGCGGTTTTGCACCCACGGTTTGAGTATTCGCTGACTGCCGAGCAACCGGCACGTGATTCAAATTCAGCCAATGGCTGCCCTCCTTTCTCCTGATTGGTTTAGCTGATGTCCTACCCCTTTTTCCTCATTCGCGCACAAGTTGTCAATGAGCCTCTTTTTTGTGTGTTTTAATAACCAGTAAAGCTCTATGATATCACTCAAACGCTATGCGTCTTCTCTGGCTAAACTTTATTACAGTACTCTTCATGTCCTTTTACATTGAAGGTGGAATGACATCTCAAAGATGGCGCTGCCCAGAGGGCGACGTCGCAGAGTTCTTAGAGTCAAATTGTTTCTTTGTTCGTTTTATTTGTTCATGTTTTGCACTATGCTCGTCTACGACCGGTTGACTGTACAACAGCGATAAGATCGGAGTGTCTTCGGGCGTGTATAACTAAGCAGAGCTAGCATGCTAGAAGCAGAGCTAGCATGCTAGAAGCAGAGCTAGCATGCTAGAAGCAGAGCTAGCATGCTAGTGTTCGTTTTAATTTGTTTTAATTGTTGGTTTGTTTGTTCATCTTATCGGGTGTACAGTCATCCCTTGAATATCGCGGATAATGTAGACCAGACCTGGCCGCGATCTTCGAAAAAACCATGAAGTAGGAACGCCCTGCCCCCATTTCTACCATGTTGTCTCGTTTCTATGTTTTCGCGTCTATACAATATCAAGAAGTGTATATTAAACGTTACTGTTATATGCATATGTAAATACTGTAATGTACTGTACACACCTCTGACAATAGTTCCTCTCCACGGTGCAGGACGTTCACAAACACGATACAGTAAGATCACAAAATTACAAAAATTCCCGTGGGAATGTGCGAGGCAACAGTGCCACGAGTCTAAGCCAATTAGCTTGCGAGATTGAGTTGAGTGGGCGGGAGGCAACAGCATCATGCGTCTAAGCCAATCAGCTTGCAAGATTGAGTTGAGTGGGTTGAGTTGAGTTGGGTGGTCCCTGCCTGAACTGGGGAGGAGGGGCACTTCGGTCTGTCATTTGGAAACAATGAACACAGCCTGCCTTGGGTCCCTGCCTTCCGCTTGCTTACAAGTGAGTTTCAGCACGAATTTTGAATTTTTATGAATATTTTTTTTAATTCGATTTTTTTTTTTTATTAAAATACCGGGATGTACCAAGACCGCGATGCTCAAATCGCGCAGTGGCAAGGGATGCCTGTACGCTCCTCGAGCCATATTTCACAGAAACACAGTCCTGTAGATCCCTCTGCGCTGCAATCTGACCATGAAGCTCGTCCATCTTGTTTCGCAGGGACTGAACACTTTAAAGTAGTATGGCCGGAAGTGCTAACCAAGCGCCGGAGAATCTGAAAACTCCACCTGGGTGGAAGGAGCAGAGCATAGCAGAGCAGCGCAGAGGGATCTACAGGACCGTGTTTCTATGAAACATGGCTTGAGGCGAGTACACAGTCCTGTAGATCCCTCTGCGCTGCAATCTGAGCATGAAGCTCGTCCATCTTGTTTCGTAGGGACTGAACACTTTAAAGCAGTATGGCCGGAAGTGCTAACCAAGCGCTGGAGAATCTGAAAACTCTGCCTGGGCTTATTGTTAGCATTGAGCTCCCATAGCATAGCTCACGATAGGAGTTGTTGTGTGCTTAGTTGCCCGAAGCTGAAGCTGCTCATAGCTGTAGTAGGGTCGACCGATCATAGATGAGCATAGTGCAAAACATGAACAAACAAATTAAAACGAACAAAAACAATTTGACTCTGAGAACTCCGCGACATTGCCCTCGAGGCAGCGCCATCTTGGACACGCCACTCCAAGACGTCACTCCAAGTTCAATGTAAAAGGACATGAAGCGTAATAAAGTTTATCCTTTTGGTATCATTTGTTAAACATGCTACAGAACATTAAATCTCAACGCACAAACATTCTCAGAATTAACTTGGGTACTGTCCTGGAATAATAATTGAAAAAGACTTTAAAACGAGTGCTTTACAACAGTATATGCTGTATAATGTTTATATATTTTATTACTAAATATCACAGTACAAAATTGAAAAGTTTTTCTTAATCATGACTATATTTTACTACATTAATGAGTAAGACTGTCTGTAGAATGTGTTTAAGAAGCATATTTTAGCACCTGTAATGTAAGTCTGTTGGGTTTTTACACCTGAGCCCCGTGGCTCATCAGGCCGGTGCTTATCCCCGGTTTCCATAGCGTGAAGCAACCAGGAGTTCATCTCCCCCTGGATGGGACGCTAGTCCATCGCAGGGTACCTTCCCAGTATATTTTTACTGGTACCCATTTATACTGCTGGGTGAACAGAGGCACACTTGTGGTTAAGACCTTGACCAGGGGTCTTAGTGGGATTTGAACTCACAACCTCCTGATCATGAGTGCAGCACCCTAACCACTACGCCACCGGCCCCACTTAGCACATGTAATAGATACATAGTATTTTACTGCTGGCTGCTCATTCGCGCATGTGACGTCATACATGGGGTTTTACTTCCGCGTACAGAACTCGCGGATTATCTCGATTCGCGGGAAGGTCCGGAACCATACCCCCGCGAATGTCAAGAACCTACTGTATTTTCATCGGAAATAACAGAAAACCAATTAATCCTTTCCAACCCCCTCCCAAACTCATATAACCTTAATCAAACACACATATTTGACCAAATATATTAAAGATAAACTTGTAAAAACAATAAATATTTCATAAGAATAGCAATACATGTACATTAAAATTAATAATAGTGAATAAGTACTTCTTATTATAATAACTCTTCCGATCATCGACGGTAGCGAAGATGTCACGTGGGCAGGCAGGAGGTGGTGCGTAACAGAGGAGGAGGACGAGGAGAATTTTGTGTGTGCATGCTACGAATGCCAGTGAGGAAAGGCTCGTGGTGAGCTCCGACAAGGCCAGTGCTTCTCAAGTAGTGGGGCGTGCCCTCCTTGGGGAGGCACGGTGTGATGCCAGGGGGGCATGTATGACCCTAGGGAACATGCTATTTTGCCGCACTGTACTAGAATTAAGTGTAAATTGCGCATCCTCTACAGTAGATGGCAGTGCCGCACTCAGTGTTCCCTATGGTGTAGTGAAATAGCACTGAGCAAACGATATGAAGGTCAGTAAACACTATTTATAGCCATGCTTTGGGGGGGGGGTGTTTAATATATTTTTTCTTCCTATAGGGGGCATCACAGAAAATAATTGAGAAGCACTGCATGAGGCGTTCTCGGAGCATGGAGGAATACACGCGGAAGAATACGAGGCTAATTGGCCCAGAAAAGCCATTTCCCCAACAGAGCTCGTAAATCCAAATTTTGCTGGTTGGATGGGGCAGATTTTTGGTGGATCGAAACGCGTTAATTCGTTATAAAAGACACTCATCGTCCAAGGTACCACTGTATTCTTAAAATGTATTTTATCTGTTGAAGTAAAAGATTTACTGAAAAAATTAACAATGAAAGAGAAAAAAAAATCTAAAATCTGTTCACAAAAATTTTAATTTTTTTCAAATGAAAATAAAAAATATTAAAAATTTTGTGGTATCAAATTTTCAATTCCATTTATAGATTTTTTCAATTTTTTAAATCTATAAATATTTTTAAATTAAGCTTTAAGACATTGAAAAAATCTCTATTTATTTGCAATTTTTTTTTAAATACACAAACTACAATTTTGAAACATTTAAAGGAGAGAAATGTCAACAAATACAGATGCTCCCCGACTTATGTTCATCCGTTTTACGGTTTTTCGACCCCCCCCCCCCCCCCCCAAAAGTCAAATTTTGAGTTTAGACGTACCTACGTAGTATGCTGATGCAATGGTGCTGTATTCATTGTTTACAAACTACAGACTGAGTGTGTGTGTATGTATATGTGTGTGTATGTGTATATAATAGAGTGGCTGGGTAGCTCATCTGGTAAGTCACCCGACTTACACACCGGAGGCCAGGGTTCGATTCCCGGTGGTGCGAAATGAGCAATACCCAGTGTGCTATTTCCTACCTCATACAATGATGAGAGATAAAGAAATGAATGACTCAGACGTCACCTGGCCAAATAAGGTCTGCGTCAGGTGTTGTGGAACTAGAGCACCTTGATGAAAAATGGGCTACTGGAACAAGACGGAAATGGGTGAGATGCAAGAACCTGGCTCTGTTGGAATGCTACTACTACTCCAGTAATCCTAGTCAGAGGGGCTACCTGCACAGAATGTGGGGAAAAATGGTTACTTTGAAACCCACAATTGAAAATAACAGCAAAACAACTAGTCGCTCAGTGTTAAAAGGTACAACACAAATGCTGCGGCAAGGGCGAACCAGAACGCCTAAAGAGGTACACAAGAGAGAAGAAGCCAGGCGAGTAAACCAGCTGTTCGCAACTCGACCTGCGATAGTGTTTGCTCAATGGCAGGGTAATAACAGCAGAGAAGACCCACCAAGGTTGGAAACCGAGTAATACTGGGAAAGGGAAGCAGCGGTTGGGGTGGTGAGCAAACACCCTGAACAGAGCCCAGTTACCATTACGGTGACAGACATCCAGGAAAAAACTGGAAGGCACTGACATGATACACGCCTACTGGCTAAAGAAACTCACGGCACTGATCGCCCAATAACTTGTCTCTCCAAAATGTGGAAGCTCATACCGGGAATCATAGCAGCTAAGATAAGTGGGCACATGGCTCAATACATAGCTCAGAAGGGCATCGGTAAGAATACCAGAGGTGCAGAAACATCAGCTCCTGGTCGACCGAACAGTCGTGCAAGACTGTAGAGCACGGCACACTAACCTGAGCACTGCCTGGATTGATTACAAGAAAGCGTATGACTCAATGCCACATACTTGGATCACTGAATGCTTGGAGATGTACAACATCAGCAGGACTCTAAGAGCCTTCACAGGGAACTCGATGAGGATGTGGAAAACCACACTTGAAGCCACTTGCGAAAGTCTCGATCAAATGTGGCATCTACCAAGGAGACGCTCTGTCCCCAAAGTTGTTCTGCATAGGTCTGAACCCCCTAAGCCAAATAATCAACAAGACTGGCTACGGCTACCAACTCAGGAATGGGGCCACAATTAGTCACCTACTATACATGGATGAGCGAGACATAGATTCACTGATCCACACCACCAGGATCTATAGCACAGACATAGGGATGTCACTCGGACGAGTGCGGTTGGATGGTGACAAAAAGAGGGAAGGTAGTCCGCACAGAAGGGGTCTCACTCCCAGAAGGAACAATAGCAGACATTGAGGATAGTTACAAGCATCTCAGAATCCCCCAGGCAAATGGTAACCTCGATGAAGTAACAAGGAAAGCAGCCACGACCAAGTACCTACAGCGAGTAAGGCAAGTCCTAAGAAGCCAGCTCAATGGTAAGAACAAGTCCCAGGCAATAAACAGCTACGCCCTACCAGTGATCAGATACCTGCCGGAATAATAAGTTGGCCCAAGGACGAGATACAGACCACAGATGATTTTAAGACACGAAAGCTACTAACCATGCATGGAGGGTTCCATCCCAAATCCAGCACCCTGAGACCGTACACAAGCCGCAAGGAAGGAGGCCGAGGACTAGTGAGTGTGAAAGCCACGATCCAGGATGAAACATCTAAGATCCACAAGTATATCAAGGATAAAGCCCCAACCGACGACGTGCTAAGTGAATGTCTCAGACAATGAGAGACAGAGGATGAGGTGCAGGAGGAACCATCATGGCAGGATAAGCCCCTACATGGGATGTACCACCGGAACATAACTGAAGTGGCTGATCTCAAGAAGTCCTACCAATGGTTGGAAAGAGCTGGATTGAAGGACAGCACAGAGCCACTCATAATGGCAGCACAGGAACAAGCCTTGAATACTAGAGCGATAGAGGCTCAGATCTACCACTACTATTGTGGTGATTGACAAAGAGCAGAGGAAAGCTGTGGTTGACATAGCAATACCAAGTGATAGCAATATTCGCAAGAAGGAAGTGGAGAAATATCAGGGGCTCAAAGAGGAGCTGGAGAGAGTCTGGAAAGTGAAGGCATCGGTGGTACCCGTGGTGATCGGAGCACTCGGGGCAGTAACCCCCAAACTGGAAGAGTGGCTTCAGCAGATCCCAGGAAAAACATCCGACATCTCAATCCAGAAAAGCGCAGTCCTAGGAACAGCAAAGATCCTGCGCAGAACCCTGAAGCTCCCTGGCCTCTGGTGGAGGACCCGAGCTTGAAGGGAGAAAAAAGACTGAAGACCACCCGCGGAGGGTGAGGAAATACTCAGTTATATAGCGTGTTACCCTTGTGTTAAGACGTTGTCTCTGTGATCTTTGTATTTACACTGTTTTGCGGACTTCTGTAAGCAAATCTGGTTGGTCAGAAGTGTAAGCCTACTAGCATGGGTACAAGTCTCATACACAGAGATGAATTAACTATCTGCTCAAATCGGCACCATGCATACTCAGTTAAGCAAAGAGAGTTGTACAATGAAAACCCGAATGCACAAATTACAGAACAATTACAGATATTTATGATCTTTTAGCAGAATCCTCAGAGTGTATACTTATTTTTATAGTAATATTCATTAGGATTTGTACTTGTTCTTTGTATGCATCTCTTGAATAAAGTTTACTTACTTACTTACACAAAAGAAAGAACGCTCCGCTTTACTGGGATTTACATCAGACTTCACCTAGAACACAGACAGTTGCCACCTCCAGAAGTTTTCTGACGACTCCGCCATCATGGGCTGTGTGTCAGAGGGGAACGAGCTGGAGTACCGGTCGGTCATCGTTGACTTTGTTGACTGGTGTGAGCGCAACCACCTGTGCTTGAACACTAGTAAGACGAAGGAGATGGTGGTCGACTTCAGGAGAAGCACACCAACACACCCACTGGTGAACATCCAGGGACAGGACATTGAGACAGTGGACAGTTTCAAATACCTGGGCGTTCATCTCAATAATAAATTGGACTGGTCCCACAACACTAACACCCTGTACAAGAAGGGCCAGAGTCGCCTCCACCTTCTGAGGAGACTTAATTCATCTCCACCTTCTGAGGAGACTTAAGTCCTTCGGAGTATGCAGACCTCTGCTCAGGACATTTTATGACTCTGTGGGAGCCTCTACGCTGCTGTGCCCCAGGCAGCACAAAGCGGGACAGAAAGAGCCTGAATTAGCTGGTCAGGAGGGCCAGCGCTGTCCTGGGCTGCAAACTGGACTCTGTGGAGGAGGTGGGTGAGAGGAGGATGATAGTCAAGCTCACATCCATCATGGACAACAGCTCTCACCCACTACACCAGACTGTAGAGAAGCTGAGCAGCTCCTTCAGTGGACGACTGAGACATCCTCAGTTCAGGAAGGAGTGCTACCGCAGGTCTTTCATCCCCACCGCTGTGAGAGTGTACAAAGCCACTTTGTAACTGTCTGTGAAGAAACCGGTTCTGTGCAATAAAAACCCCGTGCAATAATCCACTTTAATCAACCACATCTACCCCACTGTGACTGTGAACCATATCGATCCATCTACTCTGCACTCAAGATACATATACATTTGTATATCAGCCAGTCTACAAACTTTTTTTTTATTGTATATTATTTCTATATTATATATATTTGTATATATACTGTTGTAATTAACTAAAGGATGTTACAAGACCTTTCTGAGCTTTTTTGCACCCCCTACTGACGCTACTTCAAGAGCCTGTAACGGTAAATTTCTCCATTGTGAGATTAATAAAGCTGTATCTTATCTTATCAGTGCAGGCTGTGTTCTAAACGAGTTCAACGGCACCCTTGTGCACTTGAAAGACTGGAAGTCTGTATAACCCACAGCAAGTACACTACTTTTGCAAGTACACTACTTTCGGTATTGAGCGCTTCACTTGTTGTAAGCATTGATTGGCTGTTTTAAGCTTCATGTAAAGTAACTCGGTATAAATTAGTGACTTATTTGAAATTAATGTTGATATTATTTGATATATTTGATATTATTTTACAATGTTATATTTATTGATTATATTATTATTATTATTATTAATATTATTATCAATAATATTATTATATTATTGATTTAGGGGTGTTTTATGAGATACGGTAATGGTATTTATGGATGTATAGTACAGTATGAGCGTCATACGTCACTGTAACAACTTACGTTCACTTTCAACTTACTTCGGCCGGACAGAACCAATTAAAAATGTAAGTCGGGGAGCGTCTGTACAGAAATAAAAAATTTTTTTTTAAAAATCAATCTTTGAAAAAGCTGAATCGATAAATTTTCCTCTGGGCGTTTTTGTTCGTCAGACATTCAGCTTCACTGGTACCTTTAGACCAGCCCGTCTATTATCGAACTCTGCTCATAGTATTATAATTTACTGGTTGATAAATTGTGACGTTGACCCTGGTCAGAGTGAAGCTGTGTCCGGAAGTGGCCGTATCCTCGGGAGGCCAATGAGCAGCAGACTAATTGTCCGGAAGAGGAATGAGCTGATGGTATGTTGTTGCAGCAACCAGATCACGGCTAGATCGTCTTCTGAATTCTGATTTTATGCGAAATGAATTATTGATACTTCTGGATGACCTGCACATCGATCTCCTGGATCATAAACGTGAATATAATAAACATACATTTGTGTTAAAATGATGCCAACCCATAATTCATAGCACCGGCGCTAATACCGCTGACTGTATCCTGTACGCATTTACCACTCCGGAATGCTCGACCTTCTCGTGAACTTGTTCCGGATTCAGTGAAGAAGAAATTGCACTGTTAGCGCCAGCTATTACTTCTTGTATTTTTTTCCCACAGTAACCAATCAGCTTCCTCATCCATGTCGACTTTAGGAATGGGCGTAATTATGTTAAAGTTCCACAATTAAACTTTGCATAATTGAATTAGCCTGTTGGGGATTGTATTCTTGAAATTGTTGGAGGAACTATTGGAGGAGTTATTGGAGGAAGGACCCTGGGGGGTTTTATGTATGTTGTTCTTGGGGTGCCATTTTTTTTTTAAGATTCTCCTTCAGGGTCCAGGAGAAACTGGGTGTGATGTAAGTGTCTGCCGATTGGACGTCCACACGAGCCGGTGCAGTAGCTGGAGTCAGACGTCTGGCCCGCTCTGACTAGGTCTTGCTGGTTCTCATCCTCTAGGCTCTGGGATCGATCCCGTCCTGGCTCCCATCCCCGGTTTCATACACCACGATGTCCTGACAGCATCGAGTTTCATCCGAGAGATGATAATTCGGGATATCTCAGGATATTATTTGAAAATCTATACCAGGTATCTTTTTCCATGGTGAGCAGAAGTTTGTGCACTCCTCGGTTTCTGGGAAAAAACTTCATTCGAAATGTTACTGCAGCAGTCAAAGAGTCCATGTTCTCTTTAGTCGCCAAACTTAACATTAGCATCATCACAAACCCGGTGACTTGAATTAGCATCATCGACAAGAAGTACCACAGCAAACCTAACCCCCCCACCCCTGGATGTTTCAAGCGCTCGTTATGAGCTACATCAACAGGGGTGCAAGTTTTCCGGCATATGCCGGAAATTCCAGTTTTCCCAAGACTGAATTAACTATTTTTCTAATTCGTATAGATCCATTGCAATTTTTCGGGGGGGGGGGGGGTTGTTAGAAGTGTTTGTGTGCTCGGATCGGCGCAATCTACCATGCATATTGCCGTGTGGCTGTGACCGCGTGTTGAATCACGGGATTACATAGCACATAGGGATTACATAGATGAGGCATTTTCGTGAAGTTATGCTAACATTTCCGTCAAGCACGAAAAAAGCCGAATCGAACACAGCAACCGTCTTTCCCAGTATCCCTCATTCTTCGGGCCAAGTTATAACGGTGCTTTTGATTGGGTCATCGTAACTGCCCATCCTATGAAAATGCAGCGATTATAAAACCTGTTGTTTCTGTGAGCCTCGCGTGCACATGCTGCCTAAAATACTGCATCGTCGTGAGAAAGAACCAAAAATACTGTCAATATGAAGTTTTTATCGGAAGGCTACAATGCAAAAAAATTGGAAAAGACAACTAGAAATAAATGGCGGTGGGAATGGCGAAACGAGTGTGACAAAAAACGGTGACAAATGGGGGATAAGGCTGAGAAAAGCGGACATCTCTGGAGTTGCGTTTTGGGATTGTTGTTCCAAGACGATATATTTTGGGACCAGCGGGAAGAAGGGACTGAAAATCATGCTGATGAGGTGAATCACCTGAAAAACAAATAGAGCATTCAGAGAAATCAGGTATAGACGCTCCCCGACTTACGGTCATCCGTTTTGTTTTTTCGATTTAACGTTTTTGTTTTTTTTTTTGAAAAAAAAAAAGTCAAATTTTGAGTTTAGACGTACCTACGTAGTACGCTGACGTAATGATGCAATGACGCTGCATTCATTGTTTACAAACTACAGACTGAGTGCATATATATATATATATATATATATATATATATATATATATAGATATATAGTGTGTGTGTGTGTGTATGTGTGTATATATATATATATATATATATATATATATATATATATATATATATATATATATATATACAGTGATACCTCTGCTCATGAACATAATTGGTTCCCAGAAAGTGTGTGTAAGGCAAAAAGTTTGTCTTCCGAACATTTATTTCCCATAAGAAACCATTAAAATGAGAATAATCCGTTCCCAGGTCCCCATAAAACATAATTTTCTACTAAATAATCCTTAAAACTACACAAAAATATACCTTATTTTATGTATAATAAATGTGCTATTGTATTGTAATTAAAGAAATAAACTGTACTGTATAATAAAGTCGTTTTATTTACCTTTGTGATGGTAGTTGATGGCTTGATGGAATGGAGTGGGAGGAGGAGGGAGGGAGGGACTTACTGTTTGGAAGGAGTGTTTGGAAACACCCTTAGCCACACACGCACCCTTAATAGCTTCCTTGTTCTTAAGGATGGGAGCAATGGTAGACTTAGCGTACTGGTACGCTAAGTCACACAAACGCACACCTTGTTCGTGTTTTTCAATGATCTCCGCCTGTGGTGGGGTCTTTTTCGGTCCCATAATAGCAAAAGTACACTCAATATGGTCCAAAATGTCTAGCAAACACAAACCACTTCCGCACTCAAAGAAAGGGGGTGACGAACTGGGACGCCGTGAGCGTGCGTCAGGTTCTCGTGGCCGCCACCGTGGCGCTGTTCGACCGCGTGGTTTGGTTCGTCCGCCGAAAACTAGTTCGTCAGCAGAGACTATATGCTCGCAAATTTAATGTTCTTGAGGCGAAAAGTTCGTGAGCTTAAGTGTTCGTCAGTGGAGGTTTTACTGTATATATATGTATATATATATATATATATATACATACATACACTTTCGGCTTTTTCCCTTTCTTGGGAGTCACCACAGCGAATCATCTGATTCGCACATTTGATTTGGCAGAGGTTTTTTCGTCGGATGCCCTTCCTGTCACAACCTTTTAGCAAGGGACAGAAACACGCTGACGGCTTTGCAGCTACTCTTTACGACAGTCAGCAATGGTTCTTTTACATGCCTCTCACCATAGACAGTGAGAGACATGGTCCGCCTTTGATAACCCAGTTAGCTGCACTGGGGGGGACAGTGACAACCTTGTGGGGACTCGAACCCCCAACCTTAGGATCAGCGATCCTGCACCCGAACCACTAGACCACCACTGCCCCATATATATATCTATCTATATCGTCGTTATATAGTGTGTTACCCTTGTGTTAAGACGTCGTCTCTGTGATCTTTGTGTTTAAACTGTTTTGCGGACTTTTGTAATCCTAAGCAAATCTGGTTGGTCAGAAGTGTAAGCCTACTAGCATGGGTGCAAGTCTCATACACAGAGATGAATTAACTATCTGCTCAGATCGGCACAATCTACCATGCATACTCAGTTAAACAAAGAGAGTTGTAATATGAATGAAAACCCGAATGCACAAATTACAGAACAATTACAGATATTTATTATCTTTTAGCAGAATCCAAAGAGTGTATACTTTACTTATTTTTATATTAATATTCATTAGGAAAAGAGAAGATTTATGGATGCAGTGAAGGCGGACATGAAGGTCGTTGGAGTAAGAGTAGAAGATGCAGAGGATAGGGAGAGATGGAGGCAGATCATTTGCTGTGGCGACCCCTGAAGGGAACAGCCGAAAGGAAAAGAAGAAGAAGATATTAATATTCATTAGGATTTGTACTTGTTCTTTGTATGCATCTCCTGAATAAAGTTTACTTACTTACTTACACAAAAGAAAGAACTCTCCACTTTGCTGGGATTTACATCAGTGCAGGCTGTGTTCTAAACGAGTTCAACGGCACCCTTGTGCACTTGAAAGACCGGAAGTCTGTATAACCCACAGCAAGTACACTACTTTTGCAAGTACACTACTTTCAGTATTGAGTGCTTCACATATTGTAAGCGTTGATTGGCTGTTTTAAGCTTCATGTAAAGTAACTCGGTATAAATAAGTGACTTATTTGAAATTAATGTTGATAATATTTGATATTATTTTACAATGTTATGTTCATAATAATTGATTTAGGGGTGTTTTATGAGATACTGTAATGGTATTTATGGATGTATAGTACAGTATGAGCGTCATACGTCACACGTCACTGTAACAACTTACGGTCACTTTCAATGACTCCTTGATCAACTTGGTGGTGCTGCTCATCAGTGACACACGTCATAAGAAAACGACGTAACCAAAATTTCCTCCCAGACAATAGTCTTATCTTATCTTATTTCCTCTTTCGTGACGGGAGCCCCATCTGGTGGTCTTGCATGCAGTCTAGTGTGTGTGTTTGAAACCTAATTTGAGGCCATTTTAATCTCCTGCGACCCGTAACACATACACACTAGTCTTTTTGTCTAAAACGAGACGGTATTGTTGCTGTATAGATCAAATTTCTCTCTTGTGCGCGCGCACACACATCTTTTTTCCAAAAAGAGACAGTATTGTTGCTGTATAGATTGAGTTACTCTCGTGCGCTCTCTCTCACACACACTCACTCCAGAGAGTTTGTGCCAGAGAATGCAGCTGATCCAGAGCAGACAGGAAGCATTGATATGGAGTTAAGAGAGACTGTATAATTGATCATTTAAGTGTGATTTTAAGAGACGGGATTATGATGAACTGTTCCATGCTCAAGCTGTAACTGTGTGAATGAGTGTGGGTGAATGAGTGTGGGTGAATGAGTGTAGGTGAATGAGCGTGGGTGAATGAGAGCGAATGAAGTTTAGTGAGAGAGAGAGAGAGAGCGCTGAGCGGAGAGCGAGAGCGGCTAAAGCTGAGAGCGAGTTGCTGAGTTAAATAGAGAGAGAGAGCGCGAGCGAGAGCGTGCGTGCGAGCGAGCGAGAGAGTGCGAGCGAGCGAGAGAGCGAGCGAGAGTGCGAGAGAGCGAGAGAGCGCGAGAGAGCGAACAAAAGAGAGAGAGAGCGAGAGAGCGAATGAGAGAGAGAGAGCGCGCGAGAGAGAGCGCGAGAGAGCGAATGAGAGAGAGAGAGCGCGCGAGAGAGAGCGCGTGAGAGAGAGAGAGCGCGCGAGAGAGCGAGCGCGAGCGAGAGAGAGCGAGAGAGTTTAGAGAGAGCGAACAGAGAGAGAGAGAGAGTTAGTTAAGAGAGTTGAAGGCAGAGAGAGCGAAGGGCGAGAGAGAGTTAGCGAAGTGAGAGAGAGAGAGAGCGAGAGAGCGAAACAGAGAGCGATACATGAGAGAGAGAGAGATGGCCAACGAAATGTAGAGAGAGAGCGTGAGAGAGTTAGGAGAGAGCGAGCGCGAGAGAGAGAGCAAGAGAGAGAGAGTGAGTGCAGAGAGAGTGAAATAGAGAGAGAGCGCTGTTCCATTATTGTCTGTCACCATTATCTGTCTGAAGTAGAGAGCGAACACGATTAGAGCGAGAGAGAGCGAGCACATTACGAGAGCGAGTCTGTTCGAGTTCACAGTGAGTTCATGAGCATTATTCCGGTTCACACACACCGCCCGCCTGCCAGACTCTGTTCTTGCGCAGAGTTCCGAGAGAGAGCGTTCTATTTACCTGTTCACATTGGTCTGCCCACATCTGTTCACATTATTCTTGAGATTCTGTTCGTTATTGTCGTTCACGAGCGTTAGAGAGAGCGCGAGCGAGAGAGAGCGAGCGAGAGTGCGAGAGAGAGCAGCATGGAGCGAAGAGAGAGCATGAGAGAGTGCTGCGAGCGAGCAAGAGAGAGCATAGGCGCAGAGCGAGAGCGAAAGCTGAGAGCGAGAGAGAGCGAGCAGAGAGCGCGGAGGCTGAGAGAGAGCGAAAGGCGAGAGAGAGAGTGGCGAGAGAGAGCGCGAGCATGAGCGAGAGCATGAGCGATGAAAGCGAGTAGAGAGCGCATGAGAGAAGGGTGATGAAGAGAGAGCTGCGAGTTAGAGAGAGAGAGAGCAAGAGCTGGTTAGAGAGAGAGAGAGCGCAGAAGAAGAGAGAGAGCGAAGAGAGCGAGAGTTTGCAGAGTTAAGCTGAGAGAGTTTACATGTAGTGAGGAGCTGAGTGAGATGCGAGCAGAGAGAGCGAGAGAGTATGAAGAAATAGAGCGAGAGAGAGAGGGCAGCGAGAGAGAGCTGACACATAGAGATGCGTGTAGAGAGAGCGAGAGAGAGAGAGAGCAGCACGCAAGCTGAGAGATATAGAGAGAGATGGGGGCAGCTTGAGTTTAGTAGAGAGCGTAGCGAGAGAGCAGTAAGAGAGAGCTGAAATAGAGAGAGCACCCAGAGAGAGAGAGCGTATGAGAGAGTTAGAGGGAGGAGAGCGTAAAGAGAGAGAGTTTGCAGAGAGAGAGAGAGTGAGCGCGAGCGAGCAGAGGAGCGAGCGAGCGAGAGAGGGAGGGGATGTAGCAGAGAGCGCGAGAGAGAGAGAGAGAGAGCTGCTTGAGAGAGAGAGCGAGCGCGAGCGAGAGAGAGAGCGAGCGAGAGAGAGCGCGAGCGAGAGAGAGCGCGCGAGAGAGAGCAAGAGCGCGAGCGAGAGAGAGCGCGCGAGAGAGAGCGCGAGCGAGAGAGAGCGCGCGAGAGAGAGCGCGAGCGAGAGAGGGGGAGCGCGAGTGAGAGCGAGCGCGCGAGAGAGAGCGAGAGAGAGAGTGAGAGCGAGAGAGCACATGAGAGAGAAAGCGAGCGAGAGTGAGCGAGAGAGGAGAGCGAGTTGCTACGAGAGAGAGTTAGAGAGAGTATACATGACGAGATCGAAGAGAGAGCCACAAGACGAATAGCGTGAGAGAGAGGGAGCGAGAGGAGAGAGAGAGAGAGCGAGCGAGAGCGCGAGCGAGCGAGAGAGGGGAGAGAGCTGAGAGAGAGAGAGCAAGAGCTTGAGAGCGAGAGAGCCATGAGAGAGAGAGTGGCTGAGAGTTTGCAGAGAGAGAAGAGAGAATTTAGCGAGAGGGGGAGCGAGGAGAGCGAAATGAAGAGAGATGAGAGCTAGAGCAGAGAGAGAGCAGAGCAGCGACTGGAAGAAGGAGCTAGAGAGAGCATGAGTGAGCTAGCCAGAGAGAGAGAGGGGAGCGCTGCAGGTTGAGAGAGAGGCAAGCTGAGAGAGAGAGGAGAGAGAGAGAGAGCGCAGCAGAGCGAGCAGTGAGAGAGCGAGTGCGAGAGAGAGCTTGCAGCTGAGAGTAAGAGAGAGAGATGAGAGATGCAGCTTAAGAGAAAGTGAACAGATTTAAAGCAGAGAGAGGTGAGCGAGAGAGAGAGAGAGCACACGCTGAGTGAGAGAGAGGGAGAGAGAGCGCGAGCGAGCGAGAGAGAGAGAGGGAGCTGCAGAGAGCGTAGAGAGAGAGAGAGCGACCTAGCGAGAGAGAGAGAGCGAGCGAGAGAGCGAGAGAGGGGGCGAGCGAGCACGAGAGAGAGAGCGTGGCGCGAAATGAGAGAGGGGAAATGAGCGAGAGAGAGAGAGAGAGAGAGAGCTGAGAGAGCGAGCGAGAGAGGGGAGCGAGCGAGATGCAGAGAGGGAGGGGAGCACAGCGCCAGAGAGAGGGCACATGCTGAGCTAGGAGAGAGAGAGAGAGAGAGCGCGCGAGAGCGAGCGAGAGCGCGGGAGTGCGAGAGAGCGAGAGGGAGAGAGCGAGCGCGAGCAAGAGAGAGAGAGCGAGCACGAGCAAGAGAATGCGAGCGAGCGCGAGCAAGAGAGAGAGAGCGAGCACGAGCAAGAGAGAGTGACACACAGAGGGGAGCGCATGAGTAAGAGAGAGAGGGAGACCGCGAGTAAGAGGGGATGCTCTAGCAGAGCGAGAGAGTGGAGCCCTGAGAGAGAAAGCAAGAGCGACACAAGGCCTATAGAGGGGAGCTGCAGAGAGAGAGACTAGCTACATGAGAGGAGCTGAGAGAGAGAGCAAGACAGAGAGAGAGCAAGAGACAGAGAGAGCGCGAGAGACAGAGAGCGCGAGAGCGAGCAAGAGTGTGAGAGAGAGAGAGCGCCGAGAGAGCTTAACGAGAGTTTAGAGAGAGAGAGCGCACTACATGAGAGTGGGGAGCGCGAGCAGAGAGAGCAATGAAGCTGAGTGAGCAAGAGAGAGTGAGAGTAGAGAGCGAAAGCAGAGAGAGAGAGAGAGAGAGAGAGAGAGAGTACACAGCTTAGCGAAGAGAGGGGGAGCGCAAGCGAATGAGAGAGTAGAGCGAGGCGAGAGTGAAAGTGAAGCGCGAGAGAGAGCAAGAGGGGGGAGCACGAAATAGAACATGTAGAGAAGGAGCGCGAGCGAATGAGAGAGAGAGTGAGCTGCAGAGAGGGGTAGCGTGATGAGCGAAAGAGGGAGCTAGACAAGAGAGGGAGTCCCCGAGAGAGAAAGCATATGAAAGAGCAAGGCGAAATGAGCCAGAGGGGAGCGAGAGAGAGAGAGAGAGATTTGCACTGAGCAAGAGAAAGCTTTGAGAAGAGCTGAGCAAGAGAGAGCGAGCGAGAGGTGATAGGCGAGCGAGAGGGGGGGACATGCGCCATGAGAGGGGTGGAGCGAAGGCAGCGAGAGAGGTGGGGAGCGCGAGTAAGAGGGGGCGCAGCCGAGAGAGGTGAGACTGCTTAAAGGAGCGAGAGAGGGCAAGTGAGCTATGCATGAAATGTAGAGAGCGCTGGCAGCTCATGAAATGAGCGAGAGAGGAGCGAACGCGCGAGAGAGGAGCGCTGCTGAATGAGAGAGAAAGCCAAGAAGAGAGGAGCGGGGAGCGCGAGAGAGGGGAAAGCTTTTAAAGGCACATGTAGAGAGGGAGTCTGAGAGAGAAAGCTGCCACAACACAATGAGAGTGGGGGAGTCTTAGAGAAAGCCGAGCTAGGCCAAAGGAGAGGGGGAGCTCCGAGAGAGAGCTTAGGCTGCACAAGGCGAGAGAGGGGGAGCCCTGAGAGAAAGCGCCACAACGCCGAGAGAGTGGGGGAGCCTGAGAGAGAGATAGACATACACATGTAGAGAGAGGGGGAGCCCGAGAGAGAGAGTGCTGCCATGTAGACAGTGCATGTAGAGACAGAGAGAGCGTGAGAGAGAGAGAGCGAGAGACAGAGAGCAGTTGTGAGAGAGAGAGCTGGAGAGAGAGAGCGAGAGCGTTGAGAGCAAGAGAGAGAGCGAGAGAGAGCAAGAGTGAAGCGAGAGAGAGAGAGAGCAAGCGAGAGAGAGCGAAAGGATAATGCGGCGAGAGAGAGAGTTAGCGCGAGCGAGCGAGAGAGAGAGAGATGAGCTGAAATGAAGCGAGAGGGTGAGTAACGAATAGCGAGAGAAGGAGTGAGCAATGAAGCAGAGGGGGAGCGCTGAAGCCAAAGAGAGGGAGCGAGCGAGAGAGAGAGCGAGCCACGAGAGAGAGAGAGCGATGCCAGGGAGGGGGTAGCGCACACGAGTGAGAGAGAGGGTAGGGCGCCGTGGAGCTTAAAGAGGGGGAGTGCGAGCAAAGAGAGGGAGTTCCCGAGAGAGAAAGAGCTGGGGCTATGTAAAGAAGTAAAGAGCTAGGAGCGAGAGGAGAAGTGAGAGAGAGAGAGAGAGCGAGAGAGCGAGAGCATGAAAGCCGCGAGAGCGAAATATAGAGAGAGCGCAATGAGTGAGAGAGACGCTGCTTAGAGAGAGCGAAATGAGAGAGGAGGAGCGCGAGCGAGAGAGACACAAGGCGTGAAAGCGCCAGAGAGAGCGTGAGAGAGAGAGAGCGTGAGAGAGAGCGTGGAGAGAGAGAGCGAAATGAGAGAGAGTGAGAGAGAGCGCAGCGAGAGAGAGCTGCAAGAGAGCGCTGCGAGCGAAAGCAGAGAGCGTAGAGAGAGCGAATAGAGAGGAGCGATGAGCGAGAGAGAGAGAGAGCGTGAGAGAGAGAGAGCGTGAGAGAGAGAGCGTGAGAGAGAGAGCGCGCGAGCGAGAGAGTGAGAGAGAGCAAGAGAGAGAGCGCGAGCGAGAGAGAGAGAGCGAGCGCGAGCGCGAGAGAGAGAGCAAGCGCGAGAGAGCGCGAGCGAGAGGGAGCGCGCGCGCGTCAGCGAGAGAGAGCGCGCGAGCGAGAGCGCGAGTGAGAGAGCGCGAGCGAGAGCGCGAGAGAGACAGCGCGAGCGAGAGAGAGCGTGAGAGAGAGCGCACGAGAGAGAAGAAAGAGAGCTGCAGAGAGAGTGGTGCGAGAGAGAGACATGAATGCAGAGCGAGAGAGCGAGCAGAGCGAGAGCGAGAGAGATGCTACACTAGCCTGCCAGAGAGAGAGTGAGAGAGAGCCAGACACGAGCGAGAGAGTTATACAAGACGAAGCGAGAGAGCGAGAGCGAGAGAGAGCGCGCGCACGAGCGAGAGAGAGAGTGAGAGAGAGCGCGCACACGAGCGAGAGAGCGCGCGCACGAGCGAGAGAGAGAGCGAGAGAGAGAGATGGACGCGAAATGCGAGAGAGAGAGAGCGCGAGCAGAGAGATGATAGACACATCGAGCTTGAGCTTGAAGTTGAGAGAGAGAGAGGGGGGGCTGAGCAAAGTGAGAGAGAGAGAGCGAGTAGATGAGAGAGGGGCTGAAGAGTGATTTACGCAGAGAGAGAGATAGGCGCGAAGCTTAGGGGGAGCGCTGAGCGCAGCCAGAGAGAGAGAGAGAGCTTAGGAGGGGGGAGTACCACATGATGCGAGTAAGCTGAGAGAGAGCGATGTTTAGCATGAGAGTGTTAGAGAGCAGGAGAGCGAGTGAGTGCGAGAGAGAACAGAGAGCGAGAGCTTAGCGAGATGAATGAGGATAAGAGAGAGAGAGATCATCGAGGGATAAGAGAATACAGCAGAAATGAGCAAGAGAGAAAGATGAGCGAGAGGGGGTGCCATCAAGCGAATAGAGGGGGAGCAAGAGAGCATGAATATAGGGGGAGCGAGCTTAGAGAGAAAGATGGCACAGCCAGAGGGTGGGGGAGCACCAGGCAGAGGGGGCTGCTGTGAGCAGTTTATAGAGGAGCATCGGCGTAGAGAGTGGGGATGAGTTGCAGAAGGGGGAGAGGTGAGCGAGCCGCGAGCGTAGAGGAGTGCTTGAGCATGCAGAGAGGGGAGGCGCTGCAAGAGAGAGGGAGGCCACAGGCTGAGAGAGGGGAGTGCCTACACGAGAGAGGGGAGCGCGATATATATTTAGGGCGAGAGAGAGAGAGCGCGGAGAGAGAGCCGAAAGGCACATGGAGAGGAGAGAGCGCGAGAGAGAGAGCGAAGCGAGGGCGAGAGAGAGAGCGAGCGCGAGAGAGGGGAGCGCTGCTGAAATAGGAGAGGTGGAGCGAGAGCGCGAGAGAGGAGGCGAGTTGCGAGAGAGTGGGGGAGTACGCTGCATGCGAGAGAGAGCGGGGATGCATGAGAGAGTGTGAGCGCGAGAGTATATGATGAGAGAGCGAGAGAGAGAGCAGAGAGAGATACATGTAGCGCGAGAGCTGAGAGAGCGCGAGAGAGAGAGCGAAGCGCGAGAGAGAGCGTTAGCAATAGAGAGCGCCGAAGTGGAGCTGAGCGAGAGAGTTATAAGAGAGAGGAGTGAGCGAGAGAGAGCAAGATTTGAGGGAGAGAGCGATGAGAGAGAGATAGGGCATGCAGCGAGAGAGAGTTTATTACATAGACGATGAGAGAGCGAGAGCGCGCGCACGAGAGAGAGAGAGAGCGAATGAGAGCAAGGAGGGGAAATAGAGGAAGAGAAGGATGCGAGCGAGCAGCGAGAGGCTGAGCGAGAGTAGGGGAGCGAAAGCAGCGGATGGGAGAGCGAGCGAGCGAGCGAGAGGTAGAGACAGAGCGAGCGAGCGAGAGGGAGGGACAGAGAGATACGACTCAAGAGACCAAGAGAGAGACTCGAGAGAGCGCTGGGAGTTTAAAGAGACAGAGAGAGCTGCGAGAGAGAGAGAGAGCGACATGAGAGAGAGAGTTACACAGTAGAGAGAGTAGAGAGAGAGAGAGCTAGAGAGCGAGAGAGAGAGAGAGAGAGAGAGAGCGCGCGCGGGAGAGAAAGAGAGAGAGAGAGAGAGAGTGCGCGCGCGAGAGAGAGAGTGCGCGCGAGCGAGAGAGAGAGAGCGAACAGAGAAGAGAGAGCGCACGCTGGCTGCTGGAGAGAGCGACACACAAG
>CM045740.1:44025724-44050724 GCA_024760905.1 Plotosus lineatus
GAGAGTGTGAGAGAGAGTGTGTGTGTGTGTGTGTGAGAGAGAGAGTGAGTGTGTGTGAGAGAGAAAGAGTGTGTGTGAGAGAGAGAGTGTGTGTGAGAGAGTTATTGAGTGTGAGAGAGTGTGTTTGTGTGTGTGTGTGTGTGTAGAGAGAGAGAGAGAGAGAGAAAGTGTGTGTGTGTGTGTGTGTGTGTGTGTGTGTGTGTGTGTGTGTGTGTGAGAGAGAGAGAGTGTTTGTGAATGAGGAAAATGAGAGAGAAAAAAGAGTGGAAGAGGTGACTGTTGAGGACCAGGAAGTAGCAAAGATTAGTAATGGTGAAGTGAGGAGGGCATTGAAGAGGATGAAGAGTGGAAAGGCAGTTGGTCCTGATGACAAATCGGTAGAGGTATGGAAGTGTCTAGGAGAGGTAGCAGTAGATTTTCTGACAAGAATATTCCACAAGGTCTTCGCGAGTGAGAGGATGCCGGGGGAATGGAGAAGTGTGCTTGTGCCCATTTTTAAGAAGAAGGGAGATTTGCAGAGTTGAGGCAACTAAAGCGGGGTAAAGTTGATGAGCCATACGATGAAGTGATGGCAAAAAATAGTGGAAGCTAAACTAAGGGCAGTGGTCAGCATTTGTGAACAACAGTTTGGTTTCACGCCAAGAAACAGCACCACAGATGCAGTGTTTGCCTTGAGGATGTTAATAGAGAAGTACAGAGAAGGTCAGAAGGAGCTGCATTGTGCTTTTGTGGATCTTGAGCATATGACAGGGTGCCAAGAGAGGAACTGTGGTATTGCATGAGGAAGTCTGGAGTGGCAGGGAAATATGTTAGAGTGGTGCAGGACATGTATGAGAGATGTGCTGTCGGTGTGACAGAAGAGTTCAATGTGGAGGTGGGACTGCATCAAGGGTAAGCTCTGAGCCCTTTCTTGTTTGCTATGGTGATAGACAGGCTGACAGATGAGGTTAGAGAAGAATCTCCATGGACTATGATGTTTCAGATGACATTGTGATCTGTAGTGACAGCAGAGAACAAGTGCAGGAAAATCTAGAGAGGTGGAGGTATGCCCTGGAAAAAAAAGGAATGAAGGTTCACCTCAGTAAAATAGAATATATGTGTGTGAATGACAAGGACCCAATAGGAACGGTGAGGTTACAGGGAGCAGAGATAAAGAAGGTGGATGATTTTAAGTACTTCGGCTCAACAATCCAGAGCAATGGAGAGTGTGGAAAAGAGTTGAAGAAGCGTGTGCAGGCAGGTTGTCATGGTTGGAGAAAAGTGTTTGGTGTGATTTGCGATAGGAAGGTATCGGCAAGAATGAAAGGAAAAGTGTACAATGTGATGAGGCCAGCGATGTTGTATGGTTTAGAAACAGTGTCCCTGGGGAAAAGACAGGAGGCAGCAGAGAGGAAAATGTTGAGGTTCTCTTTGGGAGTAAGAGGATGGATAGGATCAGAAATGAGTACATCAGAGGGACAGCATATGTTTGATGTTTTGAAGACAGTCAGAGAGGCTAGATTGAGATGGCTTGGACATGTACAGAGGAGGGATAGTGAGTATATTGGTAGTAGGATGCTGAGGTTGGAACTACCAGGCAGAAGGTCTCGAGGAAGACCAAAGAGAAGATTTATGGATGTGGTGAAGGAGGACATGAAGGTAGTTGGAGTAAGAGTAGAAGACGCAGAGGATAGGGTGAGATGGAGGCAGTTGATTCACTGTGGCGACCCCTGAAGGGAAATGCCGAAAGGAAAAGAAGATTTTCACAATTAACCCCATACTCAGTGTCTTGCTCTTCATTGATTGAGGCCCAACTTAACTGTTTGTCGTTAACAAATCCCCTGACTCTTTTTGTCCCCCCCCCCCCCCCCCCAGACGGGTCACCATGAGCGCGATATCGCCGACGGATTTCGACAACGTGGAAATCCAGCAACAGTACAACGACATCAACAACCGCTGGGAGCTCGCGGCCGAGGCCGAGTGGGACAATGAGAACAGCTCGGCACGCCTGTTTGAACGCTCTCGTATCAAAGCCCTCGCAGGTAAAGTGTGTTTTGTCTAAATATTCTGCAGTCTGTGTTTGCAGCCAGCAGAGGGAAGCTGTGAGTTGGGCTGTAGTACAGGCTGGTGCATGGGTGTGCACGCACGCACGCACACACACACACGCGCGCACACGCATGCGTGCGCAGGCACACACACATTGAGAGAATCATATACTGTATATTTTAACACACCAGTAAAATCAGCGGGGAAAAAAGAAAGACCATGACGACCGTGTGTGTGTGTGTGTGTGTGTGTGTGTGTGTGTGTGTGTGTGTGTGTGTGTGTGTGTTGTTTCGGATGAGCCGGTGAGTGTGTGAAAGATCTCCCATCTTGTCCTGACAAGTGGGGGCATGATATGCACATTTTTCTACACACTGCCTTTTGCAGAAATTCCCCTGAGGGTTCTCTCACACACTCCTGTTCACACACTCGGTGTCTCTTGCCCTCTCATTCTGCCCCCCCTGCCCTCCACCCTTTTTCTCATGTGTGTGTCTCATCCCTCTTTACTTTCTTTCAGCTCTTCTTGCTGTCCTTTCTCCTCTTCCCATTCTTTCTCCATTCTTTCTGCAGGACACCGTCCTACAAGTAAAGCGGGCATCACGACAGAAAGATGATAAGCTGCTCAGTCACATGATTCTGAGTCCAAAATTGTTCTGATTCTGATATAATAATCGAATAAGTATGTGGCTTTGTATATCTCCTTCGGGGTTGGGGGGACGGGACGGGACGGGGGTGGGGGGTGGGGTTTCTGGTCATGTGGTGCAACCTTCTGACACGATCCAGAGTAATTTTATTGCTTTTTCTCAAATTTCTTTGTCTTTTATCTTTTCATTATTTATTTATTTAAATGTATATCTTTTTGTCAAAAGCTCATCCTTTTCACTCAAAACTCATCAAAAAAGTCATGTGTTGTGACTGTCTGCCACACGAAATGCAATTTAGAACCAGTTTTTGGACTAGTTTTCATGAATGTGGTGAAAAGGTTTTTCTTTGGTTATAACACCATCAAATAAATTTCACACAAAACACAAATAATCATCTGGTGTAACTGACCTCACGAAAAGGGCTTTACAGCCCTTATGTTCTATTAAAAGAAAAAAATACAGCGGCACCTTGATTTACGAATTTAATCCGTTTGAAGGATGAGCTCGTAAGTCAAAATGTTCGTTGGATAAAACAACAATTCCCATAAGAAATCATAGAAAACCAATTAACCCGTTCCAAGCCCCTCCCAAACTCATATAACCTGACACAAACACGCATATTTCACATAATATATTAAAAATAAACATGTAACAAACATTTCATCATCATAATAATAATAATACATGTACATTAACATAAATAATAATTAATAAGAAATAATAATAAAACAAGAATAAACAATAAGTCATCTAACCCTTCCGATCATCGACTGCGGAAAAGATGTCACGTGGGCGCGAAGATGTCACGTGGGAAGGCATGAGGTGGTGTGTGAGAGAAGCAGGAGGAGTAAGAAAATTTTGTGCATGTGCACACTATGAATGCCAGCGAGGAATGGCTTGTAGTGAGCCCAAGCAGGGGGCGCGGTGTGATGCTGGGGGGTGGGTGCTTATGACCCTGGGGAGCATGTTTTTCTGCCACACTGTACCAGAATTAAGTGTAATTGTGTATCCTGTACAGGAGGTGGCAGTGACGCTCTCACTGTGTTCCCTATGACAGGGGTCTCCAAGCACCGGTCCGCGAACCGGAACTGGTGCGTGGATGATTTCATACCAGTCTGCAAACAAAATCGTTCATGGTCCAAATTAAGAATACGAGGCTAATCGGCCTGGAAAAGCCATTTCCCCAGCAGAGCTTGTAAATCAAAATTTTGTTTGTTGGATGGGGCAGATTTTTGATGGGATCGAAGTTTGTTTCATAAAAAATTTGTTGTAAGAGACACTTGTAAGTCAAGGTACCACTGTGAATATAGTTTATTTTTATTATATAAGTGTTTTCCGCAAAGGGGGCAGTAGTGGTGGAGGGTGCTGGATCGCTTATCCTAAGGTTGGGGGTTCAAGTCCCACTCTCCACAAGGTTGTCACTGTCTCCCCCCAGTGCAGTTAACTGGGTTATCAAAGGCAGCTTATGTCTCTCACTGTCTATGGTGAGCGGTTGATGTAAAAGAACCGTTGCTGACTTTCGCAAAGAGGAGCTGCACAGCCGTCAGTGTGTTTCTGCCGCTTGTTGAATGGGTTGTGTCAGGAAGGGCAGCCGACGTAAAAACCGATGAACCAAATCAAACATGCGAATCATTCACTATGGTGAGCCCTGAGAAAGGGAAAAAGCTGAAAGGAAATCTCATTCGTGTTTTCTACGCAGAGCGACAACAACAACAAAAATCATGTGGTGGAAATGCTGAACGCCACTGACAGGAATTTATTACGAATTTTTGCACCTTTTTATGTTGTGATTAATGTGTTCAAGTTTTTTTTTTTTATTATTATTTGGCCGACACCCTCAAATACAGTTCACACACACACAAAAAATCTTTGGGGAGTGATATGGTGCAACGTTCTGAAACCATGAAGAGTAATTTAGACATTTTTTGTGGGAAAACTTGAAAATCTTTTGAGAACTTTGTCAAAATAATTCACACTGAATATTCATTAATAAATGAATAAATAAATAATAATAATAAAAAAAAAACGGCTCATGTAGCACAACCATCCAACATCCACCACCAAAAGTGGTTGAGAGCGTTTTTTCACCAGGATCTTTTGGGTTTTAGTGCAAAGATGAACACACACACATACACACACACACACACACACACACAGGGCCGAGTGTGTTCTTGATCTTGATCTTGATAGGTTAGGTGATACGTCGCAAGGACATTAATTCACCGCGCAAGTGTCAATCTGATTAGCAGGACCCCCTTACTATTTCAGCAAAAGATTTAGCTGGCTCCTTAGCTGCTGATATGGTGTTGATCAGGTCTGGTGGTAGCGAGTTCCAGTCTTTAATGGTGTTTGGCATGAAGCTGAACTTGTAGGTATCTGTTTTGGCTGGTATCCGAAGAAGATGTTGACTATGCATAGTTTTGGTTGTTCTGGATGGTCGTTTTAATTGATCAGTTGGTAGGTTGGCTTTTTGATTAATGCCTTTACAAAATAGTATAAGTGTTGATTTCGTGTGCTGTAAAATCATTTTTGTTGTGTTTGTTTCTATCTTTCTTTCTCTCTTGCTATACATGTCCGTCTTTATTTCTCTCTTGGGTGTCGCGCTCTGCACTGATGAGTAACATGTGATCACACAGAGGCCGCTGATGCATCTTTCTCAAGGACTTCCTTCCTGTCTTAACGACTTATTTTTATTCTGCACACCAAAGAGGAGAAAAGAAACCTCTTTCCAGATCTGTCTCTCTCTCTCTCTCTCTCTCACACACACACACACACTCACTCTCTCTCGCTCGCTCACACACACACATGGTGGATCTCCATCACTTCAGGCCTTTCCAGTGGGTTAATCCAGCATGTGTTCCCCTCCTGTACCTTTGGAGATGGTTTAACCCACATGTCCACACCCTCCCCCTCCCTTCTCTCGCTGGGTCTGTCTTCATAACTCCACCCCCACACACCTTATGCAAATCCAGGAGAGAGAGAGAGAGAGAGAGAGAGAGAGACAGTGCTCAGACAGCAGAAGGCTTTATTTCCTCACGCAGCCCGGCTGTGGCGAGTGCAAACAAGGTGTGAGTGTGCACGCAACCCCCCTCCAAAAAAAAAAAAAAAAAACCACCCTCCTCCACACACATGCACACGCGCTCATTTTGGAGGGAAGGCTGAGGATCGACAGCGAAAGGCTGAAGCTCTGCTCAAGAGAGAGAAGCCCTGAGTGACCAGGTCGGTCCCAGGACGCAGGCGAGGAGGACGAGGAGCGCGGTGTTGTCGGTCTTGTGTGTGTGTGTGTCCCCCCCCCCAGCCCTGGGTTTTGTGGTCCTGCGGTGCTTCCGACGGAGAGACGGCATGGCGCGGCACCCTGCGCTCACATGAAAGGCGCGCAGACACGCGCGACCTGTGGACGTGTCGCTCCTCGCCAAGTGAAGCCGCGCGTCACGTCGCTCTGAGACGGGACCGTCACACCTGGACCTCCCGTCCTTACCTGTCCAGGCTTCATTCTGTTCTTTTTTTGGACTTTATCCCGCAACACACACACACACAGAGGTTTTTCCACCTGCAGCTGGCTGGCCATGTTCTAGCACGCCCTGAACCCTTCCTGGATCGGGTTGGTTTTACATCAGGAGCTAATTAGTCGCAAACAAATGCGACTTTGAAAGGAGGATAATTAAAAAAAAAAAAAAAAAAGAGCGAGAGAGAAATATGGAGTACGGGCAGGTGGAGAGGGAGCCGTGTCTCTCTCCCGCTGCCTACGTCAACCAGGTGCAGTATTCGAACATCCTGGAGGGCCGTTTCAAACAGCTGCAAGGTAAGAGCTCGCGACCCTCACACCCGACTGACGCAACTCCGTGACCTCATCCATGCGTTTAAACACGGGGGGGGGGGCGTGTGTGCGCGTGCGAGGACCGAGGGGTCTCCGCCACCGCCAACAATCAAATGATCTCGAAACTGATGGAGGAAAAGGAATGACTTTCATCAAAGTCAAGCAAACAAACCAGCGCAAACTTTACACGTTCGAACCGATTCGCATTCACCACAGTCGAGCAAATCGAACCGCGACGGCTTTCGCGCTCGTCCGTCTGCGACTGATGACGTCATACAGTTCAGCAGCTGGCAACTTGAAAAGAGCTTACAAGTCCAACTTGTCAAATTTATTCGAATTTCAAGGCAAAGATCTCCTGAGGAGGGAAGTGTGTGTGTGTGTGTGTGTGTGTGTGTGTGTGTCCGCCACCACAATGGAACCTCAAAAAAAAATTTTTTTTTTAATTGTTCGGAATATGTCATTGATCCAACTTGTCAAATTTTATTCAACTCAAATTTGTAAAACTTTCAAAAAATAACGGTCGTTAAAGGACGGAAAGGGAAATCTCGTCTTGATCCACTTTGGGGCGGTTTTGGTTTTTGAGGTTCAAGGAAACTCCCTTCTCTTTCAAAAATGAGAATTCATCATCAAAGAATAAAAGTGTCGGTGCACAGACGTGTCCGGCAGTAGCCAAATTCAGCAAATTTGCACAAACGAAACCAACACCCATCTGAACCCAGGTCGCGGCGAAGTCGACTCAAGCAGCCTGCAGTGTACAAAGCGGCTGATCTCACAGAAACTAGCACTTGGAGGTTTTTCAGAAAATGGGACTCAAAAAAAATCAAACTCGCGCTTGTCAACGTTAAAGAATAACGGCCTGTACGTTACAAAAAAATCGTACTTGAAAAGCTTTGAGTCTTATTTTTATTTTTTTTTGTAAAAATTTGCACTTCATGTCTGAAAATTTCCTCAATATAAATTGAGCTCGCAGTCAGTTTCTCAGTGACTTGTCCATTCCAGGGGCCGGTGGCGTAGTGGTTAGGGTGCTGCACTCATGATCAGGAGGTTGTGTTCGAATCCCAGTTAGACCCCCACTATGCAAAGACCCCTGAGCAAGGTCTCAACCACAAGTGTGCCTCTGTTCACCCAGCAGTATAAATGGTACCAGTAAAATATACTGGGAAGGTCACCTGCGACGGACTAGCGTCCCATCCAGGACGAGTTGGACACCTGGTCGCTTCACGCTACAGAAACCGGGCATAAGTACCGGTCCGATGAGCCGCTTGGCTCGGGTGTAAAAAACAAAAAACCCAATAGACTTCACCTTTATATATTCCAGAGAAGGTTTGCAATCAAACATGAAATTTTCACTCAACAGAGGAACCGGCAGCTGTCCTCGAATCGAACCCTCTGCAGCTTGGAATATCGGTTTTCTAAAAAACTGGCGCTTGTCAATTTTAGCAGAAATTAGCATATGTACAGTTCTCAGTAACTCGAGTTCCGTGAGGCCAGTGAGCTAATTTTCTTTCAACAAAATCTGACAGGCTTGTTTGGCTGTTAACACCGAACAGAAACTTTTTAAACTTTCTATGGAACTTGTCTGAAACTTTCGTCATCAACTTGACGAACTCGCGTCTCGCGTATCACCTCGGCGAAATTCAAAGAAACGAGCGTTCGGCATCTGAAAGAAATTAAGTCTTGGCACAACAAATACGAAAAAACCCGTCAAGGGATTTGCTCGTCTAGTTCAGATCCTCATGTCGCTCCTACCTCATGAACACATTGTCTTCTTCAGGTATTGGACCTGAGTGAGAGCACACGGCACACGCCCACCTCGCTAATCCAGTTCAAGTGTGTCATTTTACAGACTCGGTAAAAGTATTGCAGAGATTGGAATCTGTGCATGATGCAACACTTGTGTCAGGTTAATTGTGTGTGTGTGTGTGTGTGTGTGTGTGTGTGTGTTGAGATGTGCTAATTTTGAGAATGAGAAGCGGACATATACAAGGTCAGGACTCTTCAGGGAAACTTAGGAAAGTTACTGTGTGTTCCCAAGCTCTGTGTGTGTGTGTGTGTGTGTGTGAGATGAACGTGGCCTTGTTTTGGATATTTTAGATTTCACCGCAGGCCTGTTGTCCCAGATCTCCTCGGCATAAAAAGCAAAACAGCAGAAAGACGAAACATGTGAGGGGCTGTCTGCGTGTTTTTATATCTTGGTGGGGACCAAATTTCCTCATCCAGGTCAGAATACCTGACAGCAAAGACGTCATGGGCAAAATCTGCTGCCTCTGACGAGGAAAATTTATGCTTTTGAAACAAATAAGTAAATGCAGACTGCAGCAGCTTTTATTGGAAAACCAAACCAGATGAAATATTTTCTTCCTGAGATCAGGGTTGGTCAGATTTAGGTGGAGCATACGGCATATAATGGTAAGGTGTGTGTGTGAGAGAGTGAGAGAGAGAGATAAGAAATGAAGCAATCAGAAAGTTTGCTGTGCAGGTCCTTTGTACCTATGAGCAGTTTGTGTTCAAAAGCACCGACCTACACAGATGTCACTCACACCCTGAATGGTTGGCATTCCTTCCTGTTTCAGTGATATTCCTGTGTGTGTGTGTGTGTGTGTGTGTGTGTGTGTGTGTGTGTGTGTGCCCGCGCAGCGTTATGAGGGTTCACACACAGCTGCACACTCGGTATGTACTGCTGTCCCCCCAGAGAATGTTATCGCAGCAGTTCGACAGGTTTTAAGATGACGGTGAGAACAAGGTGAAATGGATAACTTTTCCTGAACCCGTGAAGAAGTTTGGTAGCATTTAGCTGCAAAAACCTTGTGACAGTACGATGATGTTCCAAGTTGCACTGAGTTAAGTTGACCCCCCCCCCCCCCGGTCCCCACAACTCCAGCAATACCAGCCTTTCCACTCTCCCACACACAGCGCGTTGAATTACAAAACCTGTGAGGTCTTCCAGTGACTCGAATGATTCAGTAACCAAATCTCCCTCAACATAACCCGGCATTCAACCAAGACTGGGCCTGAGAAATGAAACCATACCAAGCAGACACATCACAATGAAAAAGACAAAATAGATTTGTTGGAGGACACCAGGTCCTGATGAGTATGTACAGGTTTTCAGGTACACACGCGAGCCAGAGTTTGAGGGCCGTTGATGGGATCTGCTTTGTGTGAGTGTCAGTGAAATGAAAAAAAAAGAGGAAAATAATATCGGCATATCGCAAGATTTATCTGTTTGTGTAACATAGCAAGTAATGACACCCTTGAAACTTGAACTTTGCGCGCTGTGTGTGTGTGTGTGTGTGTGTGTGTGTGTGTGTGTTGGAGGTCGTGGAAAGTGTGATTTGGCCTGTTTGTGTGCATAGGGTTGGATAAAGACAGAACATGTTTTTTTTTTTTTAATTGTTCCATCTACACACAGTCTTGTATTTAAGTTCTTGTGAGGACCTTCTACTGACATGACTAATACTGCAGCAAATTAATTCCATGCCTACATCTTAAGTCTTAACTCCCCACACACACACACACACACTTTTCCCCCCTCTTCTGGTCCTTGCAAAGCAATAAATATTGCACAAAGCCCCTCTTGAACATGATAGTAATGGTTATGCTAATTCTGACCTCCGGGAAACTTGCAGCCGGTTGAAACAAATATGCAAAATCTCAAGTTGTGAGGGTCAGCAAATATGGCTTGTGTCTTCACAATTCCAGCAGTACCAGCCAGGAGATTGATAAATAATTTATACAGTGGTACCTTGACTTACGAGTGTCTTTTCGAATGAATTTTCCATGGTACGAGTTTCAATCCACCAAAAATCTGCCCCATCCAACCAGCAAAATTTTGATTTCCGAGCTCTGCTGGGGAAATGGCTTTTCTGGGCTGATTAGCCTCTTATTCTTCAGCATGTATTCCTTCGCGCTCCGAGAACGCCTTGTGCAGTGCTTCTCAATTATTTTCTGTTTTGTCCCCGATAGGAAGAAAAAAAAAAACTTCACGCCCCGCGCAGGACCATAGATAGTGTTTACTGCACCTCATATTGTTTGTTTGATGCTTTTTTCTTACAGCATAGGGAACACAGTGAAAGCACCACTGCCACCTACTTCAGAGAATGTGCAATTACACTTAATTGTAGTACAGTATGGCAAAAAAGCATGTTCTCCAGGGTCATACGCACCCCTCCTAGCATCACACCACACTGCGCCCACTATTTTAGAAGTACTGGCCTTGTGAGGACTCAAAACGAGCCTTTCCTCGCTGGCATTCATAGCGTGCACATGCACAAAATTCTCCTCCTTCTCTGTTATACACCACCTGCCCACGTGACATTTTTGCCACAGTCGATGATCGGAAGGGTTAATTGAGAAATTGTGTATTCTTTTATTATTATTTATTAATTATTACATGTATTATTATTATGAAATATTTATTGTTTTTACATGTTTATCTTTCATATATTAGGTCAAATATATGTGTTTGTGTCAGGTTATAGGAGTTTGGGAGGGGGTAGGACCAGATTAATTGGTTTTCTATTATTTCCGATGGGAATTTTTGTTTTATTGAACCAACATTTTGACTTATGAGCTCGCCCTCGGAACGATTAATTTCGTAAGCCAAGGTACCACTATATTTAATATTTTTTTCTTTTTTCAAAAAGTAGTTATAGCTGTTTGTTTTATGGTGATCAGGTTATGATGAAGACATTTGACACTTCCGTTGTTCTAAGTCCTCACTAAGTATTATACTTGTACGTGTATATACACACACACACACACACACACAACACACTCACACAAACAGTTTGTGAAAGATATTATTAACCTCCACAACCTGACTGTCCTTGTCACTGATTGTGCACATTGTTCCAGTGCTCTCGGTGTTCTTATCAGTTTGCATTTAATATTTTCTGTTTTATATATTTACAATCACTCACTCGTAACTTCAGAGGAGCTCGTTAAATGCCATGTCATGCTCCTGTGGTGGCGCTGGGATTTAGCCGAACGCTCAAATCCCTGTCTGAATTCCTAGTGCTACAACTTTTCTGTGCCTTTTGAACACATTTATTCAGTAATTTTCGAGTTTGTTCAAAAAACAAAACGTCCCTTTACATCTTCATACTTCCCCCCCCCCTGGAAATGAGGATGAAATACATCTGCATAGCTGTGCATCCATAAAACAGAGAAAAAATCTTGTCTGTGTGCATTTAGATAACGAGTCTAGAAAATTCTTGGTGTCACTTGCATGAAAAACTTGGGCTGAAAATCTTCAGTACGTTCTTGTTGACACAAATAATTTTGTGAATTTGATGTCAATAAATAAAAGTAGCTACCGTATTTTCCAGACTATAAGTTGTACTTTTTTCATACTTTGGCTGAAGGTGTGACTTGTATTCCAGAGTGACTCCTCTGTGAAATGATTACATGTAATTCTGTTCGTCCTAATAATAACAAACATAATGTCACATGTTTGTTATTTTTACACTCACAACCATAAGAGGGCACTCAAGACTTGGGCACCAGTACCTGCTCATCCTGTACCACTGAAGAAATGCCTCCAAAAAGCTAATCGTGGGCTAAAAGCTCGATAGCCACAGCTAGAGGAACGAGATTGCACATGGGTGCTTGAGCATCGTGCCTCAGGGAGGGGCTTGTCAACAGTGCAGTTGCGTCTCCACGCCCAGGTAGTTGTCAAGGAGATGAATAGAAATTACTTTGTGTGAGGACTTTCTTGGTGTTTCCGCTTCATGCAACGCAACCGCCTCTATATCAGAGAGAGGACCACATCATTACAAAAACTGCCAGCAGACTTGAAAGTCAAGGTAGACCGTTTCGGTGAGTTTGCGACTTGTAGTCCAGTGCGACTCTCATGTTTTTTCTTCTTTATGATGCATTATCTTGACCAATGCGACTTGTGCTCCGGAGCAGCATATAGTCCGGAAAATACGGTAAATAAATGTTCCCAGAATTAATTTCGCTTGCTTGACAATTAAATTAAAATTCTTTTCTTTACCCTGTATCTGCCTAATGAAGAACATGCCCGTGGAATGTTGACTTTTTCAACAACTAAAACTTTCAACAAATGGTTTCATGATTCAGAAGCACAGAACCGACAGCGTAGTGATTTTGGATCGCTTGGCATCCTGATGTCAGAATAGCTCCACTATCAGTCTGTTTACACAGTGAGGTTCCGACATGCACTTTTACAGAATATTTGCTCATTCTGGACAGTGGAACTGATAAGGGGTTGTGTTTGTGGAGAGTCGAAAGGTCGTCCACCTCCATGTTAAACACCCTTGAAATTAAAACGCTGGTCCTCCCCGTGTTACTCAAGGTTTTGTGGAATGCTGTGGAACAACAATCTCCAGAACCCGCGAGGCTTAAAGAGGAGTGAGAGGCGTGCTTTAGATTAGAGTTTGTTGAACATTGTTCTTCCTTGGTTGGAATTTTTATCTCCCGCTACATGGTGGGGCAGGATCTATTGGAACGGGTGCCGTGCGTCCATCTGTCACACTTTGGTTTCCAGACGATAACTTAGGAAATGCTCGCTCAGATTTTGATAAAAATTGCTATGCAGGTTTATCTTGCAAGTACCTCATTAATTCGTCAATAAGCCAGCGGGACTTAATTTGTTGACCACAGCATTAGGATAAATCCTAGGGTTTTTTTTTTTAAATATCTGTTGACGTGTCAGTGGGATTAATATTTTGCCATTTAATAAGAGTTGCGTCCCAGAGTCCTTTCTGTGGACGGCGTAGGGCCGATCGCTTACACAGCCGGTTTTGCTGATGCTCGAATCAGGAACAGGCCGTACCCTGCTGTCACTGTGTGCAACATTTTTCAAGGAGAAAAATATGTGTTCCAACAGCAGCTGACTAGCTCTGAGTGCCGGTAACGGATCGGTTCCTATAAAAGTGTTTTACGACAGTAAAGCTCCCGTATCTGAATAAGGTGACGTGTCCCAGCTCCCACACATCAATGTGCTCGTTACACTGATATGGATATTAAGTACGACGGGGTGGGACACTGATGTAGGGGACTTCGCACAGCAAGAAGGTCCTGGGTTCGAGCCTTTCTGTGTGGAATTTTTTTTTTTTTTTTTTTTTTTTTTTTTTTCCCCCCTGTGCTTCCGCGGGTTTTGTCTGGGTGGTTCGGTTTCCTCCGACAGTCCCACGAGTCGGGCTCATGGGACATTCTTGAAGTGTGAGTGTGAATATTGTTGTGAGTGATGGCTCTGCGATGGTCCTACAAGCTGTTCAGGGTGTACTCTTGCTTCTCCCGGTTTCGGTGAAGATAGGCCCTGGCCTCCTCGTGAACCTAATAAAGATTAAATAAGAGCCAAATGTTGTTGATGCTTCGAATTGTTGACTAAATTGCATGACGTTGCCTTCAAAAGTTCTGACATTTTTCTCATTTCCTGATTGTGTCTGACCTTTGAAATGTTGGCGACACTACCCCACGATACAGAAATCGACAGGTGATTCATTAAAAGTGTAAAGTTCCCTCAACAGCTTTAACTGGACGATTTTCTCCACAGGGACTTTCAGACATGCCAGTTAGTTTCCAAGCAAACCCTCCTCATGCCAGTGCAACTCGACTGGGCTCCAAGAATACGATCCTGGGAACACCCTGCTCGCGAGGACTTAATAGTCTTGCTGTGATTGTGAAAACAGTCCACGTTTGGTTAATTTTCTCGCTAATTTGTTGTGCCAGTTTCTGACTGTGTGAAAACTCCTCCCATCGTACCATCCGGGGAGGTTGAAAACGAACAAGTGCTTCCTCTGGTGAAATATGTTTGTCTTGCCTCTTTTCCACTTTTTAGTTTTTCACCAGGGTCTAACTGCCTGAAAGTGCAGATCAAGAGGTGAGAGGGGACGTGCTATCTACCCTGTTCTGCATACACACGCTCCGAGATACCCGTTATTGTCCTGAGGTGGGCAGTTAGTTTCTTGGTGTAGAGTCAGTCTGATCGATATGGGTGGAGAGTATCAGGTCTGTTTTGGTCACCTTGATTCCAGCTGTGGCATTTCTGGACTTTCAAGTTGTAATCCTCTGATTGCTTGGGTGAACAGTTTTGTTGTTTCATGGTAGACCTGGAGTGTGTTTGTTTGTTTTTAGGTTCGATGCTCATTTGAACACTTGGAGAAAAGGTATTCCTTGATTTGAAGCCCTTTCCTTCTCACCCAGTTGCATTCAGTCCTTTTATGTTCATGGTTAGTTGTCTAGACTGAATGTTAAACGTGACTCATGGAACACGAACCTTCACTCAGGATAGAAGGGTGCTGGACTTGGAGGGGAGCGAACGTGATGTGCGTTATTCATGACGTACATCTCGCCCTGGAACGGAAGAAGGTCTTCAGGCACATGGGACTTGTCTGGGTTGGTTGGCGATGTGGATTTTATAGTTTTGCTTTGTCGGTGGTACACGTGGACACATTTGTCTGTAGGTTTTAAATCTGGATCCTTTGCTCGTTCAGAGATGATGTGATTATTATAAATTAATTAATTTATTTAGGCCAGCCTTAAAAACATCTTTGATTGGCGGTAAAAAGGCCGGTTGTTCCTTAATTGTACATAAAACCCCCACCTGAGCATTCAGAGACACACAAAATAAAAATATACCAGCCGGCTGTGTTGAAAAAATGTTTGTGTCCCCAATCATACACTGTACTAAAAAGTGACCAAAGTGAAGTCAGTATCACCCACGCATTGAGATTGGTCAATTTCACCAGTTCGGGGAAACAGCAATTCTCATCGGCCTGTACTGTCTGAACATCAATGGCGGAAAGTATGATGGAAGGGAACGATGACGAGGCAAAAAAAAAGAAAAAAATGTTCTGTCACGATTAAAGGTCCCAATGTGAAAACAATAAAATAAATTAATGCGTTTCAAATTGAGCAACACATTTGCTGACATTTTCAAACAAATACAGTGATACCTCTGCTCACGAACATAATTGGTTCCCAGAAAGTGTGTGTGAGGCGAAAAGTTCGTCTTCCGGACATTTATTTCCCATAAGAAACCATTAAAATGAGAATAATCCGTTCCCAGGTCCCCATAAAACATAATTTTCTACTAAATAAGCCTTAAAACTACACAAAATATACCTTATTTTATGTATAATAAATGTCTATTGTATTGTAATTAAAGAAATAAACTGTACTGTATAATAAAGTGGTTTTATTTACCTTTGTGATGGTAGTTGATGGCTTGATGGAATGGAGTGGGAGGAGGAGGGAGGGAGGGACTTACTGTTTGGAAGGAGAGTTTGGAAACGCCTACTGTTTGGAAACACGCATAGCCACACACGCACCCTTAATAGCTTCCTTGTTCTTAAGGATGGTGGTAGACTTAGTGTACTGGTACTGGGACGCTGAGTCACACAAACGCACACCTCGTTCGTGTTTTTCAATGATCTCCGCCTGTGGTGGGGTCTTTTTCGGTCCCATAATAGCAAAAGTACACTCAATATGGTCCAAAATGTCTAGCAAACACAAACCACGTCCGCATTCAAAGAAAGGGGGTGACGAACTGTGACGCCATGAGCGTGCGTCAGCTTCTCGTGGCCGCCACCGTGGCGCTGTTCGACCGCGTGGTTTGGTTCGTCCGCCGAAAAGTAGTTCGTCAGCCGAGACTATATTTTCGCGAATTTAAAGTTCTTGAGGCGAAAAGTTCGTGAGCTTAAGCGTTCGTCAGCCGAGGTTTGACTGTACAAGTTAATTATAAACCGCCAGCAACAGCACGGAGCGTGACAAAGGTATTTGTTAGTTGTTGACTGCAATATTAAAAGTTGATATGTTGAAAAAACCTTGATACTCTGTTGATTATAATATTAAAAGAATAAATGTTGATACTCAGTACGTTGATTTCAAATAAGATATTCATTTCATTCTACTGAGTTTACATCATCACATGCATAATATAGCATGATGCATGAAAAACATTTCCCTGTGAGTCCCGGGTGGCCTGCACAGGTGTGGGGGGGGGGAATCCCCCCGGGTGAATCTTTTTTTTTTTTTTTTTTCTTATCATGTTGTTGCCAACAAAGAATTTAAGCATGGCTTTATTTTTGTGTTTTGGAGCATTAACCTGACCAGAGTTTTTCTGGTTTATCAATACAGACGCTCCCTGACTGGCGTTCATCTGTTTTCCCCCCCCCCCCCCCCAAAAAAAAAGTCAAATTTTGAGTTGCGACGTATTGTTTACAAATGACAAACTGAACGTGCCCCTCCTTCTTCCCAGTTAAGTTATATTATTGTGGATGCTTTTATAGCGCAATTTCATACACACGTATGCTCAGTGCGCATGAGACCCCAGCGCTCCAGGTACCCGTCGCCACTGTATGGCACCAGTTGTTGCATTCTATCCTTTTGATGCTGAGCGCCAAGCAGGAAGCAACAACTCCCAAATTTTAACGTCTCACGGTATGACGCGGCCGGATTCAAACTCCGACCTTCCAGAGGATAAAGCGGACGCTCTACCAACTGAGTTAAATCCCCTGTGTGTGTGTGTGTATAAATATATATAAAAAAAATCTGTTATATAGTGTGTTACCCTTGTGTTAAGGCGTCGTCTCTGTGATCTTTGTGTTTACACAGTTTTGTGGACTTTTGTAACCCTAAGCAAATATGGTTGGTCACAAGCGTAAGCCTACTAGCATGAGTGCAAGTCTCATACACAGAGATGAATTAACTATCTGCTTGGATTGGCACAATCTACCATGCATACTCGGTTAAGCAAAGAGAGTTGTAAAATGAATGAAAACCCGAATCCAGAAAAGAAAGAGAACTCTCCGCTCTGCTGGTTATTCACATCAGTGCAGGCTGAGTACTAAATGAGTTCAATGGCACCCTTGCTCACTTGAAAGACCGGAAGTCCGTATAACCCGTGCTTAGTGTCAAGCACAAGCAAGTAAACTACTTTCGGTTTTAGTTTCGGTTTACAAACAGAAAGATCACATCATAGAGAATATTAAAGGTTATATTTGATACTGTATTTGATATTTGATTAAAATGTATCAATTTGACATTATTTTGCTTGAATTTAATTTATTTGTAATTAATGTTGATGTTATTTGATATATTTGATATTATTTTACAATGTGATGTTTATAATCATTGATTTAAGGGTGTTTTATGAGATATATAAATGGTATTTATGGATGTATAGTACAGTATGAGTGTCAGACGTCACACGTCATACGTCACTGTAACAACTTACCTTCACTTTCAGCTTGCGTTCGGCCGTCCGGAACCAATTAAAAACGTAAGTCGGGGAGCGTCTGTACTTTTATGATAAGGATTTTGTTGATGGTTCCTGCTTTGTTGCTGGATTGAGTGATCAATGGCCATGAGGTGGGGCAACTACATTCCTTGATTTCTGTGATATCGTAAATAGTGCAAACATCAACAAAGTCCACTTGTGGTTGAACTGAGGTGTTACAGAGACACACAAAAGTACACAGTCAGAGAAAGAAAAAAGTAAAGTATGACTGGTGTAATTTCCTCTTTGTAAATATTGTAAAGGTTGTTGTCAAATTGTCGCATTATATGTTTCTATTGTGTATATTGATAATATTGTGTAAATTATTTTAGTCACTTATATTTGCACTTATATGTTTGAACTTTTTTTCAAACCTTATCCCACAAGTCAGAACCTGACGTAAATTGTTTAGTTTGCAACTCTGGCAAAAGTCTTTTGCATTGCAAATTGTGACTGTAGCACGTGGTTGCTTTTGAAATGTTTGTATTTTTGAAGAGATAATCATGTACTCATGAATCCATCTACCATTTATCAGTGGCAATCTTTAAACAACAACCAAAAAATTCCTCTTTTAATATTTTGACTGTGGCATTCAGAGAGGGTGAATCTGTAGCTGTGCTTCAGTTAACGTGTAGCTGAGTAGCTCAAAGTTTCCCCGAGTCATGCCTGGTCTAGGTTTGAGTTCAGAAAGTTGTTTTTCCAGTTCAAAACTCAGTCATGTTTCCGCACCGGACATCTGAACACAGGGGGAAAAAAAGAAAAACAGTGTTGAAACTCGGAAGAAACATCTTAACTTAATGATTGAAAGATCAGCATTGCACGGTGCAAAGAGATCACGATGTAGGAACGCGGCCGAGGTTTCCGCTGCTGCAGGTGTTAAACTTTTACGCTTCCTGTGTGTGTCAATCAGTAAATATCGTACATTCTGCTCTGCGTGACAGTTGTAGGTCGTGTTCTCCAGGAAGACGATGGATTCGAATAAACGTGCGCGCGCACACACACACACACACACACACACACACACACACCCTTGTGTTCACACCTTAACCAACAAGACTCTGATCAAGATATCAATGTGTCTGCTTTTTATTTTTCTTCAGTTTACTTCTCGCGTACATCAGAATTGAGAAATATAACTTGATTTTCACTGGAAAAAAAAAAAAAATCAGTTCTGACTCCCAGCCTTGGGGTGTTTAGATTATTGTTATTCAGCACCATTCACCACATTGTTATTTTTATTAGGTTTTGTGGTTTGTCGATTTGTTCAGTGTAAATTTCAGTGTCGCAGCATTTTATGTTTAAACATTTGGTTACTTTAATACAGTGGTACCTTGGCTTAGGAAACTAATCCGATCCGAGGGCCCAAGTCAAAATGTTTCTTAGATAAAACAAAAATTCCCATAGGAAATAATAGAAAGCCAAGTAATCCGTTCCAAGCCCCTGCCCAACTCCTATAACCTGCCACAAACACGTATATTTCACCTCATATATTAAAGATAAACATGTACAAACAATAAATATTTAATCACAATAATAATAAATTTAAATTAACATTAATAATAATTAATAATAAAACAAGACTAAACAAGTCAGCTGACTCTTCCAATCATCGACTGTGGCGAAAATGTCACGTGGGCAAGTAGGAGGTGGTGTGTAACAGAGAAGGAGAAGGAGGGGAATTTTGTGCATTTGCACATGTGCCAGCAAGAAAAGGCTCGTTGTGAGCTCCAACAAGGCCAGTGTTCTCAAATAGTGGGGCCCCTGGGGGGGATTCTAGGATGGGCGCGTATGACCTTGGGGAACGTGCCTTTTTGCCATACTGTACTACAATTAAATGTAATTGTGCATCCTCTGCAGTAGGTGGCAGTGGCGCGCTCACTGTGTTCCCTATGGTGTATGGGGAAAAAACACCAAGCAAACAATATGAAGTACAGTAAACACTATAGTCGCGCGTTGGGGTGAAAGGATCCCCCCCCCCCCCTATAGTTGGCATCACAGAAAATAATTGAGAAGCACTGCACAAGGCATTTTCGGAGCGTGGAGGAATACACACTGAAGAATACGAGGCTAATCGGCCGAGAAAAGCCATTTCCCCAGCAGAGCTCATAAATCAAAATTTTGCTCTTTGAATGGGTCAGATTTTTGGTGGATCGAAGCTCATATCATGGAAAATTTGTTATAAAAGATACTCGTAAGTCAAGGTACCACTGTATTTCCAACACATTTTTTGCAAAAAAAAAAAAAAAACACCTAAATTTTACTGTTTTTAGTGTGTTATATTACAGGAAATATATATATGTTTTAGTTTGAGAGCAAATTTGTAATTTTAAGTATTTTAGGTTCATTTTGCTGCTATATTTGAAAAGTTGGGGAATTACACTCCTCAGCCTACCTTTGAAAGTCTGCAGGGGTACTAGAGAGGAGGATCCGACCGATAGTCGAACCTCGGATTCAGGAGGAACAATGTGGTTTTCGTCCTGGCCGCAGCACTCTTGACCAACTCTATACGCTCCACAGGATTCTGGGGGGGCATGGGAGTTTGCCCAATCTGTCCACATGTGCTTTGTGGATTTGGAGAAGGCTTTCGACTGTGTCCCTCGAACGATCTTGTGGGCCGTGCTCCGAGAGTACGGCGTTCCGGATCCGTTGCTACGAGCTATTCGGTCGCTGTATCACCAGAGCCAGAGTTTGGTCCGTATTGGTAACAGCAGGTCGGATTCATTTCCAGTGGGAGTTGGGCTGTCCTTTGTCACCGATTCTGTTCAAAATTTTTATGGACAGAATTTCTAGGCACAGTTGAGGCGATGAGGGGTTCTGGTTTGGTGGCCATCGGATATCATCTCTGCTTTTTGTGGATGATGTTGTCCTTTTGGCTTCATCAAGTCGGGCCCTCCAGCTCTCATTGGAGCGATTCGCGGCTGAGTGCGACGCAGCCGGGATGAAGATCAGTACCTCCAAGTCCGAGACCATGGTTCTCAGTCGGACAATGGTGGAATGCACCCTCCGGGTCGGGAATGAGGTCCTGCCCCAAGTGGAGGAGTTTAAGTATCTTGGGGTCTTGTTTACGAGTGACGGAAGAATGGCGCGAGAGATCGACAGACGGATCGCTGCAGCCTCTGCTGTTAAGCGGTGCCTGTACCGGTCCGTCGTGGTGACGAAGGAGCTGAGCCGCAAGGCAAAGCTCTCAATTTACCAGTCGATCTCCGTTCCAACCCTCACCTATGGTCACGAGCTTTGGGTAATGACCGAAAGAATAAGATCACGGATACAAGCGGCTGAAATGAGCTTCCTTCGCCGGATGGCGGGGTTCTCCCTTAGAGATAAGGTGAGAAGCTCCGCCATCCGGGGAGAGCTCGGAGTAGATCCGCTGCTCCTCCGCATTGAGAGGGGCCAGTTGAGGTGGCTCGGGCATCTGGTCAGAATGCCCCCGGACGCCTCCCTGGTGTGGTGTTTCGGGCATGTCCAACCGGGAAGAGACCCCGGGGTCGACCTCGAACACGCTGGAGGGACTATGTCTCTCGGCTTGTCTGGGACCGCCTCGATGTCCCCCCGGGAGAGTTGGAGGAAGTGGCTCGGGAGAGGGACGTCTGGACCTCTTTGCTGAGGTTGATGCCCCCGCAACCCGACCCTGGACTAAGCGGAAGAAGATGATGATGATGATGATTTTAAAAGTTCTCTTCTTTTCCTTTCGGCTGTTCCCTTCAGGGGTCGGTACAGCGAATCATCTGCCTCCATCTCACCCTATCCTCTACATCTTCTACTCTTACTCCAACTACCTTCATGTCTTCCTTTGCCACATCCATAAATTTTGTCTTTGGTCTTCGTCTAGGCCTTCTGCCTGGCAGTTCCAACCTCAGCAATCCTACTCCCAATATACTCACTATCCCTCCTCTGTACATGTCCAAACCATCTCAATCTAGCCTCTCTGACTTTGTCTCCAAAACATCTTACATGGGCTGTCCCTCTGATGTGCTCATTCCTGATCCTATCCATCCTCGTTACTCCCAAAGAGAACCTCAACATTTTCATCTCTGCTATCTCCAGCTTTGCCTCCTGTCTTTTCCCCAGGGCCACTGTTTCTAAACCATACAACATCGCTGGCCTTACCATCGTCTTGTACACTTTTCCTTTCATTCTTGCCGATACCCTCCTGTCACACATCACACCGGACACTTCTCCAACCATTCCAACTTGCCTGCACACGCTTCTTCACCTCTTTTTCCACACTCTCCATTGCTCTGAATTCTTGAGCCGAAGTACTTAAAATCCTCCACCTTCTTTATCTCTGCTCCCTGTAACCTCACCGTTCCTCTTGGGTCCTTCTCGCTCACACACATGTATTCTGTCTTACTAAAGCTAACCTTCATTCTTCTCCTTTCCAGAGCATACCTCCACCTCTCTAGATTTTCCTGCACTTGTTCTCTGCTCTCACTACAAATCACAATGTCATCTGAAAACATCATAGTCCATGGAGGTTCTTGTCTAACCTTGTCTGTCAGCCTGTCCATCACCATAACAAATAAGGAGGGTTAGGCTACCTTCGCCTTACGCTGTGTCTCCCTGTACTCCTGTTTACTCTCTTTGGTCCTCTCAATGTCCCACTTCTTCTTGGCTAACCTCTTCTTTTGTACACACTCCTGCACTTCCTCATTCCACCACCAAGTCTCCTTATTTACTGTCCTTCCAGAGGACACACCAAGTACTCTCCTACCTGTCTCTCTGATCACATTAGCTGTAGTTGTCCAGTCATCTGGAAGTACTTCCTGACCACCCAGAGGCTGTTTCAACTCCTCCTTGAAGACATGACACTCTTCCTTTTTCAGCTTCCACCACTTTGTCTTCAGCTCTGCCTTTGCCTTCTTCACCTTCCTCACCATCAGCATCATCCTGCACACCCCCATCCTATGCTGTTTGTTAACACTCTCACCCACTACTACTTTGCAGTCACTGACTTCCTTCAAATTACATCAGATGTAGTCTACCTGTGTGCTCCTACCTCCGCTTTTATAAGTCACCCTATGCTCCTGTCTCTTCTGGAAGAAAGTATTCACCACAGCCATTTCCATCCTTTTTGCAAAATCTATCAACATCTGTCCTTCTGGTTCTTGTCCAGGATACCAAACCTGCCAATCACTTCCTCGTCCCCTTTGTTGCCTGCACCAACATGTCCATTGAAGTCTGCCCCAATGACCACTCTTTCACCTCTGTGGGGACTCTGCATCACTTCATTTAACTCACTCCAGAATCTCTCCTTCTCTTCTAGCTCACATCCTGCCTGTGGGGCATAAGCACTAACAACATTGAACAACACACCTTCAATTTCTAACTTGAGACTCATCACTCTGTCTGACACTCTTTTCACTTCTAGAATGTTCCTGACCAACCCCTCCTTCAAGATGACTCCTACTCCATTTCTCCTCCCATCCACACCATGATAAAACAGCTTAAACCCTGCTCCTAAGCTTCTAGCCTTGCTACCTTTCCACCTGGTCTCCTGAACACACAGTATGTCCACCTTCCTCCTCTGCATCATGTCAGCCAGCTCTCTACCTTTTCCGGTCATAGTTCCAACATTCAAAGTCCTTGCTCTCAGTCCTAGACTCGTGCTTTTTCTCTTTGTCTCTGCCTACGGACACACCTTCTGCCTCTCCTTCTTTGATAAACAGTCGTCCAATTTCTCCCAGCACCCTATTGGTTTACAGCATTAAACGCGGTCGTTGTTAAACCGGTCCTCAACCGATCCGGTATGAAATTAATTTTGATCATTCGCATATTTATCTTGGCACAAGTTTTACGCTAGATGCCCTTCCTGTCGCAACCCTCTGCATTTATCTGGGCTTGGGACCGGCGTGAGGATGAACACTGGCTTGTGCCTCCCTCTTGGCTGCATTATATTTTTAAAAGTACATTTAAAAAAAAATTATGTTGACTTGGAAATTTTATTTCATTTTTAAGTAAATGTCTAATTTTTATTCTTTCAATTAATTTGTTATGAGAAGTCAGCATTATCTAGTTAAAGGGTACCTGTACCCAAAGTTGACAGCGTTAAAAAAAGATCCACCACACCTTATTATTAACTTTTAAACATTACGTGACGTCGGTAGGTTATGTATAAGTCCACATTTCCTTTTCTTCTGTGTGACAGTCCTTGCTCACAAAGGTTCAGCACGTGGACATGTTGGCTTTTTCTCACCGGGGTCAACGGTCATTGTGACGTAACATCGTTGACAGTCGTTTTGCCAATTGCAGAATGTCGGTATATTTTCCTCAAGCAATTCATGTTCTTTACAACAATAGCACTCCTGATCGGTTTTTTGATGCACGCATTTTCCACAAGCGCACCAAATATTTGCTGGTTGTTTGCTACAATTTTCCCGTGTAAGAGCTTCTGTTGACTCTCCAATATCGAACGTCAAAACGTCAAAACTTGACGTTAGTGAAGCCCTTAAATCGCTTAAAGCTGGCTTGTGAGAGAATATAATAAACGCATTATAGGTGTATTGTCACTAGCTATACACAATAAATCAAATTAGGTATATGAACACTTTCACAACACCCTTTAATAACATGATATTCCCACTTTAAGATCGGAATGTATTCAACTTCTGCATGAAATAGTTTTGTTACGATGTTGGAGTTAGTTTAAAATAACAATATACTACTGTATACACTAAGATTTTAAAAATAATTCAGAATGTAACAGTTTTACCACAATAACTTGATTTATGGCCTTATTTTTGATTTTACACTACAGTTTTTCTCCACCGCAGCTCCATTATTCAGGGATCCCAGATCTCCTCTATTTAGCAGAATTCTGCTATTTTTTTTTAAATAAATTTCTGCAATACGTACAGTGTAAGACTGTTTACTCGTGCCGAGTAAATATTGACATTTTGAATGATAGTGTTACGAATCACACGTGAATCACACGTGATTCAGCCAGTGGCTGTCCTCCTTCCTGCTGATTGGTTGAGGTGATGGAACGCCCCTTTTTCCTCATTCGCGCACAAGTTGGCAATGAGCCTTTTTAGTGTGTTTTAATTACCAGTTAAGTTCTATGATGTCACTTGAACGCCTGCTTAAGCACCAGAAAAAGGTAATGAGGTTGGATGTCTCTTCTGAAGAAATAAGACTTTCTCCTGAAGTAACAACAGTTTCCTCTGAAGTCACGTCATTACTGAAGAGGAATAGTAAAACACTCCACTATTCAAGTCTTTTTAAATTATTATTCCAGTATAGTACCTAAGGTAATGTTTAAAATGTTTGTGT
>CM045740.1:44055724-44085724 GCA_024760905.1 Plotosus lineatus
GATCACAAAAAATTCCACGGGAATTTGTGAGGCAACAGCGTCACGCGTCTAAGCCAATCAGCTTGCGAGATTTGAGTTGAGCGGGTGGTCCCTGCCTGAACTGGGGAGGCGGGGCACTTCAGTCTGTCATTTGGAAACAATGGACGCAGCCTGCCTTGGGTCCCTGCCTTCTGCTTGCTTACATGCGAGTTTCAGCACGAATTTTGAATTTTTTATGAGTATATATTTATTTTATTTTATTTTTTATTGTGGCAAGGGATGCCTGTATGTGCATTTTATATATGGACAGATGCCACTCTACTTACGAACATCCGGACATACGAACAGGGCTGTCCGAGGTTTAAAGTGAAATGAAATTGAAGAACAAGTAGAAATAGAATTGGAATAAAATCTATAGAAAGATGCATCATAAATATGAGTATGAAATATGATTAAACATTATCCTGAGGTACACTTAATATTCGATTAGGCTCCGGAACAGGGGTGTGGCTTACACACACGGGCAGATCGCAATGCTCACACTTGATCCTACTGACCAATCTACCGAGCTACAAAGACGAGTAGCGCGCTCATCCCGGTGCTAAAAATTTGTCCCTCTTCACGTCTCTGTTTTCCTGTGATCTCTCTGGCTCCTAGTTTCAGCTCCACGCTCAACCAGTTCCCACTCCGTAGTTCCCCGTATCTAAAGTTCTCATGTTTTTCCTCATCACTAGCACTGACTACGTTTTCCCCTTGCTCACATGCCTTCCCTGGAACAATAAAGTCTCTCTGTGTTCATCCTACTCTGTCTCCTGCATTTTGGGTCCGGCATTTTGGTTTACACCTCGTACCAATAAATGATAAATTCAATAGAATGAAATGAGATGATTAAGCAGCGAGAGAGAGAGAGAGAGAGAGAGATTGTATATAGTCAAAACTCGTATGTTACTTATACAAGCTTTAAACATACGTTCCCCTCTAAAGAACGCCCTGCAACGACAAATTCATCGAACGGCCGTCCGGAACGTAACTCGTTCATAAGTTGGGGGAGCGTGTATGTATATATATGTGTGTGTGTGTGTGTGTGTGTATATATATATATATATATATATATATATATATATATATATATATATATATATGTATATATAAAATATAGGATTTTCTGAGTAGATCCTTCCGTAGGAGAGTGCTCAATACTTTTTGGTAGAGCAAATAACAATAAAAATAAAAGGACAGGACAAAGACTTTCTATTGAAACTCCATTTATCACCACAGATCTGTTTTGAGGGGTGGTGAAACCATCCTCTCTCTTCAGGTGATTATAGATATACAGTAAAACCTCCGTTGACGAACGCTTAAGCTCACAAACTTTTTGCCTCAAGAACATTAAATTTGCGAGCATATAGTCTCTGCTGACGAACTAGTTTTCGGCGGACGAACCAAACCACGCGGTCGAACAGCGCCACGGTGGCGGCCACGAGAAGCTGGACGACGCCACGGCGTCACAGTTCGTCACCCCCTTTCTTTGAATGCGGAAGTGGTTTGTGTTTGATAGACATTTTGGACCATATTGAGTGTACTTTTGCTATTATGGGACCGAAAAAGACCCCACCACAGGCGGAGATCATTGAAAAGCACGAACGAGGTGTGCGTTTGTGTGACTTAGCGTCCCAGTACCAGTACGCTAAGTCTACCATTGCTCCCATCCTTAAGAACAAGGAAGCTATTAAGGGTGTGTGTGTGGCTAAGGGTGTTTCCAAACAGTAGGCGTTTCCAAACTCTCCTTCCAAACAGTAAGTCCCTCCCTCCTCCTCCCACTCCATTCCATCAAGCCATCAACTACCATCACAAAGGTAAATAAAACGACTTTATTATACAGTACAGTTTATTTCTTTAATTACAATACAATAGCACATTTATTATACATAAAATAAGGTATATTTTTGTGTAGTTTTAAGGCTTATTTAGTAGAAAATTGTTTTATGGGGACCTGGGAACGGATTATTCTCATTTTAATGGTTTCTTATGGGAAATAAATGTTCTGAAGACAAACTTTTCGCCTTACACACACTTTCTGGGAACCAATTATGTTCGTGAGCAGAGCTATCACTGTATATATTACACACACACACTGACCATCAGGGTTTATGTGATGAAAGGATGCAGTATAAAAACTGGATTATGGCGTTAATCCTATTTTCGTGCTGCGTCTGGATTATTCAACACACACACACAGTTCACGCGCTGTTTAACTTTGTCACTTGGCTGCACACCTACTGTTCGTTAGTATGTATGTGTGTGTGTGTGTGTGTGTGTAGGCTGGAAACTAAGCTATCATGCTGTATGTCACCAGTTTCGTTCTTGCACTGTGCATCATTGCAGGAGCAACCACGTACATGACCTTCCTTTTGCACATGCTCATACACACACACACACACACACACACACACACACACACACACACACCTGAGGAAAGCTTCCCTGTACCAACATGACCGTCTTGCAGAGGAATGCAGACAGACACACACACACACACACACACACACACACACACACACACACACACACTTAAATGTACAAGAGATGACGTGATCTCTGCCAGCAAGATGTTGATACACACACACACACACACACGCACACAAAATACAGTAATCTTCCTGCTTCTTAACCGCTGACACCATCAAAAACGTGTGTGTATAATTAATAAGGTGTAATCACCATCTTTAACCCGTCCTGCTTCTTTGTGGAATTAGCTTTCATGTCAGTACCTGCAGTCCACACTGTAGAATGCTACAGTATATATATATATATATATATATATATATATATATACACAAAAATAAAAGGACAGGACAAAGACTTTCTATTGAAACTCCATTTATCACTACAGATCTGTTTCGAGGGGTGGTGAAACCATCCTCTCTCTTCAGGTGATTATAGAAGAATTTTGTTTATTTGCTCTACCAAAAAGTATTGAGCACTCTCCTACGGAAGGATCTACTCAGAAAATCCTCTATCTATATATATATATATATATATATATATATATATATATAGTGTGTGTGTGTGTGTGTATATTTATATATATGTGTATATATGCACACACGGAGAGAGAGAGAGATGTGTACCATCTGCCTGTGTATGTCACTGGGTGGAGTGTGTTTACAGCACAGGAAGAGCCCCTGCTTTCACACTTCCTCTTTCAGCTATTAAGAAATGTTGTTTTTTTTAACATTTCAAACATGGAGGAGCATTAGCACCATGAAGATAACTAGATAACTGTCTTTACACATTTTTACTGCATCATGGAACAAATCGTTACCATAGCAACTGCGATTGAACATTGAACACTTTATGTCAGTGGTTGGTGATTAAAAGGATGAGATTTGAGGATGAATATGTCGTATAATTAATGGATAAATGGATAAATTAATGGATAAATGGTGGGTGTTAAATGTTTATTTCCTGTATTGTTTTGCGTGTTGGTTCTGGTGTCTAATCAGGTTTAGATCATTAGTTCTAATTAAGGAAATGAAAGGTGCTGTCTGTTGGATCCGGCAGGTTTCAAAATGCAGGGAATGACAGGTTTATGTATTCAAGCACATTTGAGACTATTAATATCCAACATCACATCATTTACTGAGTCAGTGTTGACACTTAGTGTGTGTGTGTGTGTGTGTGTGTGTGTATTAGACATGACAGTGAATAAAGTTCCATTTTCTTATCTGGGCTTCAATTTAAAGAACAAACAAACAAACAAAACACATGAGCAGCTGCAGGAATTCAGCCAGTTTGTGTTTCATAATTATAAGGTGTCATTGTGGTGTCCACTGCTGTAACTAGGACCAAGAAATTAGAGATTACTGTGTGTGTGTGTGTGTGTGTGTGTGTGGGTGGGTGTGGTGACCTGTAGAACTGGTTTAAATGAGACACGTTAAAGAGAAAAAAAAAATCTTTTTTTTTTTTTTTTGGCTCCCATTCACTTTGAGAGTTGTGCGGCTACAAATCATGTATTTACGTTCACGTAGTTCTTTGGCATAAAAACAAGGAACACAAGGACTTGTATGGCAGACCATTTGCATAAATAGAGATGTTCGTGTAAGGTGAATGGAAGGAGTGCCGGTGTGAAGTCGTAATGCTTTATGTTTATCATTTGTAGTTTCTCAGGGGCGTATGATGATCTGCTGGGGTTTTGACCCCGGGAAGTGTACAGTCGCCAGTGTTAGCGAGTCAGTTTCAGTTCAGGTAGTCTCCGCTCTGCAGCCTGGATTTAATTTGCCAGAATGGTCTCGTTTTACAATATGCTCCATAGTTCTATGTGGGAAAAAAAAAAAAAAAAAAATATATATATATATATAATATTTTGAATTATTTACAAAATAGCTGGGGTTTCCACCTTTCAAAGTCACCCAGGGTCAAAGGAAATTCTCTGATCTGGAGGTCCATATATGGTCTGAAAATAATTCCATGTCCACAAGTACTAGTTTCCAAGATCTATGTGCTCTGGCTCAAACTTTATGACCTTGATCTGACCTTCACCTTTGACCCAGACATTCCATCATCACCTTGATGCTCAGGTAGGGCAGTGTCACCACCAATCTTGGTGAAAATCCGTGCACGGGTGTGGTTGGGATTTTGCTGACGGACAAATCGTCAAACAAATGGCAACAATTTTAGGTTCAAAATGTACCCAGAGCGCTAACCCAAGCGCTTTTGTTAGCCCCGAAAGCCATCGTGTTCACACCTTCTGAACTTGGTGCCCAGGCAGTCATGTGATCAAAAAGATGCAAAAGCATGACATGGCGCTTTAGTGAGAACAGTATGAACTTCGCATGATCCAAGTACGAGGGGTCATGAAAACATGCTGAAACAAGACATCGGACTGAAAAGCTTCCAGAACACGTCAGAAATAACACTCGCGTAACTGCAGCACCTGAGCCAAACGTAAGTCCTTTTCATTGTACTGAACCTAAACTATGGGAAGTGTGTGGAAGGTCAGGCCTTTAGCAGACGACGCTCCGGTTCTCAGCACTCCTGGAGCGTCACATTGAAGCAGGGATTATGTTCTGTGAATCACTCAGTCACATTCAAGCTGCTCAGTGTTTCTCGCGCGGTGTTTATTTATTTTTCTAGGTTACGTAAAGTGAGCTAGCATTTCCCAGCATGTCAGAGACGGAAACCTGAGTGCAAAACAACAATGCATGGAAAGAAAGACAAGACGGTAGAAATGCCTCGAGGAAGATTGATGTATTGAAAAAGAATAAAAAGGAAGAGAATTTTCAGGGCGTTGCTCGATGTCCTTGGGAGTTGTGATGTCATTACGTTATGGATGATTTACGAAGTTCATTCACGTATTAAGTGGAAAGGACATATGCGCCGAAATCAAACAAGCGATCAAGCAATGCATAGTTTTGTCGAGTTCTGTACAGTTTCGGTCTACTTGCAGCGGTTTGTTTTTTTTCTCCCACTATTTAAGTCATAGTGAATTTTCAGTCATCAGGTATCACTCATGACCGCCACCAACCAGGGAGGGGTGTAAGCAAGCACATGGCACCCTCCATGACACGTAATGGTGCCACCTGCTTCTTTATGAACTGCTGCTCGTGTACACTCGGAGGTGGCGTAACATACTCGCTGTCCATGCCTTCGTGTAAATGAGCTCGGACTGCTCTGATTGGCTGGTATTTGCTGGATCTGACAGGTATATGAGCGAATACCATCCCTCCTTTCCATGAGAGCTCGGCCACTTAACTCTATAGACTACTGGTCGGGGCATCATGCTGAATTTGGACCTGTGATGTCCAGGTTGGTCTTCATGTCTCGGCGCTACACTCTGCACACCTGCAGCTCTTGTTGCTGTTAAAGTTGTGATGGTCACCTTCTACCTTTCTCTGATTGACCACGCCCCCTTTCCTGAAACTAACTGTTATTTTTGAGGGAGTATTTAGTAAATGTGTGTTTTTGTCATCTTGGTTCAGGTAACAGATAGTAATGCATGTAATGTTTTAAAACTTCGACTGCGAATCATGAACATTTTCTGGTACTTATCGGCAGTGAGAGGACCAGCTGAAAGGTTCTCATTTAAAAACCAGAAAAGCAGCTTTTATTTTTATAGAAAAAAATGGTGGAAAGATTTACTTTTTGTAATTGTGGCTACAGTCACGATCAGACATGAGCATCAAGTTAATTAGTTGCAGTGATAATCATGGTGCCAGGACAAGGTTTGTATAAAGCTGGACTGAACCCAGTGTGTGTGTGTGTGTGTGTGTGTGTCTGTCTGTCTATGTACTTGTGTGTGTGTGTGCGTGTGTGTGTGTGTGTGTGTGTGTGTCTGTCTATGTACTTGTGTGTGTGTACGTGTGTGTCTGTCTGTCTGTGTACTTCTGTGTGTGTGTACTTGTATCTTTGTGTACTTGTATCTGTGTGTCTGTGTACTTGTATGTGTACTTGTGTCTGTGTGTGTGTGTGTGTGTGTGTATTTGTGTCCGTGTACTTGTATCTGTGTGTGTGTGTGTCTGTATGTGTGTCTGTGTGTACTTGGATCCATGTCTGTGTGTACTTGTACATGTGTGTGTGTGTGTGTGTGTGTGTGTGTGTGTGTGTGTGTGTGGGTGTGTGTGTGTGCGTTTGTTTATACTGAAGATGGGTTTTTGAGTGCTTTAAGTGGCTTGTTAATCTGTTTTATCAGGATTACGGACCCACACACACACACGCACACAGAGTCTTGTATTCTGGGCCTTTGAAAGATCCTCATTCAGTTTGTTAATCTGTGTTGTGTGTGAAATGAAGCTTTCGGGATGTTTTTGTATTGTTTTACATTATTTATAACACGTTTTAACCACTTGCTGATGTCCTAAACCACAGACACACACAAAAACACACATTATTTCAGATTTTTTCTTTTTATCGACCTGGTGTGTGTGTGTGTGTGTGTGTGTGTGTGTGTGTGCTTTTGTTAGCAAGCACATGTTCGCAAGAAACTCGTTTGCACATGTACGTGTTTACACTCTGCCAAGGTCGTCTAGTTCACGTGATGATGAGCATCTGCCACCTGCAGCTTGAGCCTTGCTGACAGCTTCCATATGGCCAAACCAACACACAACGTTCTCCCAACACTCTCACACTGGAGCCACATGGCCACCTCCCCCCAACTCGGTTTCTCACGGAACACGCATCATTCAAACGTGTTTCCATGCCGATCGTCGGCATGCTCCGTACCCTCTCTTGACTGGGGCGGGGTTACAAAAAGGAAGTCCATTTTGCTGATGGTTCAACGTTAGCTTGCAATACTGACTGTAACAGTTGAGTGCTGATGATGTAACATGTGTGGCGGTGGTGATAGTGAGTGTTTCTGTAACATTCGGTGGTTGCTATTGCGTGATGAATGTGGCCTGTTTGATTATTTATTCTCAAATGGTACAAATTTATTTTGTAAAAAAATCTGTTGTTCTGGTTTTTGTTTTTTTGTTTTTTCAATGAGTTTCTGCAATTTTTACCTCCAAGTTTTTGAGGTAAAATCTTAAAACTCATTCATCTCTCATTTAATAATTATTTTTTTAAAAATAACTTCAACATTCAAATTTATAAATATGTTAGAATGGCCGTTTGAATTGAACACCTTTAAGAATCGATGAAAGGTTTTGCAACCACCTTCCAATTTTTAAATCTGAAATTTAAACATGAATTTTACAAATTTCTTTTTGTTTTCAAATGTCATGCTGATTTCATGCAAAATTGTCATTGGAACATGTTTAAAGACACTAATTCATCAGTCACATGACATGAGCTGTTTCTCTACTATGTTTAATTGGATTCACCGTTCAGAACAGGAGATTTCATCGTACGACATCACTCAGTGGAAATCAGACCGTATTAACAACTGACTTGTGTGTAAATAAATAAATAAATAAATTGCTGCTATTTTGCACCAAACTGCAAAGGAAAGATTTGTGGGTGGTTTTTCACCTGTTTATCTCCATTTTGTGCGCCGCCCCACAAACCCCACAAAATGACTCGGTAGTGAGTAGGGCGGGTTTCATCCGTTTGTGCGTCATACTTTAATTTCTGGACATCTACCTGCTAGGATTTGAATCTGGAACTTTCAACCTTGGGATGCTGGGTCAGTACTATGGGATGCTAGGATGAGTTTGTGTGCGAGTGGCCTTGACCTACCATGGTCTACCATGACCTTCCATGGCCACAGAAGCAAAACGAGACATTCACTCGCCATGGCCTGAAGCTGAGGCTTTCAGCCTTGCTACTTGCTATGCTCATTCTCTACAGGTATTCCTCGGCTGATGTCGTTATTGGTTCCAGGAGAGACGAAGTCAGTAAAAAAAAAACGACTTGAATCGAATTAGCTTGTCTCTACGCTATCCTACAGGAAGCTATGCAAAATTTGCTTGTGTGTGTGTGTATATATATATATGTCTGTCTTCCTTTCGGCTTTTTCCCTTTTACTCGGGAGTCGCCACAGCAAATCATCTGATTCGCACATTTTCATTTGGCAGAGGTTTTTACGTCGGATGCCCTTCCTGTCACAACCCTTTTAGCAAGGGACAGAAACACGCTGACGACTTTGCAGCCTACTCTTTACGAAAGTCAGCAATGGTTCTTTTACATGCCTCTCACCATAGACAGTGAGAGACATGGCCCGCCTTTGATAACCCAGTTAGCCGCACTGGGGATGGATATATATATATATATATAGGGCAGTGGTAGCCTGGTGGTAAAGGGCGCCGGATTATTGATCCTAAGGTTGGGGGTTCGAGTCCCACTCTCCACAAAGTTACCCCCCCCCATCACTTTGATGACATGTGCACAAAGGAGAAAAAATGGGCGTACACATCATCTGCAACCAATCAGCAGGAGGGAGAAATAAAAGCTCTCAGCCATTAGCTAAATTTGATGATGCCATATGTATAATTTGCTGGGGCTGCCGCTAATTCAGTGATTTTGATATGATGCAGGGGACGGTAAATGACCCTGGGGAACATGCTTTTTTGCCATACTGTACTAGAATAAATGTATTATTTAATACTTTTTTTTACTATTTTTAATGTTAATAAAGATACAATGTTATGCAGAGGTGTATTCATAATTGTATTGACAAATCATACTATTGTATTTATAGTCGTATGCTGGGGTGAGGGGCGTCACAGAAAATAATAGAGAAGCACTGTGCAAGTTTAAAACATTATGAAAAAAAGCCTTGAGAGTAAAATTCGCGAGTATGCAGAGTCGCGAATGGACAGGGATTTACTGTAATATATAATATATGATTACGAGTATAATGATGTAAACTTTATTTATTTATATTTTTCTGTATATTTTTTTGAAAACCGACGTATAATCGAGAATGACCTAACTTGCCACGACGTGAGTCGAGGTATACCTGTATTGGCGTATTGTGAAATGGTTTTTTTGGTTGGAATGTCTGGAACCCTGTGGTCTGTTTTTTTGATTCCACAGCTTTGTGACTTTTGTGGGTGTGGCTACATGTAAATCACCTTTACTGTGAGCACATGTGGTCATTTAGAGTTCATTAGTATTCATGAGGGTCGAAGAACTTCAGCCTATCAACCCATTCAGATTTTTGTCGTTGAAAAATAAATGATGTGCTTTAATTAGCGAGACACGTGGACTGACGCTCATTGTGCCAGAAGTATGTTAATGTATAACGGTGTGTTTTTGTGTTTAGATGAGCGGGAAGCGGTCCAGAAGAAGACCTTTACTAAGTGGGTCAACTCTCACCTGGGCCGTGTAACGTGCCGGATCAGCGATCTGTACACGGACCTGCGGGATGGACGCATGCTTATCCGATTGCTCGAGGTGCTGTCATCCGAACAGTTGGTCAGTACCCGCCCACTCGTATTCGACTTCATTCACTTACTCACACGCATGTCATCATCCTCTCACAGTGACCCAGTCCTGATGTTCTTTATGTTAAATTGCTTGATCATACCGTGAAGATTGTGATCGTTTGGATCCTTTGATTTGATTAAATTGATCCGATGAATCCTGTAAAGTGTAACAGTTTTAAATTGATTCACTGATTTGATTCGTCAATTGATTTGATTGGTTCACTTAAATTACAGCCTTTACGGGACAAATTTAATAAGTTGAATCATTAGATTGATTCATTGATTTGATTCAGTTGGTCCTGTGTCGACTAATCGTTTTCAATTGATTCACTGGTTTGATTCATTGATTCATTCGATTTCCTTACCAGAAGCCAGAGAAGATGCAGGGTGTTCGGGTGGCATCATGGAGCTTCACTGGTAATTAAAACCACAGAAAAAAATGCACATTGACAATTTGTGCGTGAATGAGAAACAAGAGGTGTACACATCTGCGACCAATCAGCAGGAGGGAGAAACAAAAGCTCTCAGCCATTGGCTAAATTTGAATCACGTGCCAGTTACTTTCGGGTTTGTCAGCAATCCACGGGTATGCGGGGGCGCGAGCGCAAGACCGCGACTGGTGAAGGGCCTACTGTAATTCACTGATTCAGTTCATTCTGTCCTCTCACAGTTTTAGATTCATTCAGTGAATTGAATCATTAGGTCGAATCATCAATTTAATATATTGATTGTTCAGTTTTAATCCAATAAGATTATTGATATCACCCCCCCCCCCCCATACCTTTTCCACGGTCCTCGTCCAGCCGAAGCCCACTAAAGGTCGGATGAGGATCCACTGTTTGGAGAATGTGGATAAAGCACTGCAGTTCCTCAAGGAACAGAAGGTCCACCTGGAGAACATGGGCTCTCATGACATCGTCGACGGAAACCACCGCCTCACACTGGGCCTCATCTGGACCATCATCCTGCGTTTCCAGGTAAAGAAAGAGGGCGGAGTCCTGCTGACTCAAGCTGAATTTTGTTTGATATGTACAAGTTTAAAGTTGACCTTCAGCTTTATTTTTGCGTCCTGTGACGTCTCTGTGTCTGAGTGAGATGGTGTGCAGGTGCACAGTTCGGTGGTGAAGGTTGCCCCAGAGTTTGATGTTGAACATCGTGTTGTTATTAGAAAATGCGCGCAGCATAATGTGCGTATTCATCATTTTAGAAAGAAAATGAAATAAAAAGTAATAAAGGTTGACATTTTATTGATGTCATGCTCGTGTGATGTTTGTGGAAGCAGCCTCTGGTATTCACAAATTTTCATAATGTGTGCAGAGAGCGCAATCCTCCACCGTGCCGAGCAATTCTCCAAGTGAACCAAAACTTCCAAAAAAAAAAAAAAAATCTGTGTGAAAGAATCCTTTATAAAATTCCTGGATGGAGAATTCCGCCTCGAAAGTCTAACTGGGTCTTGCTTTTCCAAAGCCCAACCTCCATCAGATGCTACATTTTTATTTCGAACAAGAAATTGTCACCCAATCCTCATATTTTTTCTCATACATTTTATTCACATCAACAAGAAGGTTCAGTTCCCCCTCGGCGAGTGTGGGTGTGTTTGTTTACGCAAAATGCGATGGGTATATTTACATGGAATTCTCTCGGAGGCGGGGCTTTGGGGTAGGAATGACTCCTCGGTTTCGGAGATGATCCAGATTCAATTCTGCATCCAGGAATTTTTCACATGTCCTAAAGCATTGTGGGAAAGGTGCTTGTTCTTCATTGGACTTTTCAGTCTCAGTGTCGCGTTCATGTTGCGAATCCTTTTGATTCTTATCGGCACAAATCACTGAAGCATGATGAGCATGATATTGGTGGTGGTGATGATGATGGTTCTCTTGACGCTAATGATACACATCCGGTTGTTTGGATCTGTAACAGTGTCAACTGGACAACAATCTCCCAACGTACAACATCTCAAACTGTCAGTTGGGTGTCATGTCAGTGGCGTGATGGCCAGTTTGGGTCCACTGTGTTTTTGAATGTTTGAGCTTTGCGGTCATTTTTCCAATTTAGCACACGATCCCTTGCTGCTTAGTCTCAGGGCGTTCGCTCTAGATCTGACAGCTCTGAAATATCACAGCCTCGGCGTTCATGACCTCACTGTCGCGAAATAGGGAGGCGGATTTTTCTTTTTTTTTTATCCTCAGATAACTTTTTGAGAGCCAGGTCACTTTGTACGGAAATTTAGCAACATCAGTACTTGCTCCAAATGTGGTTAGTGTGCCCCATGTGGTGGGTCAGTAATGTGCACAGATGTTAGCTGAAGCGCGACACTGAGAAATATTGAGATCTGATAGATATTCTGCTGTTAGTTTTTTACTTCAAATATAAAAAGGTATGTGTGTGTGTGTGTGTGTGTGTGTGTGTGTGTGTGTGTGTGCGCGCACGCACACAGATTCAAGACATCAGCGTGGAGACCGAGGACAACAAAGAGAAGAAATCCGCGAAGGACGCCTTACTGCTGTGGTGCCAGATGAAAACAGCTGGGTGAGAGAGAGATTGCATGAGCGTTAAAGTGATAATAGGAAAGAAAATGTAACCGAGCGAGGACTGACCACCGTGTCCAAGCGGAATGTTGTTTCTGGAGTCCACTTATGACCTTTGACTTTCCCGGGAGGACAGATCCACGTGAACATGCAATCATTTGAAATGGCTATAAGTGGAGTGTGAAATTTAAAAAAAAAAAAAAAAAAAAAGAATAGCATTTTTAATCATGTGGGAGCGATCACGGGGTGACGCAGCGCTCTGACTGACTGCAATAAAGACGAATGACCAAGGTCAAAGGTCGAGTGCTCGTTTCGACTGCAGTTAGAACTTGTTTCCAAATGTTTCAGGTGCCGGTAAAGCTGCCACGATTTCTGCCTCCACCTGCCCACATGCCCGGGAGTCTCAGTACGAATTAGACTCTGATTAATATCCAAGCTTTTATGGATATATCCCAGAGTGGGCTTTGCGCTCAGAATAAAACCGTAATAACGAAAACAAGGACAAATATACAGAAGGGTACAAGCGAAACCTAATAAAAGTGACGGAAATATAGTACCGAGCAATAACACGGAAACCCAGTTAGTTCGGTCGGTGGAGCCGGTGGGATGTTACAGCTTCGTCATGAGCATCGCATAAGGGGGAGGGGCACCCCCTACACACACACACACACACACACACACACACACACACACACACACTTTCTCCATCATTTAGTTGTACTGTATTCCTACTCATCAGGTATTGCCTTCCCTGTCACATGATGACCATCGAACACGAACCACCTGTCTAGTTTCAAACCGCTGCACCATGTGTATTTTACGGGTGGGTTTAACACGCTCTGAGGGAATGCGCTATGCTCCCCCTCATACGAATGAGCTCACGGACGTCCGTGATTGGGTGACGATTGGTGAGAGTATCAGGGAAGTGAGCGTATGTCGTCCCGCCCTCCCTTGAGAGCTCGGCCAATCAGTTCTCATGGACCCCCGGTCACGAGTGGATGCAGCATTAAAATGGATTCGAATCTGCGATCTCCGGGATAATAGTTACAGGCATAGTATAGTATATATTTATCGTCATAATTATTGGGCCGCCGCTCAGAAAACTTAAGTTTTTTTGCATGTTGAACGACTGCTACTGAAGATGGCGAGGGGGGAAAAAACCGCCATCTCCAATCCCAAAGCGTATTTGTTTGCTTCGTACTAGCCTGATTGCGAAAGCTAGTTTTCTGGACTAGCTACGTGTTCTCAAATGTAAACATCGTTTCGTGAACTCAAGGTCAGGTTACGAGTGTTGTGTGTTAATCATTAGATTCCTGGAACTGATGATGTGCCCTAACGGGCCGTTCGTCCTGCAGGTACCCGAATGTCAACGTGCACAATTTCACCACCAGCTGGAGGGACGGCCTGGCGTTCAACGCCATTGTGCACAAACACAGGTAGCTTACACACACACACACACACACTACACTACACCCTTTAACATGTTGACAGTACTGCCAAGCCCGCAGGTGTTCAGGTTCCATACCTCAGGAAAACAAAAATTCATCATCGTCGCAGTGTTGGATTCTTGCATCTGATTTGTTTTTTTTTTTGTTTTTTTGATTAAATATACATTAGCATCACTGGTAGCAGCAAAACTGTAATATATATATAAATAAAGTTTTGGTATATTATTGGACCACATTTTTTAAAAATTACGTAATTTTATCAAAAGTTCAGTACAGAGATAATTTTTAATTTGATTTTATTTGCTTTATGGAAGGAGTCTCCAGTTTCAGCAGTAAACCTGTAACAAGAACTTCACCACATTTGCTTACATTATTTATTTTATGCAAAATCTAAAGCATACAACACAAAATTATTTATTTGACTAAAAAGTTTCAGTCGAACCACATCATCCCGCTGCATCATTGCTAGCTTGCAGTTGATTCGTATCCAGGTTTCAGCCGACGTCTTTAATGTTCGATCCCTCACATATTTGATCATTTGTTAATGATAGTTGGTATAAAGAGTGAAAATGTCCGCGGAGGTCTCCGATATCGCTGGAGGTGTGTGAGAGAATGAGAACGGCGGTGATCTATCGAGTGAGTGATGTCACCATCCTCATTTCGCTGCTCTTACACACCTGATTAATGACGCAGGTTATCGGCCCACCTGAAGCACCGGTCTGTCCTTTCATCATTCATATGCCCCGAATTATATCCGTGACGATCAATCCGTTCATTCAACTCTCCATCCATCTTTCTATCAGGAACAGCTTTGCTACTTGTCCAGTTCTGCTCTCGCACTGCGACCTAAAATCAGAAGAATAGAAGTCTCACAGTAGTATGGCATTGCTGGCTGATCAGCGCCCTCTGCTGTGAACTAAAGGTACTGGGTACTACAGTGTGTGTGTGTGTGTGTGTGTGTGTGTGTGTGTGTGTGTGTGTATGTATATATATATATATATATATATATATATATATATATATATATCAGATGATTCGCTGTGGCGACTCCCGAGTAAAAGGGAAAAGCCGAAAGGAAGACAGACAGACATATATATATATATATATATATATGTATGTATGTATGTTCTGATGTACAAACCACCGTTTGGTACTTCTGGACAACATCTCTCACACACTCGTTTGCCGAACCACGTAATCCTGCCGTCAGGGTCACGGGAAGGCTGGAGTCTCTTTAAACCAACACTGGGCGAAGGGGGGTACTCCATGAACAGCTCACCAGTCCGGTACATAACTATCGTTACTCAGGGTCACACCAGGAGAGCAATCTGAAACAGACTGTTTACGCCATGTGATCAGAGGTGGGTGGCACCGACCTCCTCCGGGCCCTCTCTATATATGGGGCAACAATCAGGACACACTCATTTTCAAATATATGCTAATTGAGACACAATAGTCGCAGCTGTTGATGCCCTTCCAACCTCAAGTGTGTTTTTTTTTGTCTTATCAAAATGAATCTCTCTCTCTCTCTCTCTCTCTCTCTCTCTCTCTCTCTCTCTCGCTCTCTCTCTCTATCAGGCCGGATCTGATAGACTTTGACAAGCTGAAGCGTTCAAATGCTCACTACAACCTCCAGAATGCCTTCAACATCGCAGAAAAGGAAATGGGGCTCACCAAACTGCTGGATCCTGAGGGTACATACATACAGACACACACGTATATACAGACACACAGACACACGTATACCAACATATACAGACACACATACATACAAACACATGCATACAGACACACACAGAGATATACATAGACACTAATACGTACATACATACAGACACACACACACACTCACACAGACACACGTATACCAACATATACAGACACACATACATACAAACACATACATACAGACACACGCACACATGCATACAGACACACACACACAGATATACATATACACTAATACGTACATACATACAGACAGACACACATTCACTCATACACACAGATACACAGACACACACGTATACCAACATATACAGACACACATACATACAGACACACACACAGATATACATATACACTAATACGTACATACATACACACACACACACACTCACTCATACACACAGATACAAAGACACACACACACACACTCATACATACATACACACAGAAAACACATGCGCACTCTGTTGCCTTTTGGAAGGAACTTTCTGCAATTATGAATGTGTGTGTGTGTGTGTGTTTGTTTTTAGATGTAAATGTTGATCAGCCAGATGAGAAGTCGATCATCACCTATGTGGCCACGTACTACCACTACTTCAGCAAGATGAAGGCACTCGCTGTGGAGGGGAAGCGAATTGGCAAGGTCTGGGGGTGTGTCTGTGGGCGTGGTTTCACTGTATTTCTGAAGTGGTGGATGTGATTGCAGATAGCACAAGGTGTGTCTGGCGGCAATACTGATTCACCACTAAGATGATGGGGAGTAATGTGTGTGTGTGTGTGTGTGTGTGTATGTGTATGTATGTAGGTGCTGGACTACGCAATCGAAGCAGATAAGCTGATTGAGAAGTACGAGACGTTGGCCTCGGAGCTGCTGCAGTGGATCGAGCAGACGATCGTGACTCTCAACGACCGGCAGCTCGCCAACTCCCTGAGTGGCGTACAGAACCAACTACAGGCTTTCAACACCTACCGCACTGTGGAGAAACCCCCCAAGTATGTATCCATACAAACATATATATATATATATATATATACACACACACACACACACACACACACACACAGTCTGCATGGCCTATAGCCTTTTGTGTTTTCCTTATCTGAAAACGTGTGGTGTGTGTGTAATAGATTCACAGAAAAAGGGAATTTGGAGGTTCTTCTCTTCACCATTCAGAGCAAAATGAGGGCCAACAACCAGAAAGTCTACATGCCGCGAGAGGGAAAACTCATCTCCGACATCAATAAGGTACTTTCACAGACTGCCATGTACTCATCGTACTCATGGATACCTGGATAAAGATGCTCAGAGTTCATAATAACGGTGTCGCTTTTGTGTGCACTCTGATTGGCCGTGCAGGCGTGGGAGCGCCTGGAAAAAGCAGAGCATGAACGTGAGCTTGCTCTAAGGAACGAGCTAATCCGACAGGAGAAGCTGGAGATGCTGGCAGCACGATTCGACCGCAAAGCCGCCATGAGGGAGACCTGGCTCAGTGAGAACCAGCGCCTCGTGTCACAGGTCGGCGAGGACGTTATTATTATATCTATTGTTCTTATATTTATTGTTTTTTTTTTATATATACTCTCAGATGCACACCTCACAATAATAACTAGTTTTGATGGGAGGTTTTGGGTTGTTGTTTTTTGTTTTCTATTCTTCCATAATTTCCTTATTTTTTAATTCAATATATGTGTGTGTGTGTATATATATATATATATATATATATATATATATATATATATAAAAGATACAATGATCCCTTGCTACTTCAGTTTATGCGGCTTCAGTGCATCGCGGGTTTTTCTAAAATATTTATCAAACATGCTTCGTGATCCCTGATAAAGGGAACAGCCAAAAGGAAAAGAAGAAGATTTATTTATCGAAAAATAAGGAAATTAAAATCGAAAAAGTTACGGAAAATGCCACAAAACAAGGCCAATTATGCAAAAAACCCCAAAGGAAAAAAAAAACAACCCAACAAAACCACAGACGCGCCCCGACTTTCGTTTTTAATTGGTTCCGGACGGTCACACGTAAGTTGAAAGTGAACGTAAGTTATTACAGTGACGTATGACGCTCATGCTGTACTATACAGACATAAATACCATTACCGTATCTCATAAAACACCCCTAAATCAATTATTATAAGCATAACATTGTAAAATAATATCAAATATATAAAATAATATCAACATTAATTTCAAATAAATTCAATTCAAGCAAAATAATTTCAAATTGATACATTTTAATCAAATTCACTCATCAAATATCAAATACAGTATCAAATATAACCTTTAACATTCTCTATGATACAATCTTACTGCTTTTAAATTGTTCCGATGGTCGACGGATGGTCACTTTACATGAAGCTGAGCTGAGTCACGTTACATGAAGCTTAAAACAGCCAATCAATGCTTACAATATGTGAGGCACTCAATACTGAAAGTAGTGTACTTGCTGTGCTTGAAGGCGGGTTATACGGACTTCCGGTCTTTCAAGTGAGCAAGGGTGCCGTTGAACTTGTTTAGTACTCAGCCTGCACTGATGTGAATCACCAGCAGAGCGGAGAGTTCTTTCTTTTCTGGATTCGGGTTTTCATTCATATTACAACACTCTTTGCTTAACTGAGTATGCATGGTAGATTGTGCCGATCCGAGTAGATAGTTAATTCATCTCTGTCTATGAGACTTGCACCCATGTTAGTAGGCTTACGCTTCTGACCAGCCATATTTCGGGTTACAAAAGTCCGCAAAACAGTGTAATCACAAAGATCACAGAGAAGATGTCTTAACCCAAGGGTTACATGCGATATAACTGATATATTATATAACTGAACTGGGAAGAAGGAGGGGCATGTTCAGTCTGTCGTTTGGAAACAATGGACGCAGCGTCATTACGTCAGCGTACTACGTAGGTACGTCTAAACTCAAAATTTGAGTTTAAAAACGTAAAAAGGATGAACGTAAGTTGGGGAGCGCATGTACTTCATTTTTATGAGGTGCGCATCCGAGTGTGTGCGTGCGCACGTCTGTATGTGTGTGTATTTATATTTTATTTCCATCTTATGCATTATTTTTTCATGTTTAATTGTTATTATAAGCGTTAATAGTATTTAATATGTATTTATTGCTATTATATACACAATACAATACACAATTACATATACGGCAATCGGGGGGGGGGGGGGGTCGATTCTACTTTGCGGAAATCTGCAGTCGCAGGAGGTCTCGGTCCCCATTAACCGCGGAAAGTGAGGGATCCCTGTATACACAGACCTATGTTAGCGCCATTTCCAGTTTGCTAGTGGAAGCTTGTTTTACTGGCACTTCTAAAAATATATTTTTTTTTGCTCAGAACAAGTCAATTCCCTTGTTTTTTTCCCCCCATGGTAATGTTTAGGTCACAGTACATGAGCTGATATCCTAGTAGTAGCTCAGTCAATCCGAGCACCCGATTGCTAATATCTAGTGATCTAGGATAGAATTAATATTTATTTCATTAATTAACTTTAGAAGCCGATTAATCCTAATTATGGGTTGTGGGGAGACTGGTACCAACAGCTAACTCTGGACGAAGGTGGGATACACCCTGAACAGTTTGCCAGCCTATTGCAAGGTCAGAATAATTTTTTTTAAATTTTCTTTCCATCAGGACAACTTTGGTTTTGATCTTGGCGCTGTGGAAGCAGCCACACGCAAGCATGAGGCCATTGAGACGGACATTGGTGCATACGGTGAGCGCGTGGCCGCCGTGGAAGCCGTAGCCCGTGAGCTCGAATCAGAGGCGTACCATGACGTGCGGCGCATCCTAGCACGCCGGGACAACGTGCTGCGTCTCTGGGAGTACCTGAAAGAGCTGCTCGCCGCCAGACGCGAAAGGCTCATGGCGCACCGTGACCTGCAGCGACTCCTGGAGGAAATGAGATACATCATGGACTGGATGGAAGACATGAAGGTGCGTCCATGTCAGACTTTGTCATCTGGTTGTTTGAGATTATTAAAAGGTTGAGAGGTATTTCGAAGTCACGTTATTTGTTTATTTTTTTCAATACGCAGGGTCGTCTACAGTCACAAGACAGCGGAAAACACCTTCATGATGTAGAGGATTTGCTCCAAAAACATACTTTGGTGGAGGCAGACATATCGGCACAGGCGGAGAGGATCCGGGGGGTGCAGGCCGCGGCTAACCGCTTCACCTTAGATGAAATGAGTGAGTGTTGCTTAATTCCAAGTGGCCAGTTCCCCCTGTTTCCTTTCCCCATTTGTCTGACTTCATCCTCTTTTTTAGCGTATAAGCCGTGTGAGCCGTCACTGGTGGAGGAAAAGGTCGAGCTCCTGGGGCAGACCTATGAGGAGCTGGGCAGGCTGGCAGCCGAGCGCCGGGCTCAGCTGGAGGAGTCTCGCCGCCTCTGGCAGCTGTTGTGGGAGCTCGGTGAAGAGGCAGCATGGATGCGTGAACAGGAGCAGATCATGGCGACGGAGGAGTGTGGGAAGGATCTGTCCTCGGCGCTGCGTCTTCTTTCGAAACACGAGGCGTTCCGTGACGAGATGGCCGCCCGCTACGGCCCGCTGGGGAACAGCATTGCTTCTGGGGAGCAGCTGGTGAAGGAGGGGCACTGTGGAGCACCTGAGATTACAGAGAGGATCAAAGAGATCCAAGCTCAGTGGGACCGACTGGAGGAGGTGAGGAAGAGGGAGAAAAGAGGACACAGATGTGCTGGGAGATGGGAATCTCGCCGTTATGATGGATGGAAAGTCAGGCATGATGGTATTGATGGATATTCAGCCATGGTGACAGATGGATGTAGAGTCAGGCAGTAATGTGGGTGGATGGTTTGGTTGGAAGAAAGAGTTGAAGACTGATAGGTTTATGGTTGGATGGGTTAGTGGATAAACCGGCAATTGTAGTAGAGGGTGGACTGGTGAATGAATGGATGGAGAGCAAGGCATCTTCATGGGTGGACTGATGGTTGGATGTGTGGATGAGTGGCTGGATTAGCTGAGAATTAGGATGGATGGCTGGATGGGTGGAAAGGCTTCAAAGTCAATGATGTTGGGTTAAAGTATGGGACAGGCATGTTGATGGATGGGTACATGGGGAGACAGGCATATTGAAGGGTGGACGTGTGGGTGGATGGATGGATGGACGGATTGAGACTCGGATATGATGGCTGAGCTGATGGATAGGTGGAGAGGCATGATGATGATGGATGACTCAATGAAATTACTTTTTGGTTTCACTCTATGGTCCACTTAGGCATCTCGTTTGCGAGAGCAGCGTCTGAAGGAGTCTGTAGCTTTCCACCAGTTCCAAACCGACGCCAGTGATATGGAGGCCTGGCTCCAGGAGGCTCTCAGACAGGTACTATTCTCGTGATGGTATCAGTGGAATCAGACTGTTCAGACTCTTATAGCATTTTCATGTTCTGTGGGTGTTGTGGCAGGTGTCCAGTCAGGAGGTCGGCCACGATGAGTATTCTACACAGACGTTGGCAAGGAAGCAGAAGGAGATTGAGGAGGAGATCCAGAGCCATCGCTCTCTCATTGACTCGCTGAACGAGCAGGCGCAATCACTGCCTTCACAGTATGCCCAGTCTCCACAGGTACGCCACCTATATCCCCTAGGTCAGAACACCCTGAGATTTCTGGTTGCACTCGGATACATTTTCTCCTCACGTCTGTCTCACCATTCCTCAGGTGGAGGGTCGTCTCCCTGCCATTGAGCAGCGCTATGAGGAGTTGAAGGCTCTGTCCTCTGCATGGCGTGATGCCCTGGAGGGGGCGCTGGCACTGTACCGGATGTACAGCGAGGCAGACGCCTGCCAACTATGGATCGGCGAGAAGGAGCAGTGGCTCCTCAACATGGAGGTCCCGTCCAAACTTGAGGACCTGGAGGTGGTCCAGCAAAGGTGAAGTGGAGGTGTACTTGGGTTATATGAATAAAGTGCTGTCTTGCATCGTGGCTATATTATGAATTGATGATGTTGTGCTTGGGTAGGTTTGAGACTCTTGAGCCGGAAATGAATACTATTGGCTCCCGGGTCGCTGATGTCAATCAGGTTGCCACACAGCTGCTCAAATCCGACAACCGTAACAAGGAACAAATTAACCAAACTCTGGACCAGCTCAATGACAGGTACAACCACACAACACGAGCCAGCTGTATCGTTATTTTTTGAAACATTTAAGAATGCCGTGAGACCTTTTATTCGTGCTGTAGGTGGCGTGAGTTCCAGCGTTTGGCAGATGACAGGAAACAGGCGCTGGACTCGGCTCTGAACATCCAGAACTACCATTTGGAGTGTAACGAGCTCCAGAGTTGGATGAAGGAGAAGACGAAGGTTATCGAGTCCACACAGGGGCTCGGCAACGACCTGGCCGGGGTCATGGCCTTGCAGCGCAAGCTCACAGGCATGGAGCGCGACCTGGAAGCGATACAAGTACGGTGCCTTGATATTCGCCAGGCTTTCGGGATTACTCATTATCTGAACTCAAATAACATTGTTCGAGGTTATGCAGGTAGTCGGACATGCGAATACATGTAGAAGGCCTGAGTCAGCCAAGAACCCCAGAGGCGACATACACATTCCACGTTTCACACACTCAAACAGGTTTGTTTTGGGTTTTTTTTTTTTTGTATTGCTGCAGGGGAAGCTTGATGGCCAGCGTTCTGAGGCTGAGAAGCTGGCATCCGAACACCCTGAGCAGGCTGAGGAGATTAGGGCACGGTTGGCTGACATGGAGGAGGTGTGGGAGGAGTTGTGCGGCACGATGAAAAAGCGTGAAGAGGGGCTGGGTGAGGCCTCCAAGCTGCAGGGCTTCCTGCGCCACCTCGACGACTTCCAGGCCTGGCTGTCACGCACGCAGACCGCTGTGGCATCCGAGGACACTCCCACCTCGCTTGCTGAAGCCGAGCAGCTTCTGGCTCAGCATGAGGCCATTAAGAACGAGATAGACAATTACCGTGACGACTATGAGAGGATCAAGGCCACCGGCGCAGAGGTAAGAAGCAATGAATGTGTTTTGTAACTTTTTTTCTTCGAGACACATGCTCATTTCCTTCGGTCTGTGTAGGTGACCCAGGGTCAGACTGACGCTCAGCACATGTTCCTGGCACAGCGGCTGCAGGCTCTTGATACGGGCTGGCAGGATCTGCGCAGGATGTGGGAAAGCAGACAGTGCTTACTGGCCCAGGCCTTTGACTTCCAGACATTCCTCAGAGATGCCAAACAAGCCGAGAGCTTCCTGAACAGCCAGGTTAGAGGCAGTGAGTGAAGAGATTAAAAGGTTAACGGTATCAGGATGTCTGACGGACATTTCTCTTGACCTGGAACTTGTTCTCTTCAGGAGTATGTCCTGTCTCACACCGAAATGCCACCAAGCTTGCAGGGAGCATTACAGGCCATCAAGAAGCATGAGGACTTCCTCACCACCATGGAGGCCAGTGAGGAAAAGATCAACGGTGTGGTGGAATCAGGACGGCGCCTCGTGTCTGACGGTAACGCCAACGCAGACAAGATCCAGGAGAAAACCGACTCCATCGAGGAGAGGTACAGAATTATTTTTAAGAGTGTAGCACCCTCTAGTGGATAAACCATTGTTGTACCACCTCCCACCTGACACATGCTCTGTGGAGGGAGTAAAATGGCGCCCCCTGGTGCCTAAAATCTCTGTTCATTAATTTACAATTCTACGCATGAATGGATCTCTAGTACCATCTCTAGGAAATTATTAACACAACATTTTATAGGTGCTTTATAAGCCAGACTGGCAGAGGAAGTGTAAATTTCCTCTAGTTTTATCGCCATGGCGACACTGCCAGCATCAGTCGTGTTTTATAACCAGCCTGGAAACATTTCCTTCTGTTTTTCAGGCACCAGAAGAATAAACAGGGTGCTAATGAGCTCCTGGCTAAGCTGAAGGATAACAGAGAGCTCCAGCACTTCCTCCAAGATGGACAGGAGGTACACACACACACACACACACACACACGTGCATGCCCGCCACCCAGAAAACTGGAACTGTTCAAAACGTTAAATTGGTTTTGGTTAATTCGTAATAAACTAACAGACTGTTTTTCCCTCTTGTCTGCCCCCACCACCACCGGTCTTTTCACAGCTGACTCTGTGGATTAATGAGAAGATGTTGACAGCTCAGGACATGACGTATGATGAGGCTAGGAATCTGCACAGCAAGTGGCAGAAGCACCAGGCCTTCATGGCCGAGCTTGCCTCCAATAAGGACTGGCTGGACAAAATCCATAAGGTCTCTCTCTCACACACACACACACACACACACACACACACACACACACACACACACGAATGCCAGTACACATTCTTCCAAAGCTAAATAAGCTAATCTCCTGTCTGTTTCTCAGGAGGGTGAAGCCCTTGTGAAGGAGAAGCCTGAGCTGGAGGAGACTGTATCCGAGACCCTGCGCGAGCTGCAGAACCAATGGGATCTGCTGGAGGCCACCACGCAGACCAAAGCACAATGTCTGTTCGACGCCAACCGCGCAGAGCTCTTCACCCAGAGCTGCTCTGCTCTCGACTCGTGGCTGCAGAACCTTTCCGCACAGCTGCAGAGCGATGATTTCGGCAAAGACCTGACTAGTGTCAACATCCTGCTCAAGAAGCACCAGGTATCCTATGCTTACTTAGCACCGAAGCGCAGGAAAGTAATGACCAAACAGAACGACGAAGATAACTCTGGCCTGGCGGTGGCGAAAAAAAGGCTGCTGGTGCTGAGCAAAGGAGTTGATTCACTGAGTCAGTTTTAAAGCTTTTGAGTCAGTCCCAGAAAAAGTCGATTCAATGGAATTTGTTAGATGTAAAATTGTGGATGCAGTCCGATAAAAGACTCGGTTCACTGAAATACAGTCGGCCCTCACCTACGAAATTGATCTGTTCCAACCATTTTCGTAATGCGGGGATTTCGTCAATAGGGGTCGCATTTTACATGTTAAACACCTGATTCGTTCCAAGGCTCCAGTCTTTGGACTGGATAAACCCCATAAACCCTTTAAAAATGATAAAAGTACACCAATTTTGTCTGAAATATGTGTTAAAAGTAAAAGAAAATTATTTATTAAAATCATTTAAGCATTTTATTAACATATTTATTAATTAAACCATTATTAAACATTTTTTATGAACACACACACCTCTCTCGCGCTGCGGGCCACGCCCACAAGATGTGGAATTCAAAGCGCATTCCCTGCTTGACAGGAAGGTCCAAACTCAACTTTAGCTTGATTCCTTGAGGGATCAGAATTCCAGATGAGCTCAAATGCACCCACATTTCTTAAACATTTACTAAATTAAACAATTAAAAATCTAAACTTAAAACTAAAGCGTTAAGCTTCCTTCTGTCTCTATCTGGGAGGCCAACGGGATGGGATATTGAGACACAGCCAATGAGAGAGCAACTCATGCATTGTGTGAAATTTTGATTGGTGCATTTGAATTTTTAATTTCTTTTCGTAAGAGAGGGTTGTTTTCGTATCCCAGGGACGGAAACTTAGGAAAATGATCTTCATAACCCGGGGATTTCGTACCCAGGGGTCTTCGTAAGTAGGGGGCAGACTGTATAGGAGTTAGTTCTGAAGCATTGCAGTCTCTACTAAAGAGTCGATTCACTGAAATGAGTCAAATCTAATGCTTTTCTGCTACCAACATAAGGAATTTACTCATTGATTCTATGGATTGAAATTGATTCATTTCGAAAGAGTTGATTTACTGATTCCCTCGCACTAAAATTAATCATATCTAAAGCTGAAGAGTCAAACTAAAAAAGAATTTGATTGACCAAGTCGGCACAGAAATGGGTCCGATCTGAAGCTTTGGATTCGATCCAAAAAGAAAAAGTTGATTCACTCAATTATAATCCAGTGTTTGGTTCTGAAGCTTCAGAGTCAGTACCCAGCACAAAAATGAATCATGCAAAGCTTTGGTGCCTGCAGCAAAATTAATTGATTCACTGGTTCCAGGAATGGAATGGAAACGGGTCAGTTGATTTGTGTGAGAAAAGAGTTGATTTGCTGATTATTTGCACCGATGAGTCAGGTAGAAAGCTTTGAATTTGATTCTGAAAAGAGTCAATTCACTGAGTCGACTCCAAAGTGAATACAGTGGAGCCTCGGTACTCGAACTTAATCCGTTCCAGACGGTTGTTCGGATTCCGATTTTGTTCGGATTCCCAATCCGCTTTTCCCATTACAAATAATGTAAATGGTCTTAATTTGTTCCGTCATTTTTTGAACAGAAGTTAACGGTACCGTAACTCATACTATAGGTCTGCAAATTAAGTGAAAAAATTATTGACTACAGTACACTGTAATGGTCTGTGTTGTGAAGAAACTCTTTAACTTTAACACAAAGGTTAAAATTCTTATCTTTATTGTTTATGCTTTAACTGCACTGTGGATTTTTATGGTCTCTCACAAAAGAGTTGCATGTATAAAGACTAGCAGCGCTCTTCCTGGTCTCTCACACACACACACACACACACACACACACAAACTCTCTCTCTCTCTCTTTCTGTGTCTCTCACACAAACTCTCTCTCTCTCACACACACACACACACATTCTTGAGAGAATGAGTGTGTGTGTGTGTGTGTGTGTGAGAGAGAGTGAGTGAGTGTGTGTGTGTGACCGGGAAGAGCGCTGCTAGTCTTTCTAGCCCATGATTAAATGGAATTAGGTGTGTTTGTTTCGCACTTTGCCACGCCCCTCTCCAACACGCATTTCAACACGCAACTCTTTTGTGAGAGACCATAACACACAGTACAGTTAAAGCATAAGAACAATAAAGCTAAGAATTTTAACCTTTGTGGTGGTGAGCAGTTGGCATACTTAAATGTTGGAGAGGAAGTGAAGCAGAGGATCCCCTTCCATAACCGAGAGGGATGGAGGAAAGTGGCTTGCATTCCATAACAGCTTCAGGTAAATCAGCCAAAGGTGTTTCTTTCTCTTGCCACCGCTTTGCATGGATGACTCTTCTTCAGGATGTTCCTTTCTTTTCTTGAACATTTCTAACGTGGCTTGCATACAGTCTCTTCAGCTTTGTTTAGGTGATTAGGTCTATAAGCTGATCTGTGGGTTTTCTGTTCGGTACCCTAAATTGTATTTGTCACTGAAGGTGGTATATGGTGTTCGTGATTAGATTGCTTTAGCGCTTGCTTTATTGCTTGTGATACGTACATAGTACTGTATCAACTTCCAGACTTCCCCAGGACAGCTTTTAGGGTGATGCATAGTATCAACAACTTCCGGACTTCCCCAGAACATACATAGTATCAACAACCTCCGGAAGTCGCGCACTTTCCCTCCCTCTCGGTCTTGTTTCTTGAGTTCAACTTTTTGTTCAGTTTCCCGATGGAAGAACTCACAGATTTTTTGTTTCAGATCCCGTTTTGCTCGGACTCTAGAGTATTCGGATTCCGAGGCTCCACTGTACTGGAATTGAAATTTTAGGTTTGATTCAGTGATGATTCAGATAGTTTAGAAAATGTATATAAGGAAACCAAAACCTGTGCAGGATATTATTTATGCGTGTGTGCGTGTGTGTGTGTCAGATGCTGGAGCACCAGATGGAGGTGCGGGAGAAGGAAGTGCAGGCTTTGCAGTCACAGGCTCTGGCTCTGTCTCCTGAGGATGCTGGGATCGCAGAGGTGGACGGACAGCAGAGGAGAGTGGTGGACACGTTCACTCAGCTCAAGGAGCCTCTCAGTCAACGACAAAAACAACTTCTCGCCTCAAAGGAGGACCATCAGTTCAACAGAGACCTGGAGGATGAGATAGTGAGACTCCCACTCAACACTCACATGTATTTCACCTGTATGTGTTTGCGATGTGACAAAGTGGAACATGTGACCAAAAGTGCTGATTTCACAGAATCTATGATTTTTGAAATCGGTCATTTTCAAAACTTTGGAATCACTTTAAAAAGAATTAGTTCACTGATTCCAGACTTTGAGCACAAAGTCTTTTGCCAGGCTTTGGATTCAGTTCAAAAGGAGTTGACTCATTGATTACATTCTTTAAAAGCTTTGGAGTCCATTCCAAAAAGAGTTGTCTCACCCAGTCCACATTTTAATTGCTGAGTCACCTCCAAAGCTCTGGAGTCGATTCAAAAACGAGTTGGTTTTCTTTTTCCATTCTTTTGAAGGTTAAGTCATTTTCAGTCAAGGTTATTCACTTGCAGCCAATCAAAAGCTCCGAATCATTTTGAAAGCTTGTGTTGACTGACTGATTCTAGGCTTTGAACACAGAGTCATTTCAAATGTTTTTGAATCACTGCATGAACAATTTGATTCACTGGTTCCAGGTGTTTGAAAATGTGAAGATTCATGTCCAAAGCTTTGGTTTCAATTCGAAAACAGTTTGTTCATTGGTTCTTGGTTTTGAACGCGGAGTCATTTCCAGACCTTTAAAATCAATGAAAGAAGAGTCAATTCCACACGCCGCAAATGATACACCTTCATGTTTGCTTTTGAACGGTGCCTGTGGAGTTTTGAGACGTGTGTCACTCACACAAAGTTTGAAATCTGACACGTTTTTATTTTTATTCATTTATTTTATTGCAGCTATGGGTGAAGGAGAGAATGCCGCTGGCTACTTCCACAGATCACGGAAAAGACCTACCTAGCGTTCAGCTGCTCATTAAAAAGAACCAGGTCTCTCTCTCTCTCTCACACACACACACACACACACACACACACACCATATTCATATTATAATAATGTAATATCTGTTTGAAAGAAAAGGATTTTGTGGTACATTAGGAATTAAACTCCTCATGATTTCACCTCTGTTTCTCCCCAGACTCTACAGAAGGAGATCCAGGGTCACCAGCCTCGCATTGACGACCTACAGGACCACGGGTGCAACATGGCCCCTGGCCACAGGACGGAGGAGCGGCAGGCGGTGCTGGACGAGCGTCTGAAGGAACTCGGGGAGCTATGGGCGCGGCTCATCTCGGAGACGGAGCAGAGGCACACGCGGTTAGTGGAGGCCCATCGTGCTCAGCAGTTCTACGCGGACGCCGCTGAAGCTGAGGCCTGGATGGGAGAACAGGAGCTGCACATGATGTCCGAAGAGAAGGCCAAGGTGTGTGTGTGTGTGTGTGTGTGTGTGTGTGTGTTTGTTTTTACATGATTATAGTCTGATGTACATAACGTGTGTGTGTGTGTGTGTGTGTGTGTGTGTGTACGTGTACGTGTACGTGTATCTGTAGGATGAGCAGAGTGCGTTGGTCATGGTAAAGAAGCACCAAACCCTGGAGCAGGCGCTGGAGGATTACGCTCAGACTATTCACCAGCTGGCCAACAGCAGCAGACTCATGGTGGACGGCGAGCATCCTGAGAGGTGAGGAGCATTCTGGGATGTGTATGTGTCTGTCTGTGCCGTAGTGTTGTGAGCGCTGATTCTCATGCACACTGTCTCCGTGTCAGTGAGCGCATCACAATGAGGCAGGCTCAGGTGGATAAGCTGTACGCCGGACTGAAGGACCTGGCTGAGGAGAGGAGGGGCAAGCTGCAGGAGCGTCTGCGCCTCACGCAGCTCAAGCGGGAGGTGGACGATCTGGAGCAGTGGATCGCCGAGAGGGAGGTGGTCGCCGGCTCACACGAGCTCGGACAGGACTACGAACACGTCACGGTGAACCTTTTAACCTTTTTTTTTTCTTTCCTTTGTAATTGGATGGTATCAAGTGGGTGTGTCTTATTTCTGCATTGATATGTCCTGGAGAGAACATTAAACTGTTTTGTTCTTTGTCACCGTCTCAGATGCTGCGCGATCGTTTCCGGGAGTTCGCACGGGACACAAGCGCGATTGGGCAGGAGCGTGTGGATGCCGTGAATGGCCAGGCGGACGCCCTGATCGAGTCTGGCCACCCGGAGAACGCCAGCGTGGCCGAATGGAAGGACGGTTTGAATGAGGCATGGGCCGATCTGCTGGAGCTCATGGACACGCGCACGCAGATGCTGGCCGCTTCGTACGAGCTGCAGCGCTTCCAGCAGGACGCTCGTGAAGCACTGGCACGCGTCCGCAGCAAGAGGGAGACGCTGAACTCTGCCGAGCTGGGTCGCGACCTCAACACGGTGCAGCATCTCCACCGCCAGCACACGGCCTACGAGCATGACGTTCACGCACTCAGTGGACAGGTCAGAGAAGGGACTCGATCACGCTTTTTTTTTTTTTTTTTTACTCATTTCATAATTTTTAGTTCCTTTAACCGCTACATCGTCGCATTGTAGGTGACACAGGTGCAGGATGATGCGGCACGTCTGCAGAAGGCCTACGCAGGAGAGAAGGCTGATGACATCCATCGGCATGAACGCGCCGTCACCGAGGCATGGGAGGGGCTTCTGGCTGCCACTCAAGATAGACGGCTGCTCCTATTGGACACAGTGGAGAAGTTCCGCTTCTTCAACATGGTTCGAGATCTGA
>CM045740.1:44088224-44145724 GCA_024760905.1 Plotosus lineatus
GTACCGATTCCATCAGTGACGCGCTCAGTCTCCAGCGCCATCGCTAATCCCATCGCTGCTCCCATCGCTTGATCCTCTCGCTTACTTTGCGCCAAACGATCTAGCAACCCGGTGGGCGCAGTTCCTCACTCGGCCTGCTAGAGGGTGCCGGGTATCCTCCTTGTATTCTGCAGAGCTTTTTCCTCGTACTGTCTGTCCTGTCCAGATTCTGTTTCATGGCAATCTGTGTAAAAAAATACTAGTAAAATTTATATTTACACAAATATATATAATCAGCATCAGTGCTTCTTAATCCACTTTTATTTTGTTACCACGGCAACAATGCAGGATGTTAAAACACTACTGTATGTATAATTAGTATGATGGAGGCTTGGAGCGTGTCGTTAGAAGTAAATAATTGCAAGGAAGGAATAGATCACTGAACGCTGTGGTGTTAAAGGAAAATAAATGCCCCGTTGACACGGTGGTTGATTAGAAAGTGGTTTTTTCCTTCTGACTGTAACTTCTCACGTTGTAGCAGCTATAAACGCTCCTTCCTTCTGCAGTCTCTGCATCTGAAATAGTTGTCATGTGATAACACATGGTGCAGTTCAGTGATGTGATGAATTTGGATTGAGAAACACTGAGATCTTGATTTAATTTTCCTTCTTTCTTTGTGGTAAAATGGTTCAGTTCTGGCCTTTATGCTGACATGGAATCAGGGCTCGGGGGGGACTTGATCAGAGTTACACTGTATATACCTGCTGCAGCATCATCTGGACCAACTGTGGAGTATAAAGACTGAACTGAACGTCATTGCTTCGTCACTTTCCAACTCCCCACGGGTGGTGCGCGTGTGCGTGTGCGTGTGAGATATGAAGAGTTGTTCATAAATTTAATGGTTTATTCTGGGTTGCATATTTTTGGCCGGGAGAAAATCGATGAAGGTTCACTGGTCCTCGTCATCAGCTCAGATTGCAGGATTTTAGAAACATTATTCAGGGTTATATCATGGAATATTCTGGAATTTTTTTCTTTGCAAATGTGCCAGTATTACTGGTTCGGCCCTGTTTCCGTAATCACCCATTCACTAATTTTCTGAATCGCTTAATTCTAATCAGGGCCGCAGGCAGGCTGGCGCCTATCTGGGGGGGGGCAGCAGTGACAACCCTCTGACGTGTGTGTACAATTTTTTTTTTTTTTAGGTTTTTCAACTCAACTTTCCTGACTTTTTGACTTTGGTCTTGTGAGCCAATAGATATGTGGGCAGGGCTTTGTTTTCTCAGTTTATAAAAATTGAATGTTTTTGTTATTATTATTAGTTCAGGTTCTAAGAGAATAAACATTGTTAATTTTTTTAGACTACATAAGTTTATAATGGAAAACAAATATTTCAAATAAAATATAGAAAATTATTTTATATATATATATATATATATATATATATATATATATATATATATATATATATATATATATATATATATATACAGTGATACCTCAGCTCACGAACATAATTGGTTCCCAGAAAGTGTATGTAAGGCTAAACGTTAGTCTTCCGAACATTTATTTCCCATAAGAAACCATTAAAATGAGAATAATCCGTTCCCAGGTCCCCATAAAACATAATTTTCTACTAAATAAGCCTTAAAACTACACAAAAATATACCTTATTTTATGTATAATAAATGTGCTATTGTATTGTAATTAAAGAAATAAACTGTACTGTATAATAAAGTGGTTTTATTTACCTTTGTGATGGTAGTTGATGGCTTGATGGAATGGAGTGGGAGGAGGAGGGAGGGAGGGACTTACTGTTTGGAAGGAGAGTTTGGAAACGCCTACTGTTTGGAAACACGCATAGCCACACACGCACCCTTAATAGCTTCCTTGTTCTTAAGGATGGTGGTAGACTTAGTGTACTGGTACTGGGACGCTGAGTCACACAAACGCACACCTCGTTCGTGTTTTTCAATGATCTCCGCCTGTGGTGGGGTCTTTTTCGGTCCCATAATAGCAAAAGTACACTCAATATGGTCCATAATGTCTATCAAACACAAACCACGTCCGCACTCAAAGAAAGGGGGTGACGAACTGGGACGCCGTGAGCGTGCGTCAGCTTCTCGTGGCCACCACCGTGGTGCTGTTCGACCGCGTGGTTTGGTTCGTCCGCCGAAAACTAGTTCGTCAGCAGAGACTATATGCTCGCAAATTTAATGTTCTTGAGGCGAAAAGTTCATGAGCTTAAGCGTTCGTCAGCCGAGGTTTTACTGTATATATATATATATAGATAGATAGATAGATATATTCTCACATGATTGACACACAGATTATTGGGCTATAGCACAGACGGCATGGTGGGACAGTGGTTCGCAAGATGGTCCTGGGTTCGAGTCCTGGCCTCTGGCGTTTCTGGGGTTTTCTTCATGGCTGTGTGGGCTTCCCGGGTTCCTCCTGCCAACCAAAAACATGTACATTAGGCTGTAATTGGCTGTTCTGTGTTGGCCCTAGGTGTGTGTTTATATGAATGGTTGTCCTGTGATGTGACGCGAGCTATTCAGGGTGCACCCTGCCTCAGAGGTGGCAGAGATAAGCTTCAGCACCTCCACTCGTAAAATAAACAAGTTTAGTGAGTGAGGTGGTGGATGAATGAGTAGATTCAGTGCTTTGAATGAATACAGTGAGAAATTCGGCATGTTTTCACAAGTTGAGGTGATTGTTCATGTTTGCGTTCTGACCTGGCGAGATTGTTCATAACCTGAAAATAAGTGGTCTGCAAAGTCTTATTCTAAAAACTTCTCACAGTGCTGGTGGTTTTCATTTTTTTTCTTTTTTAAATGAAAACCTTTCAAGGCTGGACAGTGCCCTGCCCCCCAGTGTTCAACTGCAGTCTTGACACACAATTCCCATTCACATGTTTGTTCGTGTTGCACTGTGTTCATCGTGTCGCCGCTTAAGTCCATTGCCCGGCTCGTTTACGCCGTTGTACTGATGTTGAGGCATCTCGCTGTGAAATCACGCAGTCTCCGATTTGATTCACTTGTGGTTGTGTGTAGGGCTCAGAAGCAGAGTCGGTGAACGGCCCCGGCCAGGACAGTGGTTTAGACACAGCGTCGCGCCATGAGCCGTCGGGCACGCTGCCCGGCCGAATCGAGTCACCCACAGAGACCATGGAGGGAATGCTGTGCAGGAAACACGAAATGGAAAGTCAGGGCAAGAAAGCAGCGAACAGGTACACAAACGCAACATTAAACCTGACCAATCAGCATGATTATATCGAATAAGCCTCAAGGTGGCGATGTTGAGAGCAATAACTCAAGCCCTTCAAGTTGGAACTTTTTTTCTGTCTCTGTTGTGTGCAGGTCATGGCAGAACGTGTACTGCGTGCTGAGGAAGGGAAGTCTGGGTTTCTATAAAGACAATAAGAGTGCAGCTAACGGCATCCCCTACCACGGAGAAGTTCCCATCAGCCTCAGCGAGGCCACCTGCGAAATTGCGCATGATTACAAGAAGAGGAAACACGTCTTCAAACTGAAGTGAGAACCAGCGACAGATACGGCGGCGTACTGTATATAACGAAGAACCGACCTTTTTTAATCTTTATGTGAATATAACAAGAACAATACTGTTGTATGAGAAGTGTGGGGGGAAACGACGGTCATGGTACGAACGGGTGGATATTAAGGTGAAACCACAGCGATGTGGAAGGAATACGCGGTCGTGTGGTGTAAGTGTGGTCATTGGCGTGAATGTGGTCATGTGATGGAACTATAGTTATAATGTGAACATGTTGCCATGTGGTGAAACCGCAGTCATATTGTATGAACACGTGGTCATGTGGTTAAACCGCAGTCATGTGAGAGAAGTGTCCGGTCACGTGGTGAAACTGCAGTCATGTTTTTACTCTGATTTTGTTCTGATTCTGTCGAGGTTTTTTTTTTTTTTTTTTTCAAACTTTTGACACGGGAGACACATTCGATAAATATTTGGGCGGAGCACCCCCCAATTACCAGTATGTGTATGTTTGCTGAATAATCACACTGGGTGTGTGCTGTTATCACTTCTCTTGTTTTCCTCAGGCTCGGAGACGGAAAGGAGTTCCTGTTCCAAGCCAAGGACGAGGTGAGCGTCCCGTCCCGTCCCCTTGACCCTGAGCCTCATTCTTTACCTTCCTGAGTGTGATTGGCTCGTGTGTTTTATAACACTCGGGTGTGAAAGGTTCAGATGGTGAATAGGTTAGTGTATTGCGGTCCCCGGGGGCAGCAACAAAAATAAACGGAGAATGAAGACGTCTTGAAGGTTTCTGAGAAGAGATTTAATATTACAGACGTGACGCACTGGACCCAAATTCTTCTTTCCTTCATATCCATCTATTTGTTTGTTTGTTTATTTATTTATTTATATATTTATTTATTTATTTACTTACTTATTCGGGCTGTGAAATGGTTTAATGGGACATTAATAAAAGTTTATCGTTCTTCTCTCCATTTTCTGTCGCTTTTTATTTCTGTATCTCTCTCTCTCTCTCTCTCTCTCTCTCTCTCTCTCGCTTGCTGTCCCCCGCTATATCCCCCTCTCTCGTTCGCTCTTGCTCTCTGTTCAGGCTGAGATGAGTTCCTGGATGCGATCGATCCACTCTTCCATGGCAACAAGCAACACCCGTGACCTTTCTCCGGGGCCGCCGCTGACACGAGCCATGACGATGCCCCCGATGTCCCCCAGCGAGGGTGACGGCGGAGGCGTGACCATGCGCAGTAAAGATGGCAAGGAGAAAGACCGTGAGAAACGCTTCAGCTTCTTTGGAAAGAAGAAGTAAAGCGGAAACGAGAGATGGTGAAGGTTCCGTCAAAGCACGAACAGTTCCCAGACAAAAGGAGCACGACGGCGCCCTCTACCATCGACCTCACGCTACACCTTTTTCCTTTTTCTCCATCACCGCTGTCTCTGTCTCACCCACTGCCATCCTCCCGGCACACGGGGGCTCGCCCACAGCCCGCTTCGCATCGGGGTGCTCGATGGGACGGCTCCGTTTTAACACACCTTCCCGAAGATCAGGGCCGGCAGCCTTTCCCATGATGCAGTGCTTCGAAGTTCCTTCATTCCTTTTCGTTAACGTTGTGAAGGACCCAAATTACTTTTTCTTTCTCTTTCTTGGTTTTAAAGTACAGATGTTCGTGTTGGAGTTAATATATCTGAGCGTTATTATTTAAATATTTTCCTCTGCGACAATAATAATAATAATAATAATAATGATGATGGAAAAAAACATACGTACATGTCGCAAACAGTGGCTCTGGATTTTGAGGGAACACTAGAACGGTGTTCGATTTTCCCCAGCTTACACACACACACACACACACACACCAAAACCAAATAGCGAAAGAAAGAAGAGCTTTAGAATAGTTCTAGATTTATGAGGAGATGAGCTTTCACCTCATTATTATTATTATTATTATTATTATTAAAAATAGTGTGTAGGTTTTTTTCGGATGTGTTCCGGAGGTATGGCTTTAAAAACGTACTCAAAAAAAAAAAAAAAAAAAAAAAAAATTCTAGAAGGTTCTGTTTAATTTGGGTTTATTTTCCATCCTCAACACTTTCTTTTCTTCCTTTGCGGTGTTTTGCTGAGAGATCAAACCTTTCTGTTTCTTTCTCTCTCTCTTCATGTCGCATGTTCACACAAACACAATAAACAGGATGACAGGACGGTTTATTTCAGCCCTCACCTCCTCCCCTCCTCCTCTCTCATCTTACGTTGTATATTCCTTGTGTGATTTTTGGGTAATTCTGGGAAATCACATGGCTGTATATTATTTTGCAAAAACGAAACACTGGATGAGGAACGAAAAGACGGTTCCTTTTTCCCTCTTTACTGTGGACCAAATCTGTACCACCACCATCTCCACCAGCTCTTCCCAACCAGACACTATCAATCACCGAAAAATCAAATTGTTGAAAAAGGGGGTGTGGCTTGTTCTTGTTAATTAACCGTTATTTCTGAGAGAGAGAGAGTGTGTGTGTGTGTGTGTGTGTGTGTGTGTGTGTGTGTTGTACACACTGAGAGAGCATGGCGAGTGTTCATATTGCATTTATCCGGTGTCGCATGAACACTGTATTTTTGTAGGCGGGGCCAGTAACCGGCACTAACAAGCTCGCGTTGATGTTGTGATGTTGAACAATTTGGGATTGGCCTTGGAAGGGAAACTAGAAAACCCGACTGATGTGGTGTTTTATTGTGGTGATCTACAATGAAGCTCCTTCCTTGAAGGGGGCGGAGTATCAAAATGAGAACCGGGGCTCACAGCGGCCAGAAAACAGTGGAAATTTGAGATTATTATTGTTATTATTATTCTTATTATTAATTTCAGTCATCTACATGAATCCGTAATAAAACATCGCCACAAACTCGTCAGACGTATCTACAAAAAAAAATAAAATAAAATGATAATTTCAAGGTATGTGCTGATGATCAGTGATGTAATATATCGTGACATTCAGCACACGCTCATTTACCGTTATTGTTCAAACCTGGAAACACTGCGTTGTCGTCTGTGTCCAATTCTTTCTTCAGAAGAATCCCGAGCTAAAAAAAACCCTGTCGGGGCAGATCAGGTGATCCGAAACTTTGATATCAGTACATGCTGAAAGCACACACCGGTCCGATATCCGCCGACGAATGTTCAGCCTTTTTCTGGTTGGTCGATAGCAGTTGCCCTGTCTATCAACTTCAAGTTAGTCAATCAACTTCCAGCTTAACACGAGTAGCGGAACCTGGTAGCAAAACTTCCGCGGATTTACGACCTGAATTTCCAACCAAGACAAATTATGCCGAATTCTATGTTTGGGATCTTTGTTTGTTTTGTGCACCACCTTACAAAAAAAAACCAAAAAAAAAACAGTCACTCAGACTGGACTGGGCTGTCGTGCAACTGGGCAGCTCGAATCAGCCTCACCCCAAATTGCACACAAGAAAAAGTGCTAGTCGTGACCAATGTAGCATGCTAAGCGAATTTGATGGGCAGGGGAACTCATTAAATGGGCGTGGCTTATTGTTATTATCATTATTATTATTATTTTGCGAAAGTGGACCTTGAATTTGGCTCGAAATGAAACTTCGACTCTTGATGTAGAATGCGTTTTGCGTCTGTGTCATCACTGTGTGCACGAGCTCATTTTAAAACGCAGATAAATAAAAGTTATTTTAGCACATCCTTGGGTAGCGTTTGGGGAAATTTGATTCGATGGGGATTTTTTTTTTTAATGAGAAAAATCTGATGTGAATTTTAGCTTCTGAGGTCAAAGCAAACTTTTTTTTACTTTGTCCTGACATGTCGTTTGTTTCTGTTTTCAAATGGAATTTGGTTGTTAACACAGTTATTATTATTATTATTATTGATATAAAAACTGTTCTGACCGTGGATTCTGCTGCTGTTCTTCGTGTTCGGACCGCGGCTCCTGTATTCCTGCATCACTGCTGTTCCTGCTGTCGAGTTGTTTGCGGTTTTTTTGTATGTAACACCGAGTCCCTGACACCAGGGGGCGACAGTGTGCCGTGCAGCATTTTTCATTCAAGATACTGGCGGGGGGGGAATTGTTTGTTGACTTGTGTATCTACATCTAATATTAGAAATTAAAAAAAAAAAACCTGGTTTAAAATAAAGATTTGTGTATTGTTCTGTTCTGTGTTCGAGTCCCAAAGGCTGGAGGAAATCTTTTTCATGAAGGTGTTCTTGATGTTGTGATAAGATGTAAAGGCATCATTTTAAAGAAATTATGACAAATAGCCTGTTTGTGATAATGTGAGGGTGTGAATGGTCTCATTGCCTTCTCTGCTAGTTGGCTGTGATAGGCTCCAGCCTTCTTGTGACCATAGTAATGCTAAACTGTTTGCTGAATGAATGAAAAGTTTATGGGGGGGAGGGAGGTGTAAATAATATACAAAGTCAATGGTGTATAACTGAAAGAGAAGATAAAATTAAGAATGAACAAATTTTCATTCATCAATAATCATTTCGAAATAAAAGTCTTGAGTTTTTGGAGTCGGTTTTTCGTTGCGCTTCCGTCCACTGGGACTGCACGGCGCAGTGTTACGGCCCCTGGGTCGTGGGGATTGCACACATGGACCAACGCAAGGGAAGGGCACCCTGAAGAAAACCCTGGCCCTCCAAGTCTGGGGGTTGGACAGAAGGCTAACTGCTTCCTACTGTAAAAACAAGCCAGTTACAGAAACATTGGACAACACAAATCAAGAAATCCAGGGAGGATCAGGGATCGCCGACACTGGCATCATGACAATGATGGGTGAAAGCCTCTGGGAAACCCAACGTCCAACAAGGTCCCTTGCAAGTCCTAAAACTAACCTCACCATTGGACACTGGAATGTCAGGCCAATGGACAGAGAAGGAGCAGCAACACAGATCGCAAGAGAGATGGAAGGATACCACCAAGACATGCTCGGAGTCAGTGAAAGCAGATGGACAGGAGCAGGCAGGACAAAGTTAGCGACAGGACAAATGATAATCTACAGTGGAGATGAGGAGTTGCCATCATAATTAGATAGCAATCTGAAAAATGGCTCATGGAGTGGACGCCAATCAATAATAGAATCTTAACAGCTAGATTTTACAGGAGATACAGAAGAACCACCATCATTCAAGTCCATGCCCCCCAAAATCAGAAGGAAAATCAAGAGAAGGAACAATTCTACCATGAACTTCAGGAAGCAGTGGCTGGATGCAACAAAAATGACATCATTATCGTCATGGGGACCTCAATGCCAAAGTTGGCAAGGCCAACACTGGCTACGAGAGAACAATGGGAGCACACAGTCTACGAACGCAGAATGACAATGGAGAGAGACTGTGTGGGTTTAGCCAGATGAACGCGCTTGTTATCACAGGAACGTTATTTTCCCACAAAGACATCCACAAAGAGAAACCAAATTGACCACCTTTTGATGAGTAGACCGTGGAGGTCATCTGTACTGGATTCTCGGGTGCAGAGAGGGGCAGATGCCAACAGCGACCACTACCTGGTGAGGACCAGCATCAAGTTACATCTCAAGTCACACAGGAACAAGAGCAAGGCCAAGCCAAAACTCAATGTGGACAGACAAAAGGATGAATAAACAAAGTAGTAGTACTGCGAGGCGGTAAGGAGCAAACTGGAAGAGATGAAAATGGAGAGTGAAGACATAAAGGAGATATGGGAGCAGCAGTATGTCAGCGCTGTAGAAGTAGTACTTGGATTCAAGAAAGAGAAAAGCAAACTATGGATCAGCAAGACCACCTGGAAGTTGATAGATGAGAGGAAAGGCATTAAGACTAATTAAGACAGATAGCACCCACTCAGAAAGGATTAGGAACAGGATGGAGGAAGAATACAGGGAGAAGGAGAGATGTGAAGAAGAGTATAAGGGAGGCCAGGAGAAGATTGATGTCAGCTGAAAATGGGCAGCAGAAGGAATTGTACACATAGTGAAGCAATTGACAGGACAAAGCACCAGGCAGGCTACAGTGGTGAAGGACAAGAATGGAGAACTGATAAAGAATAAAGAGGCCAGGTTAGAAAGATGGAAGGAGCTCAGGAAGTGCTCAACGGAGATGCACCGGAGGAACCACCTTAGGAAGAGGAGAGAGAAGAAATTGATATATCTACAGAAACCCCAACTTTACAGGAAATCAAAACGGCATCGAAAGCCCTCAACAATGGGAAAGCCCCAGGAGCAGACCACATTACAGCAGAGATGCTCAAAGCAGATATAGAGTAAACCAACATGGAATTGAAAAGAATATTTGACCTAATTTGGGAAAAGGAAGCCGTTCCTACAGCATGGACGAAAGGGCACATTTACAAAATTCCAAAGAAAGTAAATCTTCAGGAATGCAGCAACTGGAGGGGCGTTACATTGTTGCCGATGGCCAACAAGGTGATCAGCAGGATACTGGTCAACAGGTTACAAGAAGGTGTTGACTCATTACTGAGGAAAGAACAAGTGGGCTTCAGGAAAGGCAGAGGAACTGCGGAGCAGATATTCATTATCAGAAACATTCTGGAACAAGTCAGCGAATGGAATGCTACCCTCTACATCCGCTTCGTTCATTTTGAGAAGGCCTTCGATTTCATACACAGAGAGAGCCTGTGGATCATCATGTGCCAGTGTGGAATCCCCAGAAAACTGATACAGATGGTGAAGTCTCTTTATGAGGACTTCCAGTGCTTGGTCATTGATGACCACGAAACAACAGATTGTTTCCCAGTGATGACCGGAGTGAAACAGGGATGCTGCATGTCAGGATTCCTCTTCCTCCTGGTTATCGACTGACTGGATCATGTGAAAAACAACCCAAGATCAAAGAACAGGGATCAGGTGGGATTTCACCACCTTGTTGGAGGACCTCGATTTTGCAGCCGATCTTACTCTCCTGTCATCTGCCATGAACAATCTACAAAAGAAGGCTGCTAAAGTTGGGCTGAAGATAAATGAGAGGAAGTGCAAAGTCATGAAAGTCAACAGCAGTAGTGAAGAAAAATTGAAGGTCCGAGATGGAGAAGTAGAGGAAGTGGAGAGTTTCACGTATCCAGGAGCTAATGTGGCCAAGGCTGGTGGAGGCTCAGCAGATGTCAAAGAGAGTGGCCCTGGCCAACGCCCAGTTCAAATGATTCTCGAGAATCTGGCAAGTCGGAGACATCGGCAGAAGGACGAAAACTTCACTCTTTAAGAGCCTAGTACTGTCAGTACTACTGTATGAATGTGAGACCTGGAAGCTTACAAAAGGAGAGGAAGGAAAACTTGACACTTTCCAGAGCAAGTGTCTCAGGAGGATCTTCAAGATCAGATGGCAACAGCACATCAACCAGACAATCCTTGAGCTGGCAAGGGCAGAGAAGATCAGCCAGGAGGCGAGAAGATGGAGATAGAATTGGATTGGCCATGTGCTGAGAAAGGACCCGCGGCCTGACTGGACTGTGGCCTGAGAGTGGACACCAGAAGGACGAAGGAAGAGAGACCACCCGAAAGCAACTTGGCGAAGAATGGTTGAGATGGAGAGAACCATTGCTGTCTGGACTTCGTGGAACTCGGCACAGCGTGGAGCTGCAAATTGGCCCCAGTGGAGGAGTGATGTCCAAGCCTTATGTGCTTCATTGCACTGAGAGAATTAAGTGTTGTGTTTTTCGTGGCACGGTGTTGTTTAGGTGTTTAGCATGTCCGCCTCACAGCAAGAAGGTCCTGGGTTTGAGTCCCGGTCTTCGTGTGGAATTTGCATGTTCTCACTGTGAGTGTGTGGGATCCCTCTGGGTATTCTGGTTTCCTCCCACAGTCCAAAGACAGGAAAGTTAGGCTGAGTGGCTGTCCCAAATTGCCACTTGGAAGTGTTGTAATGATCTGGCGAACTGTTCAGGGTGTAGTCTCATGGAATTCACCGTGCTCCTGCACTGCTGTTTCTACAGTAGCCCAGAACCACACTGACTTCAGGTGGTTGCAGTTTGGAATCTCACCACGAAATGGTGCCAAATACCAATAAAGTTTCTACTTTGTACCTTTAAATTGAGAAACAGGTGTACCAGCAGGACTAACAGATCCTATTTGACCAGTAGAGGTCGCTAACTACACTATAATATATTAAAATCTATTGTAACCACCCCAAGGGAAGTCAGAGACTGAGGGTCTTGTTGAATGCCAGAATTAACATGTCAGGAACAAAAGAATCCAGATTCACTTCTCTGGTTGATTGAGTATGCTTCTCTCAATCTTCCTGCAGCATCACCATGGCACAACAGGAACCGTTTTTATTCCAATATGACGCCAATCCGGTTGTCAGAGTAGAAGGATGATGATCACTTGAAGTGCGTCCTCCTCTCTCCAATATATCAGGAATGAATTCTTGAATTTCCCACAGAATCGTATACGTTGACTCTTTGAAATTGTTTGCTTTCCGGCAACTGTGATGGTTCTTTGTCTTCTCGTCTGATCGGTTTGGGATGTGTTGGGCTGAAACGCCACATTTTTCGCATGCCTGAACAATTTCAATCCACAGATCATCAAAAGGAGGCTTGACTGCGATAATGCAAGAACATTGTCTCTTTCAGCGATTCAGTGAGATCACTAGTATCTGATAGGTCAGCAGTTTTGGATTCAACCTTTTTTAACAACGTGCTGGAGTTCCCCAGTGCTTTCCAGAAGAGCCCAACAGAATGAACGTCACTCTTGCATCTCCACTCCTCCAATGAGATCCCTTCTCGGCCCAACAGAGCAGCAGACCATTCCGTTTTCGAGAGGACCATTGTCAATCGTTTGCACTGTTGTTCCCTTGGTGAACATTTCCTGCTGCACCTTCAGTCATTTCAGATGGAGATACGGTCCAGATATGAAGGTAGATATAAAACAAAAAGTGTAATGAATAAAGGAAATGTACACATCAGGTTTAAACAAAGGGCGTGGCAATAAACCTAGAAATCGCAAATGACACTCTTGTCACAACATTCAGGACTCCACAGGCTATTTCTAGCAGTTTCTGCTATTCAAATGAGGCCTCCGGCGAATTGGGCACTGTTTTGCTATATCCATAATGTTTATAGAAATCAGAGTTGCTGTGAATCGTATTTTGGTAGCTTCATAACTATAATAAATTTATAAACAACAGTGATGGTGAGATGCAAGCCAGAGGCCATTTAGGGGGGAACGACAACAGAATCTGATGGAAGTTACCAAATGTGTAGTGAAAACCACCAGAAAAAGCCAAAGGATCTGTGGAATCCACCAGAAATAACCAAAGGGTTGCAAAACCCATTGGAAGTAGCCGATGAGGTAGCAGAAACCACTGGATATGGTGAATGGAATGGGAGTAACTGCCAGAGGAGAAGGGAAAATTGCCGGAAAATACCAGATGGAGTCCTGAATACCTCTTTCTGAGATGTGACTGGAGTATCAACCCCAGCATGGTGCTGCCACCACCACCACCACCACCACCACCATCACCACCACTCAAGTCATCGTTTGCAGAAGTCGCTGATGCCCCATCATACCATTGGCCTACATGCTTCTCCATGTGCTCCAGCAACTCACCGGTAAATCCAACCACATCCATCCATCCATTGATGTATTTCTATTGTACCGAACGAGGGCCTCACCATGAAGGAGATTCACTCTGGAAATGACTTGAGTCTGTGCACTTTGTTTCACCTCATGCATGATACCCTCAGTAACCACACCAAACAAACAGGATAGAATTTCGTTGCGGATTGTTTCACTGGTGAACAAAGCATTTTTTGGCTTGTTGTTCAAGTATTTTTAACAACAGGATCATGTTTACGCATCAAGTTTAACATTTGGAGGAAACGCCCCTTTTATCACAGTCATCAGACTCCCTGTGAGCTCGCTGGAGCAGATTTTTCTCTAGCAGTCAAGGTACAGGTTTTCTGTGAGCATTTTAATGTAATTTGAATTCAGAAATCCTTCAGCTGATTGAAAGTATAAATCCATTATTTGGAAGCAGCAGAAGAAAGGTCTTTGTCCTGCGTTGTACTTTATCCTTTCAGATGAAGGTTCGCCGCTGCGTCGCTCTGATCCCTCCTCTTATCTCCTCGTTTTTTATTACGCTCAGTAATTTTTGAAATATTACACAGTTGCACATAAAACATTGCAGTTAACAGTGAGACGTTACTGCATTGACCCGATATTGAACAGAGGGGAGTTTACCTTGCAGGCCACGCCCAAGAAAGATAACGCAACTTTCAAATAATGCACCGGAACATCAGACCTCGAATCATTATTCAGTTGAAAAAAAAAAAAAAAACGGATCATTTCCACTTTGTTCTGCATGATTCCCCTGGATGATCATCATCATCATCATTAGACTTTAATTATGAAATGCTAGCATGTTTCTGCAGTACGGAAACCCACAATTAGCATCACGATGTCCATTCGAGAGGCTGTCAAACACCAATCACAGACCAATAACAGCCAACGTTTGATAAAAATCTTGTCTCTTGAACGTCACCGATGGAGTATTTTAGATTTTTGTAAAGTATTCCCACTGAAACATGAGGGTGTCTTTCGTCGTCCCTCGACCTTTGGCGCTCGGGTGGTCAGCTTGAAGCCACCTTTAACTCCCACAGTAGATGTGCATTCAAGAAACCCCTCAATGATGGCGGCACCATTTGGAGACAGGATTATGTACGTACTTTTATATCTCTGGCAGATGCCTTCAGACCCCCAGCTATTTCCAGCAGTTTTCGCCAATCCATCAGCTGTTTCCTGTCGTTTCGGCAACTCACTCAACTATTTCCACTTGTTTCTACTACTCCGTCGGCTATCTCTGGCAGTTTCCTCCTCCTCTGTTATGTTGAGTGGTTTCCATGATTTCCACTGGTTTCTGCTTCCCCCTATGATATTTCTGGCAGGTTTCTGCTGCTTCCTCGGCTGTTTCCGCCAGCTTCCATGATTCTATCAGCTATTTTTGGTGACTTCTATTTCTACAATTTTTCTTTCTTTATTTCAATCTTACACATCATGCAATTTTTTTTTTTTTTTTTAAACGAAAGAAGAGTTTTAGTCACACAGCCATTACATCACAATGAAATGCTTGTTTGCATGCTGGGGTCAGAATTTGAGGTCAGAGGCCTCGAGACTCGAGGTGATCACTCTTCTGGAAACCGCGCTCATGCGCAGGATGGTGGAGACTTGAGTTTACACACAACGCTTCCTGCTTCTCACAGTAAGACACCATAACGACAGTGACGCCATCTAACATTTGTCCACCGATCCACCTGACCTGCTGATTTAGTAACTCGGAGCTTCCGGTGCCGGAAAGTCCATCAGAGGGAATGTCTCACTCATGCAAAAAATAATGTGAACATCTGTAAACATGGACTACAGGCATTGAGGTGTCTGTGAGATTTAATTTTATATGGAGCGTTGTTCGGTGTAGAAACAGGAAATAAGGCCGACAATGCACCAACAATTCAAATCTTTTATTGCATTATAAAGTCCGCCATGAAGGACAAACTCCGAAGCCTCATTATCAGGTAGTCGTTTTTTTTTTTATATACTTGTGTGTGTGTGTGTTTTCCAGCATGAAGAGTGATTCCAGGTTATTCAGGTAGATTTACTGATAACTTTTTTCGTTTTCCTTCCTCCCAGGTAAACACGTCTTACGGTAACAAATCACGACTGAGGTTTTATTTACTTTTTTATTTTTCTGACCCTCATCTGATAACTCAAAGTGTTTTGTGAAGGTTACTCTGCACACGTCTTGATTTGATCACTTCAGGTTGTACAACTTCTCTGGAAAAAGGTGCGACTCGAGGTGATCACTCTTCTGGAAACCGCGCTCATGCGCAGGGTGGTGGAGACTTGAGTTTACACACAACGCTTCCTGCTTCTCACGGTAAGACACCATAACGACAGTGACGCCATCTAGCATTTGTCCACCGAACCAGAAATACATTGTAATACGAGCTCTGGTCCAAAACTAACTTGAAATGATTCGCAAATATTACAAAGCAGTTATTTTATTCAGAATATAATATCAAGGATAAGGAATTCTGGCGGTATTCCTCAGCTCATGCTGAAGGTCTCCTGACTGGATCATCCCTGTTTTTACTGCTGTGCCACCTGAGGCCACAAAGATTCCATGCATCCAATATACATTTTTTTTTTTTTTTGTCCTTGACGGTACACCAAGGCGTTCCTGGACCAGCCAAGAGACATGGTGTCTCCAGTGTGTTCAGGGTCAACCCTGGGGTCTTTGTACGGTTGGACATCCCCGAAACACCACACCAGGGAGGTATTCACCAGAGCCGTGTCTACGGGCCGCTCTCAATGTGGAGGAGTAGCGGTTCTACCTCAAGGTCCTTCTGGGTAGCCAAGCTTCTCGCTGTGTGATACCCTGGGAGAGTCACGTGACTCTACGAAGGAAACACAGTTCACTTGTTTGTATCCGCAATGTTGTCCAGACCCAAACTTTTTCGAAACAGGTTGCTGCCATCAAATTTTAAATGAGTGAAGATTTTTTCATCAAATAAAATATCCAACCTGATACATTTGATGGTTTCAATGTCTTATTGTCTATCAGATATGCGTTTCAAAGATGTGCTAATCCTTGGCTACTGTTTTTATCTTTACTCAATTCCTTATTTTTATTTGAATATCCCGAATAAATAGGCTTCGTAACATTACCTTCTCAACTCAGAGATGAAACTATAATCTCAGATGTGAAAACTCTCTCTCTCGCTCTCTCGCTCTCTCTCATTCTGTCTCTGTAAAGTCTTTGATGGTTGTTTTTTTATATCTGCATATACACTTGAGCTGAAGAATCAGTCCAGTGAAATCCTTTTCATTAGCTCCATTGGTGGTTGCTTTCTTCAGAGTTTTTACTGATTTATGTATTTGAAAAATTAAGGGGAGGCACAAACATGTGTCCACCCTCACGCCGGTCCCAAGCTCGGATAAATGCAGAGGGTTGCGACAGGAAGGGCATCCGGTTTAGAAACAGTGGCCCTGGGGAAAAGACAGGAGGCAGAGCTGGCGGTAGCAGAGATGAAAATGTTGAGGTTCTCTTTGGGAGTAACGAGGATGGATAGGATCAGGAATGAGTCCATCAGAGGGACAGCACATGTTAGAGGTTTTGGAGACAAAGTCAGAGAGGCTCGATTGAGATGGTTTGGACATGTACAGAGGAGGGATAGTGAGTATATTGGTAGTAGGATGCTGAGGTTGGAACTACCAGGCAGAAGGTCTAGAGGAAGACCAAAGAGACGATTCATGGATGTGGTGAAGGAGGACATGAAGGTAGTTGGAGTAAGAGAAGAAGATGCAGAGGATGGGGTGAGATGGAGGCAGATGATTCGCTGTGGCGACCCCTGAAGGGAACAGCCGAAAGGAAAAGAAGATGCATTTGAAAAATGGAATGACATGAAAACAGTGTTGCTTGCGCTCTGGGACACGGGCCAAGCTTCACCGTGTACGCTCACAAGAACACACGAGTGCTTTTGGAAACTGCCTCCATCTCCAATGTCAGGCTTGAAGTTCAAGCTTCTGCTGTTGTGTGCTTCTCTGGACAGGTATAGGTCTTGGCGTACTTTCGCCCGAAGGTTATAGACTGGAATTTAAAAATGAACGTCTCACTTCTTCAGTTAGTAGAAGAACAGCCCAGACATGTTTGGGATCTGAAATGTTCAGCTTTTGTACAAATATTTACCGAGAGGCGGTACAGTGTTACAGTCGTTCGCATGTCTAACTCACAGCAAGAACGTCTCAGGATCAGCGAGGACTTTTCTTCCTCCCACGGTCTCAAGACATTATTCAGGGTGTTTTTCCCCTTTGCCCAGACTTCGATGAGATGCTCTGCCTCTCTGCAACCGGAATAGGATGAAACAAGTAAATGTTTATCAAGTTTAAAACAAAAAGTTTCGGGTTTACAGTTAATCATGATACAAAAATCAGAATGAATTTCCATTAACTGTTGGCCACGCCTCCTACCGATGCCGACATCATTTAATTATTTTGACCCTGAAAGGAACTCTTTATTTACAAGGTCTCACACGTTTGTCAGAGTTTCATGTCACCTGGAAACTGCCCTGTGCTCATTCAAGGATTTACTCATCCAGAGCATCCAGTAAACACATTGGTTTGTCCTTTCTCTTCTCCACCTGGACACCTGAGTGATTGATTTATATCCCCGTCACCTTGAAGAACACGGGTTCCCTTTAGACTCAATAAGCCTCAGGGCTTCTACATTCTAGATTGAAATTTTCGTCTCGGTTTCTGAAAAGCGACCTGGTGCCAGGGGGACGGCGTGTGGTTTACACAATGATAAACCCGTCGCCATATGCTCCTGTTGATTCTTTGCTAAGTTGTTCCTGAGTTCCAAGTACAAAAACACCCGACGCAAACATGTCCGAACTCATCCATAATGCACATCTGTGGTTACAGCGGGAGGGTGACGGAGTCTTGTGTTTCCCAGAACTCTTATAATGTGGTAGGGCACCTTCAGGCTACAGCTCTAAACATGAGGTGACCTCTATACCACATAAAAATGGATTCTTGACGAGGAGCCTGGAGGAAGAAGGAAGTGTGCTGCGTTTTTGTTTAACTGAAACATGATGATCTCAGTCCGGGCTGAACCTCAGGAAAAAAAAACAAAAAACGAGGGATGTCTGTTGCGCAAACATGCCTTGCTTTTGCCATTATGTAATCCGTCAGGTCTTGACTGAAACAGGCAAACGCTATGCTTCGTACCGGGTGAGGTGTCATGTGATTTGGGTTACTTTGACTTCAGGTCTTTCATTCAAATCAATTAATTAACCTCGGAGTTCCAAAGAAGTTCACACGAACTTATGCTTTTAGTAACCGCCCATGGAGACACCGCCAAAGTGCAAGGAGTGGCTTTTCTTTTGGTCTCAGGTGGGGCACTATACTGAGAACACTGCGGCAGGAACGCAAGGCGACTATCTGTACCTGGATTTCGTTTTTAATTCACGATGAACCCTGATCCAACTGCAGCAACTTTTTCCACCCCACCCACCCCGGTCTGCAGCCCATCCCACTTGTCTTTGCTTCATAATTTTTGCACGTGCAAAGATGCCTTAAAGGTCCTGGTCCTTTCCGTCACATCTGGAGTAGATTTGGCTGAGGCCACGAAACAACACTCCGATCGTTGGCTTCCATCCTGATCTCAATCGATTGCACACACAAACAGTCTTCTTCCAGATTCTCCAAGCCGCCATGCTCCTGACTTGAGGAACATGATCTCACAAGGCCTCGTTCCTCCTCGTCAGCTCTCGGCATCTGCACGCTTTCTGCTGTATTACTGTACAATCTTATTTGAGATTTGAGTTGTGTAACATGTGAGTCAATGACTCCAGATGTCAGATGTTTGATCAGCCAGACACTCGAATTTGTGTCATGTATGCATCACACACACACATACACACACACCCTTTTTCTGACCCCGCATAGCAGAACCACTGTCGTCATCTCATCTCCTGCTGCAGCGATCTGCGAAACACATGTTCCCTTAAACAGGCCAAATCCTCACTGAGTACTGCACCATACAGTCCGTTCTAAATCACACAGCGGGTGACACAGTGGAGTAGTGGTAAGAAAATCCACCTCACAGTAAGGAGGTTCTGAGTTTGAATCTCAGGCTCGGTCAGGATGTTTCTATTTGAACTTTGTCTGTTCTGCTTGCCTTTGTTTCCTCCAGGTCGTCAATTTCCGCCCACAGTGCACATTCATTCATTCATTTTCTGTAACCATGTAGTCCTAATTAGGGTCGTGGGTAGGCTGGAACCCATCCCAGCCAACTTTGGGTGGGGACAGAGTACACCCTGGACAACTCTCCAGGTCATCGCAGGGGGGAAACAAGCTGATGGCTATGTAGCTACTCTTGTCGAAACTCAGCAATGGTTCTTTTACATGAACATCTGACCATAGACAGTGAGAGACATGGCCGACCTTTGATAACCCGGTTAGCTGCACTGGGGGGACAGTGACAACCCGTTGAGAGTGGGACTCGAACCTCTAACCTTTGGGGCAGCGATACCTTTACCACCAGGCCACCACTGCCCACATACATTCACATTAAACTAATTGGCTGTTGCAAACTGCCCCAAGGTGTGATTGCAGGTGTGAATGGTTGTGCATGTGGGCACCAGGTGAGGGTCTGGCATGCTCTTCAGGGTGCTGTACCCTACGTCTGTTCAGTATTTTCTGAACTAGTATTTGAACAGTTCTTGGATGAGTTCCTAATTTGGTTCCTGATCACACTACGGTAACCATGACTAAAGTTACTGTGGGGCTTCATGATGTTCTCTGAAATTTTTAAGGAAAAAACCTTGTAGATGGAAACCAAGCAAACTTTTCTGGTGAACGTTTTCTGAGAACACCTGTATGTGGGACCCATGTGGATGGTAAACGAACTGAAAGATGTGTCCACATGGGATTGTCTGCTGTGTGCACTGTATACAAGGCTCACCTGGGTTATAATTGGGCATGGGCCCAAAATGGGTATGTTAACTGAGGGCGCCTTGGTCAATTTGTGCATCTAAGTTTGGCAAGTACAGATGGACCTCCTATGTGGGTCCTAGTTGGACTCCTAATGATAAATCAATACATGTGGGCAGTTGACATGTGGCCATTATGGACAGCTTTATACTGGACCCATTTTTCAGCCCACTTATGATCCACATAGGTCCCACATACAGGTGCTGTCTGGGTTCTAGGCCAAAATTGTACCATATTCAACTAATAAACTGTCCTAGGCTCTGGTGTTTGGTTCCTCAGAAGGTCCTCAGTTTCTGAAAATTGTTCTGTGGTAGAAATGCACCAAGTACCCCTACTTTCTACTTTTTTGGATCTAGCAGAGGTTCCTGTGGAAACTCTGAACCTGCAAACAATCTAACCTTAGCTCGACCACAGTTTTCAGTTCTGTAGTTTCTGGATTGAGAACTTCAACGAATGCCTGTGGCTGAAAAGAGTCTCATAAAATCAACGCTGATTTCTGTTCTTGGGTTCCTGAGCAAGTCAATGGTTCCAGAGTAGCTTCCTGTGCTCAGTTATTCAGTTGATTGGTATTTTTATTTTGATGATGACTAAAGCCTTCTCAAATCAGTGACAACACAGATGACTGTTATGTCATGTACCTGATTCATTTTTGTGACGATTTGCTTTGTGTAAGAACCGCTTTCGAAAGTGGGAGGGGCTTTGGTGATGAGTCGCCCAGGAACAGCAAGCATAAAATAAATCAAGGTTGATGAGTGACGATTGTTCTTTTTTGGGAACAGCCAAATTTGGTAATGATTCCGTATGACACAGTCACTCCGTGAGTATGACTTTTTATCTTTTGGGTTCTTGTTAACGGGAATTTTCCAATTAGGAAACACAATTATAAAAATTTCCCCAAGAGCGACCACCAGGGAACATTAGATTGAGGTTCTAGATTGGAACTGTTTTGCGAATGCTGTCTGTTGGGACGTGGAACTCCCACAGTGATCATGTTGTCAGCCTGTTCCTCATATCTCACGAAGGCTTTCAATGCAAATCCAATAAAGCCTAGAACAATTCCAGACTGGCTTTGAAGCTGGAAAACCTGTTTGACTTCTTATCAGCTCTTTTGTAATTCATGCTCCCAGCGACAGATGAGCTATTCGTGCTGTTAATAAGGAGACGAGGCCAAACGGCCAGGAACTGTTTAATTTATTTTTATTTTTATTTTATTTATTTTAACTTTAAGGTGGATAAATCTATTGGGCTTTTTACACCCGAGCCTTGTGGCTCATCAGGCCGGTGCTTATTCCTGGTTTCCGTAGCGTGAAGCTACCAGGAGCTCAACTCCTCCTGGATGGGACGCTAGTCCATTTGCAGGTTACCTTCCCAGTATTTTTACTGGAACCCATTCATACTGCTGGGTGGACAGAGGCACACTTGTGGTTAAGTTCTGGGCCCAGGGGTCTTGGCACAGTCGGGAATCTAACTTGGATTCAAACCCACAACCTCCTGATCATGAGCCCAGCACCCTAACCACTACACCACCAGCTCAGGTCTGTTTAACTTCAGTATCCATAAAATACAGGACAGTTCAGACCTGCCGGTGAAGCCTTCATACACATCTTGACACGACCTCGGCACCTTTTTAAGCACATGGAAATATTCTTTCATGGCAAAGTATGAAACAATCATACAAAAGCACTTGAAGGAATGCCAAGCCATACTCAACTATAAATCGTGTTGAAATCACATGTAAAATTCACTTTGATGCTGAAGCAGATGTTCGATTTGTACAGTCATGGATCTTCGCACTAGTTTGGAACCCCTATTGTTTTTATTTAATTTATTCTTCCACTATTTCTTTATCTTTTTACAACTGATGGACGCCCTTTCGACCAGCTTGACATAGACAACGACAACCTGGAAGTCATCGACAAGTTCTGTTACCTCGGTGACACGATTAGCACTGAAGGTGGAACCCTGTCCAGCATCACAAAACGCTATAGAGCTGGGTGGGGCAAATTCAGAGAGCTGTTGCCTATCCTTCCCTGTCGTACCCTGAATCTTCTCACTTGCTCACTAGAGGAAGAATCTACGCCTCATGTGTCCGCAGTGTTATGTTGTATGCCAGCGAGTGCTGGGTGATAAGAGACAAGGAGCGCTCTATGCTGCTTCGGAATGAGAGTGCTATGATTAGGTGGCTATGCGGAGTCAACACCCAGGCACTTGTGGCTACAGCCACAATGTACAGTAAGCTAGACCTAGTCCACCTTGAGGTCATCCTTAGAATAAACAGATTTTGGTGGTTTGGGCACACATACCGCAGCCACTCCTGGATAAGGAAGTGCCAAACACTGGAGGTAGAAGGTACCAGAAGTAGAGGCAAACCACAGAAAACATGGATGGACAATGTTCTGGAGGACCTTTATTCCTGCAACCTTACAGTCGACATGGCCAAGGACAAGGATGAATGGCGACAGCAAGTTTGAGCTACTATCTGACTGTCCAACCCCCTTGCTACAGGAAGAAAGGACTCTAAACGCATGATGATGATGATGATGATGATGAATACAACCAAAACTACACAGTGAAAACTCACCAAACTTGGCACCATGGTAACAGATCATAGTTCGCACAACACTATACAATTTGGCATTCATGACTTTGAAGCGATCGACATTTTCAAAACTCTGCAAAACTGACACCATTTGATTGGACCAAGTCCACCGTATTGGATTTTGAGATACTTTGCATTGTTATTATTTAAGCAAAAATGATGTCTTCTCCCAAACGGTTGGGATGATTTGCAAGAAATTTGAAACACATCATCTTGAACCCATTCCCAACCTAATCTGTGACGGAGAAGCTCCTTTGTCACAAAACATTGCCTCCAAAAGATAAAGCGCTTGTGTCATTTCTTAATTCATATGCAGCCAATATCATTGAGCATTGGATCAATTATTCTCATTGACAGAATATTTTAAATCTAAACTAGATTTCATGTAAATCTTTCAAATAAGTAGCCTTTCCACATTTTATATAAAACATATCAGATTACTACATGGGTCACCAGAGGAGCACTCATAGTCCATTCACCAGGAAAGAAAGGATTATTTTAACTCTCCATTGTTGTAAAGAAATGTCTCCTCCTATAGGGTGTCAACTGAACACCCCTCCCCCCCATAATTATAAATTTAGGTTTTTCTGGATTTTCTTTTGATATTATCTCATTTCCTGTGCTTGTAGTTTCTGTGTGGAATTTACATGTTCTCCTCATATTGGTAAGGAGCCGGTAGTGTAGTGGTTAGGGTGCTGCACTCATGGTCGGGAGGTTGTGTGTTTGAATCCCAGTTAGACCCCTACTGTGCTAAGACCGCTGGGTAAGTTTTTAACCACAAGTGTGCCTCTGTTCACCCAGCAGTATAAATGGGTACCAATAAAATATACTGGAAAGGTAACCTGCAATGGACTAGCATCCCATCCAGGAGGAGTTGGACTCCTAGTTGCTTCACGCTGTGGAAACTGGGGATAAGCACCGGCTTGATGAGCCACTCGGCTGGAATGTAAGAAGCCCAACAGACTTTACCTACCTGCCTCATATTGGTGTCAGTCTCCTGCCAAAGTTCAGAGACATCCATATTAGGTTAATTATTTGTTTCCAATTTCCCTGAGGTGTGAATGTGACTGCCAATGGTTGTGTTGCCCTGTGGGTGGTCTGGATATTTTGAAAATGAATGATATGAGTGAGTCAGTGAGTCAAGGTTCCAAGCACAGATCACTTCAAAAATGTTATGGGCTCTTGCCAGGCCCACACCCCTTCGCTCCACCAAGTTTGGTGAAAATCCGTTCAGTAGTTTTTGTGTAATAAAGCTAAAAGACGAAGAGATACTGGTGGCAGAGGTATTCAAAACCAGCACCCACCCATCTATGGACATATGGGGACCTATTTTCTGTTATCCACATTAAGTATGATGTGGTGGTTCTGTTACCATCCAGGTAGTTCATGACTAACTCGTAGCTCTAGAGCAAAACTAAACACTGATGGTCTGATTAATAGCGTTCGCAGTAAGTGGAGCATTGAGTTTTGGAAATTCCATTTTTGGTCATATTGATTTTTTGGAATGTGAGAGGATCCGAAACGAGTGTCGACGCACTTCACGTAGAACAGTACTGCGGAAGCGAATACGTAAAGTACACTGACTTTATTCCGCTCTTACACAACTCGATGACTTCAAAACTAAAGCTCAGATTAACGGTGAGCAGCTCCTGCAGTACGATTATCCTTCTTTATCCCATGGACTAGAGAAGTGTTTTGGAAGCCAGGCAGGCGATGAGGTCGAAACGCAGCTTTTAAACGGTTACGGTCTGGCAGGTGATGTCCCTCTCCTTTTTTTTTTTTTTTTTTTTTTAAATTTAGATTGTTTTTTTAAACCCTGTTCTAAAATTCTAAAATATATAACTGGCTAAATATCAGCCCACGTGGTATATTTTAATCCACTGCATCCTTCATTACATCACCTCACTGTGGGTCTTTATGAGCTACGAGACATGCGTGAAAGTTTTGGCACCCAAGCATACCTACCTCAACCCTCCAATTTTGGTGTGGGTGTGTACATTCATGGGAAACAACACACACTCCAGAAGTTTCCTTCCTGATTGAAAAACATGGAACATTGCTTCATGTATGAGGGGGAAAAAGGTGTGTGTGTGTGTGTGTGTGTGTGTGTGTGTGTGTAGTGAGGTGTTATATGAACAGGAAATGGAGTATTATGGCTGCAAAAAAAAAATCTGAAAACACACTGAATCATAATCAGCATTTCTGATGCGGTTGGTCCTTTCCCACAGGTCCAGAGATGGGTGTGTTACAGTTTGGGTTTAATGGTGAGTCAGCGAACACAAATGTGCACACACACACACACACACACACACACACACACACACATAAAGAGTGAAAGGTGAATGCAGCAGGGTTACGTTGGTGTATACAAATGTGCAGAGAAAGACAGAGAGGCAAACACACAGACACACGCAGAGAGAGAGAGAGAGAGAGAGACACACACACACACACACGCGCATGCAGACAGACAGACAGACAGACAGACAGACAGACAGACAGACAGATGCAGAGATTCCTCTCCACAATCTTTTATCTTTTGCCTGTCTGGGGAAACTGAAGTCCCTGGAGGAAATCCACCCAAGCATTGGGAGAACATGCAAACTCCATGTGAAAACACCCGAACATGGGACTCAAACCCAGGACCTTCTTCCCTGTGAGGCTGGCATGATAACTAGTACACCAGCATGACACCCACCAATTCTATTCTGTTCTCAAAATTATATTCGAATTAAACTCTACCCTATATTGTTTCTTCTTACATGGAGGTACCCGACAACTTTTCTGTGGTTCTGTCGACCCGCCAGTCGTGACGCCTCACGTCCTCGTTGGTTAACAGTTGCATGTGGTTGTGTTGTCTCTGGCCCTTTGTTTTCACCTTCACTGAGAGAAGAAAGACAGGAATGGAGCGAAAGTCCTGGGAAAGCTCCCTTTTTCCGCCGACCCCTGAGCGCTAACACGTTCAAGCTAACCCCAGTTTTCCCCCTAAATGTCCATCTGAATGCTGTTTGGACTCGAATTGAACGGTTTTGTATGGTACGAGCATAGCTGTGTCTTTTACATTTCACATCTATGGGGTTATGGTACTGGAAAGGAGGATCCAACCGATAGTCGAACCTCAGATTCAGGAGCAACAATGTGATTCTCGTCCTGGCCGTAGCACTCTTGACTAACTCTGTACGCTCTACAGCATCCTGGAGGGGGTGATGGGAGTTTGCCCAATCTGTCCACATGTGTTTTGTGGATTTGGAGAAGGCTTTCGACCGTGTCCCTTGGCCTATCTTGTGGGGCGTGCTCCGGGATGTGGCGTTCCGGACCTGTTGCTACGGGCCATTTGATCGCTGCGTCACCAGAGCCAGAGTTTGGTCCATATTGGTAACAACAGGTCGAACGCGTTTCCAGTGAGGATCGGAGTCCACCGAGGCTGTCCTTTGTCACCGATTCTGTGCATAATTTTTATGGACAGAATTTCTAGGCGCAGTCGAGGCGTTGAGAGGTTCTGGTTTGGTGACCATCGGATCTCATTTCTGCTTTTTGCGGATGATGTTGTCCTTTTGGCTTCATCAAGCCAGAACCTCCAGCCCCCATTGGAGTCGAATGCGAAGTGGCCAGGATGAAAATCAGCACCTCCAAGTCCGAGGCCATGGTTCAAGGGTGGAATCTTCCCTCCGGGTCGGGAATGAGGTCCTGCCCCAAGTGGAGGAGGTTAAGTATCTTGGGGTCTTGTTCACAAGGGAGGGATGGATGGAGTGGGAGATTGTCAGATGGATCGCTGCAGCCTCTGCTGTTAAATGGAGCCTGTATTGGTCCGTCGTGGTGAAGAAGGAGCTGAGCCTCAAGGCAAAGCTCTCAATTTACCAGTCGATCTACGTTCTAACCCTCAGCTATGGTCACGAGCTTTGGGTAGTGACCAAAAGAACAAGATCGCGGATACAAGCGGCTGAAATGAGCTTCCTTCACCGGGTGGTGGGGTTCTTCTCCCTTAGAGATAAGGTGAGAAGCTCTACCATCCGTGGGGAGCTCGGAGTAGATCCGCTGCTCCTCTGCATTGAGGGGGGCCAGTTGAGGTGACTCGGGCATCTGGTTAGAATGCCTCACGAATGCTTCCCTAGTGTGATGTTTCGGGCATGTCTGACCGGGAAGAGACCCCAGAGTCAACCTAGGACACGCTGGAGGGACTATGTTTCTCGGCTAATCTGGGAACATCTTGGTGTCCCCCTGGAAGAGCTGGAGGAAGTGACTGTGGAGAGGGATGTCTGGACCTCTTTGGTTAGGTTGCTGCCCCCGTGACCCGACCCCGGATTGAGCGGAAGAAGATGAGATGCGATGAGATCTTAAAAATAACCATCATTCATTTTTTTCATGTAGTAATCTTCACATTTAATGGTACTTCATAGTTTCAACTCAGTCATTTCACAAGTCACATAAATCTATTGGTGACGCAGGAGGCTGAAGCCTATTTCAGCCAACTCTGGGCGAAGGTGAGGCATGTTCGCCTCACAGCAAGAAGGCCCTGGGTTCGATTCCCAGTTTGGATATTTCTATGTCGGGTTTGCATGTTCTCCCGTGTTTGCATGGGTTCCCTCTGGGTTCTCCGGTTTCCTCCCACGGTCCAAACACTGCACGGTCGCTTAATTGGCTGTTCCAATTCGCCCCTGGGTGTGAGTGTTGACCCTGTGATGGCCTGGTGATCCAATAAGGATGTACCCCGCCTTTGGCTGAGATGTTGACCCTGTAATTCGGATAATTAATCATTTATTACGCGGGTAATGGGATTCTTAAATGAAATGGACCCGTGAAAGGGAAACTGGTTCATTTGCAATGTTGTTGTCCTGACAACAAATCCAAAGCTTGGAGGGTAAGACGCTTCTTTTCTCTTTTGATTGGTTGTGAAAAAAATGGGCAGAATTAGGTGTTAACCCAGGACCAAGACAAAAGTGAAAATGTGTTGTTATTAATAATAATAATATAATTAATAATAATAAGAAGAAATAATAATAAATAATTTAAGAGCTTTGAAAATGAATGAATGAATTAATAATAATGTCAAAATAATTTATAATGATGATAATAAGTATAAATAGTAATGATGCTCATAAAAATATAATTTTGATAAATAATTATTTTTATTGTAAATTATATACAGTACATCAAACCTGCGGACGCGCTGTGGTGACCCCAGATAAAGGAAAAACCGAAAGGAAATCTCATAATAATAATAATAATAATAATATTTATAATAATAATGATAATAATAATAATAATATTTATAGTTATCATTATTATTATTATTCCGTTTATCCAACAGTTAAATTTCTTGACTCCGTTCCAGAGAGAGAGAGCGAGAGAGAGAGAGAGAGAGAGAGAGAGAGAGAGAGAGAGAAGGGGGCGGGGCCCGAGTTGAAAGCAGCGCTTCTCTCCGGTGTTCCTTGTCTCAGTCCAGAACGCGCACGCGGCGCTTGACCGGATCGGCCGACAGGGTTGTGATTTTCCGCACAGAGCGCGTGAGGGATCAGAGTCCCGGACCCGGAACTACAAGGAGACACGCGGGGCTCGCGCTCCGGGATCATATGCTGGACATTCATCCGTTATTATCCCAAAAGGAATTACAAACCCAGAGAGAGCAAGGTCAGCTTTCATCTCTCTCTCTCTCTCTCTCTCTCTCTCTCTCTCTCTCTCTGTTTCTCTGTCTGTCTGTCTCTCTGTTTCTCTCTCTCTGTTTCTCTCTCTGTCTGTCTCTGTTTCTCTCTCTCTCTCTCTCTCTCTCTCTCTCTCTCTCTGTTTCTCTCTCTGTCTGTCTCTCTGTTTCTCTCTCTCTCTCGCTCTCTCTCTCTGTCTATCTCTCTGTCTCTCTCTCTCTCTGTCTGTCTCTCTGTTTCTCTCTCTCGCTCTCTCTCTCTCTCTCTCTCTCTCTATATATATATATATATATATATATATAAAATCTATCTATCTATATCTATATATATATATAATATCTGTCTCTCTGTGTGATGAACACACATTTTTGGAACAACGTTTAGCAACTGATAGAGAGAGAGAGAGAGAGAGAGAGAGAGAGATTCCCGGTGCCCTCTCGGTGATGCGGGGATTGCGTCCTAAACCGCATAGATCCCCGCCTCTCTCTCTCTCTCTCTCTCTCTCTGTCTGTGTGTCTTTCTCTCTCTTTGTCTCCCAACCACACACAGCTCTGTCTATTGCAGTTTGGAAGAGAGTTTGTTCTCTCTGCAATGTGCTTATGCAAAATACTGAAGGTAAACCCTGATCATCCACACTTTGGTTTACACACACACACACACACACACCCACACACACCCTCTCTCTCTCTCTCTCTCTCTCTCTCTCTCTCTCTCTCTCTCTCTCCAGCTGAAATGTTGGCATTTACAGCTGAACCATGCAGGTTTATTTTCCACACAGGAGATGAGGCAACACTCTCTCAGGTCTCGACCAGTTCCTGTTCCTGTGAGAAGTGCGTGAGGTGTGTCAGTCATCTGTGATGGTTTTAACCTGTGGTGCTGTTACGTTCTTGGTCCTGATTGGTCAGAAAGAGTTGAGGGTCTTGTCGGTGTGGACCCCAAGTTTATCGCCACTAATGGCCTTCTTGTAGTATAACATCATCTCCGTAGTAACACCGACCAAGTGGCCATGAAGCATCAGACATGGCATGTTTGGTGGGGCTTGTTTAACATTTTTGGAAGGAGTCTCCAGTGTCAGCAGTTTGTCACAGAGCAGTTTACACTTCAGGGTTTATTGGGACTGGTCCCTAAAAGTCAGGGTTCTATGAACTATGAAAAAGTTCTTCATTACTTTAAAAATATGGTTCCTTCAGCAATTCTAAAAACTATGAAACAATTCCTCTTCTCTGAAAACCCATTCCAAACATTCCGGGAATAAAAAGATGTCGGACGGGTTTTTATTCAATAAATAAAAACATTTTAAATGTGCGCCGTGAGCTCCTGAGTGGCGCATCGACAAGGTGTGTGACTATAAACTCAAAGATCCGGTTTAATGCGCATAGCCGTCCGTGGGAGCCGACTGGCCGAGCGTTCACAGACGTGAGGGCCTGCATGCTCACTTCATTATAACTCCTGTTGACCGCCTGCCAATCATGGCAGTATTTAGACCGCCCCTAAATATGCATGGCACTGCAGTTCAAAAAAAGAAGGTGGCTAGGATTGCATGTCACGGAGGGGGCATGTGCATGCTTTCGCAACACCCTGGTTGATGGTGGTTGTGTGACAGAGGAGGCAATACCTGATGGGTTGGAATTGGGGGGGGGGATTGTGTGCCATAAAAATAATAATGCACGTATTTGTGTAAAATAAATATATAGACGTCCTACAGGTGGTGGGTCTATGGGAGGGTGGATCCAGCTCTCCTTTTTTGGGCTGGGCCCAGTCAAGCTCCATGTGGAGAAGTCTGACCACCAGGCGGTCGCCTTCGAGCCGCTCTCCCAGACCTGGCTCCAGAGAGAACTGTGTCCTTTGTCGAGGGATCTGAGCTGCAAGGCAAAGCTCTCAATTTACCAGTCGATCTACGTTCCAATCCTCAACAATACTCACAAGCTTTGGGTAGTGACCGAAAGAACAAGATTGTGGATCCAAGCAGCTGAAATGAGCTTCCTTCTCATGGTGGCGGGGCTCTCCATTAGAGATCGCGCGAGAAGCCCAGCCATCCTGGAGAGCTCAGAGTTGAACCACTGCTCCTTCGTGTTGAGAGGAGCCAGATGAGGTGGTTTGGGAATCTGGTTAGAATGCCTCATCAGACCAGGAAGAGACCCCAAGGTAGACCTAGAACACGCCGGAGGGACTATGTGCCTCTGCTGGTCTGAGAACACCTCCGCCCCCCCCCCTCCCCCCCCAAAAAAAAGAGCTGGAGGAAGTGGTTGGGACAGGGACATCTGAACCTTGTTGCTCGGGCTACTACCCCTGCGACCCACCCCTAGATTAAGTGAAGGAAGATGATGATGATAAATATTCATCCGGCAGCTTTTAGTTTCAGTTTCAGCACGCCGAGTAACAGTTGAATATGTGCTCTTACAGGTCAGTGGAGTTTTCACACAGATATCGTGACTGTGTGGGTGTGGTTATTATAATACATTTAGTGAGGTGAGTTAAAATATTCCCGTGTTGCTTTTATGTCGATGAACACGGAGGATTTTCAAATTAAAAATCTCCATTTGTATCTGTGCTCGACTTCCATCCCAGCCAACTCCCGGCAAGGGCAGAGTACACCCTGGATGGCTCGCCAGACCATTGCAGGGCGGAAACACACGGATGGCTTTGCAGCTACTCTTGTCAAGTCAGCAATGGTTCTTTTACATGAACCTCACTCTATGGACAGTGAGAGACATGGCCGGCCTTTGATAACCCAGTTAGCTGCACTGAGGAGACAGTGACAACCTGCTGAGAGTGGGGCTCGAACCCACAACCTTAGAAACAGTGATCCAGCACCTTTATCACCAGGCCACCACTGCCTTCTGGGATTTTATTGCGTACATTTTTATCACAGTCAGTTTGTGAGTGCAGTGTATCCAGAAAGAAGTAGCTTTTTCATCTAATAACCACTGAAAAAGACAGCAAGTCAAAGAAGCTTTATGTCCCTACATGGTCCTGACAGCACCTGTTCCGAGAATCCCTATAGTACCGACAGTTCCTGTTCCTATAATACTCATAGTACTGACAGTTCTTTTTCCTACAATGCCTACAGGACCGACAGTACGTGTTCCTACACTACCGATAGTACCGACAGTATGTGTTCCTACACTACCGATAGTACCGACAGTATGTGTTCCTACACTACCGATAGTACTGACGGTACGTGTTCCTACACTACCAATAGTACTGACAGTACGTGTTCCTACACTACCGATAGTACCGACAGTATGTGTTCCTACACTACCAATAGTACTGGCAGTACATGTTCCTAGACTACCGATAGTACTGACGGTACGTGTTCCTACACTACCAATAGTACTGACAGTACGTGTTCCTACACTACCGATAGTACCGACAGTATGTGTTCCTACACTACCGATAGTACCGACAGTATGTGTTCCTACACTACCAATAGTACTGGCAGTACATGTTCCTAGACTACCGATAGTACTGACGGTACGTGTTCCTACACTACCAATAGTACTGACAGTACGTGTTCCTACACTACCGATAGTACCGACAGTATGTGTTCCTACACTACCGATAGTACCGACAGTATGTGTTCCTACACTACCAATAGTACTGGCAGTACATGTTCCTAGACTACCGATAGTACTGACGGTACGTGTTCCTACACTACCAATAGTACTGACAGTACGTGTTCCTACACTACCGATAGTACTGACAGTACGTGTTCCTACACTACCGATAGTACTGACGGTACGTGTTCCTACACTACCGATAGTACTGACGGTACGTGTTCCTACACTACCGATAGTACTGACGGTACGTGTTCCTACACTACCGATAGTACCAACGGTACATGTTCCTACACTACCGATAGTACCGACAGTATGTGTTCCCACAATATTAATAGTACCGAAAATTCCTGTTCCTACAATACCGATAGTACTGACAATAAGTTTTCCTACAATACCTACAGTACAGACAACTCCTGTTCCTACAATACCTATAGTACCAACAGGACATGTTTCTCCAATACTTATAGTACCGACAGTTCCTGTTCCTACAATACCGATAGTACAGACAACTCCTGTTCCTACAATACCTACAGTACTGACAGGACCTGTTTCTCCAATACCTAGAATACCGACAGTTCCTCTTTCTATAGTCCTGATCATACCTGGAGAACACATGACTATAAGCATTATAGTATGTATCCTTGTTTATATTATATGGCTGTATCCTTTCCAACACTAAGTACAGTATGAACAGTACCGGAATGACCTCTTCCTGGAGTACCTGTTCAACAGTACTGACAGTATCTGTTCCTACAATACCTATAGTACGAACAGTACAGAGAGTACTTCTTCCAAGAGTACCTGTTTAACAGTACTGACGATATTTGTTCCTTCGCTACCTACAGTACAAAACAATACTGACCGTCCCTTTGGTATTGTACGAACAGGTAATTACCGAACCTGCAGTATCTGTCGCTAGAATACATTTTCTGACGGTACTGACGGTACCTTCAGTACTTGTTCCTACAGTCCAGACAGTACCGGTTCCCACGGTCAACTTACAAGCTCGACCCCCTACAGAAACCCCTACACAAACACAGTGGGCCTGATGCTCTTCATTATCCGTTTGATGGATACAAATGAGGGAAAAAAAAAACACACACAAAGCGCCTTATTGTGTAACAAAAAACAAAACCGCCTGTAAAAAGCTTCATTTGTCAGATTGAATTTTTAGAGACCACAGAGTGTGTGTGTGTGTGTGTGTGTGTGTGTGTGTGTGTGTGTGTGCTCTCTCTCTCTCTCTCTCTCATATATTCATCTGTTGTTCATTATCTTTTCAGTTTATTGAGTCACTAGCTGGTGTCACTCTCTATCATTGTACACCAGCGTCAGGTATGGTGAGTTCAGACACTTTATTTGAACAAAGTACACACACACACACACACACACACACACACACACACACACACACACTCAGCTCATACAGTGTGATAGCAGTTTAACTGCAGCGAGACAGCTGGTAGAGAACATGTGTAACATCGTAATACAGAACATTTTCTCACCTGTGTGGGTGGAGGAGTGGATGTGGATGTGGAATGTTGTTTGCATGTTTGCCTGCAGAACTGGACTCACAGTTCACTTATTGTCCAATATAAACACACGCTATGATATCAGGGTGTGTGTGTGTGTGTGTGTGTGTGTGTGTGTGTGTGTGTGTGTGTGAGAGAGAGAGAGAGAGAGAGAGAGAGAGAGACTGAGTTCTATCTTACACAGTTTCACAGTCACACTCATGACACTGAAAAGAGCCATTCGACCGACTGAAACACGCACATTATCGCTGATGGATCACGGATGGAACTTGAGAGGAATGACTTAATGTTGGAGGTATTCTTCAGTGTAGTTCCTCCTTCTCGCGCACGCACACACACACACACGCGCGTGCACACACACATATCCTCACTGCATCCATAAGCACACGTCATTTCTCCCCAGCTCGACCAACCAGTAAACACCCTTTATTTTCAGACACGTATCTGGAACTGAGGCCACGCCTCATGAAATAAGACTGACAGACACAGAGGTCATGTCTTCTCCAAAGTTCCTGAGATCACAGAAATCACACCTCCAACAATGTTAATAGCATCTAGAGAAGCCATGACTTCATTGTGACGAACTGACACAGGGGCCACGCCTACTTGGTTGCGACTGACTGACACACAGGCCAGATTTCCGATCATGTGAATGACAGATGTGATGGCCACGCTTCATTTGTAGGTGTTTGGCAGAAGCAGAGGCCATGCTTTCTTAAATGCTCCTGGCGTATGCCATGGCACACCTCCTTCGATATTATTGACGGACACGGAGGCCTTCCCTGCAAGAATCTTGCTGACAGACAAAGAGGCCACGCCTCCTTGAATCAGTGGCTGCATTGTGAGTGGCCGGTACATAGGCAATGCCAACAACAATGTGACTGACGGATACACAGGCCACATCTCCTTCATCGAGACCCCTGGATTCTCCCCCCTGAGTATTGCATCCCATGAAGCCATGACACACCCCTGGACCCTGACACACTGATTGCTTTCTCAGTATATGACTATTTTTTTTTTCTTCTGTTCCTTTCGAATGTTCTCCTCAGGGGTCGCCACAGCGCATCATCTGCCTCCATCTCACCATATCCTCTGCATCTTCTTCTCTTACACCAACTACCTTCATGTCCTCCTTCACCACATCCATAAATCTTCTCTTTGGTCTTCACTCTCGGCCTTCTGCAGTTCCAACCTCAGCATCCTACGACCAATATACTCACTATCCCTCCTCTGTACATGTCCAAACCATCTCAATCTAGCCTCTCTGACTTTGTCTCCAAACCTCTTATATGTGCTGTCCCTCTGATGGACTCATTCCTGGTCCTATCCATCCTGGTTACTCCCAGAGAGAACTTCAACTGCATATTAAAGTAATCATCGCTTGATTTCGCAGGCGAGTGGAAGCCTGTCTGTTGAAAACCAAAATTTTTCGCCCCTAAGGCGCCGATATGACAGAAGAATTTAGGGATTATTTTTTTTTCACATGGAAAGCCATCTTATTTGTGAGTCACAGCATCTCACTACTGTTGGAGGTTTCTCACTAAAGTGCTAATTGGTGGCGAACTGTGGAGGTGGAAGAGGAATGAAAAGAAAGTGACTTCAGAGTAAAAACAATCATCACATCGTTTACTGGTCATCTTCTCACGACATGCCCCGAGGGTTTAGTTTTTGTAGTCCTCAAATTTATGCTGTTCTGAATAATCGCTACATGAGCCCTGGTGTCCAGGAAGAAGATTCCTCCAGGGCGGGACCTATTATAGAGAATGTTGCATGTTTATTAGGAATATTTGGCCTGGTCGATGCAGACCAGATCTTTGAAGTGTCTTTGCTGCTCATTTGAGTCTAAATGCTCTCTCTCTCTCTCTCTCTCTCTCAGGTAGACTGGAGTGATGAAAGCCTGGAATTCTATGTCCATTGGCATGGAATTATAGCAGGAATACTGAAGGTGCTGAAGACTTGAAGCTCTTTGGATCTGGGTCCACAGTACATCTGCATCATCTCGTCTTGACCCATCTCCTCTCGTTCTTGTTCATCTCTCCACGCTGTTGTGCGAACTCTCTCGTTGTTGTTCTGGAGGACACTCTGTGGCCGCCATGTCCTCCAAAGCTCCCATCTACCTGAAGCGCAGGAGCCGGAAAGGCAAAAAGGAGAAGCTGCGTGACCTCCTTTCGTCCGACATGATCAGTCCCCCACTGGGCGACTTTCGCCATACCATCCACATCGGGAGCGGTGCCGGTGGTGACAACATCTTTGGCGATCTTTCCTTCCTCCAAGGCAAGTTTCACCTGTTACCCGGTCAACAAAGTCAGCAAGACGCAATCCAGTTGAACTGTGATGCCACAGAGAGTTCGCCGCTACTCAAGAACGCCCTTTCACTACCCGTCATCGGCGGAGTGCAGGCGCTCACGCTTCCACACTCTGGTCCCGTTGCATCTCAGCCTCCTGGATCTGCCATGGCTCCACCTCCAAAACCTCCAAGACTGCACCTGGAGTCACCTCACACGTCGCAACCTGGTTCCCCAAAGCGCTCACCTGATCACAAACCACCTTGCATTGGGACTGAGGAAAACGGAGGCGAGGAAAAGCAAGCCGAGAAAGACAACGAGCTTCCGTATCTGTCCCACGCAGGGAGCCTGCTGTCGCTCCACTTGGATCTAGGGCCGTCCATCCTCGAGGACGTCCTGCAGATAATGGACACCCAGAAGGTGGGAGGAATCGGTGGAGGATTCCCGCCAAACGGACGACAAGAAGTCTACACCTAAGACGCTGTTTTCTTCTGTTCCGTCTCTTTTTATCGCCGCGAGTGCTGGATTGAACTGTAACTTTTCAGTTTGTCCTTGAAATCGTCTCTTTCACAGTAGGAGTGTTCAAGGTTACAAATAATTTGTTTCCTTTTCTTTATTCTTTATGGGGGATTTAAAACAATCTGGCAACTTGTAACGACTTCCTGATCTTCCTTTTCATTCTCCTGAGCCACTGATTCAATATGAATTCATCTTTCAGACCAGATTCTCTCGCCCGGACTGCAGTTTCTGACGTAGCTCGAGCGTCTGGATCATTTTTGAGACGAGGGATTAACAGCCCGAGCTTCTCTCAGCACTGGGATGACGTCACTGTTCTCCTCGGCGGGGTTGCCAATTTCTGCACAAACACACGCAGCCCTCCGAGGATTTCTTTCCTTTTTCCAAGAGTTGCTTGCATTGTGTCCAAGAACTACGAATAAGGAAAGGTATCTCTGTTCAACACCAAAGGATCCGAGCCCTGCTCAACCCCCCTCCCGAACCCCACCGCCGCCGTGGGTTTGAGTACGTCTTCCATCTGAGTGCAAATGTAAAAAGACCTGGAACGTTGTACTTTTTGGCTTTTCCGGATGTTTCTGCAGCCCCTCAGGCACAGGACAGTTGATCCCTAGTTTTTGAGTTCGACCTGTTTTTAGATGGAGGTGTGAGGATCGGTCTGGTGCTGGAACCGCAGCTCAGGTCGACCTTTTGAACTCAGCCCCGGAGATTTATCACTTTAGTGTAGTCGAGTGTTTGAGAGGAATTCCACACGGGCTTTAAAAAAAAAATCAGCTGGGGTAAAGTGGTCCTGTAGTGGGCTTTCAGAAAGATAAACAAAAAACTCGACGCTTCATTCTGGAGAAATGATTTCTGCACTGGGACGATCGTTATTATTTACGTTGATATTCTGTAAAAAATGCGTTCAGATTGCGAAAGAAAATGAAGTTCGCTCATTTATTCACCCTGCCGCTTAATCCGACCACGGTCACGGGAAGGCTAGAGCCTATTTCAACCGACCCTATGCGCCAATCCATCAGCAGCCTGAAACACCTCAAGATGGCGGCGATCTTGTCCGAAAGTAAAAGCAAATTTTATTTTAAAGGGATTTGAACTGCAATTTGCATATTTTTCTGAAATAGTCTAAACTAACCGAAAATGACATTGTGATATTTCACTAACGTGTGAGTCGGCTTTTTACATTCACAACTAGGGGCAACTTGGAACAGCCAGTGATCCTAATGTGCACGTGCATGTCTTTAGAGTGGTGGAGGAAACCGGGGTACCCAGAGGGAACCCGCACAACTCATGGAAAGTGCAGCAAACTCACGCGACTCTCAGAACACACCACTCGAACCCAGGACGCGCTAATCTCTTCATCATCATACCACCGTGCCGCCTTGTTTCATGATTCGCTTTGAATGACGCGGGTCTCTGGTTTTCGTATTTACATTCAGATTTACCCAGAACCTTCCATATGAACGTGGAACAGCACCCAGAACCCGAGACCCAAATCAGCACCTGGAAGCACAGACGTGAAGCTTAAGTGCGAATGTAAGTGCATGTAGCGGAAATGCCAATGGACGCCCAGTACCGCCGTCAGTCATTTTGATTATTTAATATATTTTCCATCAGAAATAAGTGTCCGTGCGGTGCGGGTGGAATTCCTCTTTAAGACTTTTACGTTGTGTCATCCGAGAGCGTCCAGCACAGGGTCATGTGTTGCCTGGTGTCCTTTGAAAGCCAGCCATGAGTAGATCATTACTGTATTAACTGACTCAAGGTGAAATCGATAAAGGGGAGGAGCAAGCACAAATTTCAGTGTGTGACACGGGAAAGAATGTTCCGGCTCGAAGCCCTACTGCTGCAACGTCCCTCATGAGGAACACTGTACTCCCTGGATTCATTAGCAATAACTGACATTATTATTATTATTATTATTATTTGTAACAGTGCTATATCTTATTCATGATGACATCACTCCTAAAATGTAACTAGTCCTCCAATCTCTTCATCTTTCATCTTCTCCTGATTAATGGTGGCGAGAACATCTGTGCCTATCCTGTACTCATCAACAGACTGGACTATTATGGGATAGGAGACACCGAACGTTTATTATTAGTCATGCACAAACACTTTTTCTCTCTTCGGAAAATATGATTAGATGTTCAGAAGTAACGAACTCCTGGTGAGCCAAGTTAGCGTGATAGCAGCTGTGGAGTGTGTGTGTGTGTGTGTGTGTGTGTGTGTGTGTGCGCGCGCGCGCGCACTGCACACTGTGTGTGAGTGTGAACTCTACATGTCAACAAAATAACAGTTACCATGGCTGTGTTGTCATGAATCCACACTGAGGCCTTGAGGAGTGAAGCATCATGGGAAGGAGGAGAGGACTGACAGCTTGTGCGAGTTTTACACAGTTGCTTGTTTTTCACTTTCTGGTAAAAACCTGAAACTTGTGTGCCTTCTCTCTCTCTCTCTCTATCTATCTATCTCTCATTCTCTCTCTCTCTCTCTGTCCTCTCGTTCTCATTGTGGGAATCATTTTTGGTGCAGATTAATTTATTTCACTGTTTATGAAATCGAACCTTGACAAACACCGGGTGGAGAAATTGAAAGTTGATCTTTACTGTTCTGTGATCTTTTCCTCTTCCTCCTCCTCCTCTTCCTCCTCCTCCTGCTGCAGCTGCTGCTGTGTAAAGGAACTCCCGGTTCACACGTGGAGACGATTCCAGTGAATTAAGAGAATTCTATCGCAAGATATACAGTCATGATAGTTTTATCAATAAAGGACGATTTCATACCAGAGTGGGTCCCGGTCCTTTTATTCCTCGGATCATTCGGGGTGTGTTTTGTTTTATTTTTTTATTTATTTATTTTTTAATGTAGAAACCAAACTTTGATGCAATGATCTCGAAATAGGAGGGAGCTTTACGGTCCATCCTGTGTGTGTTTGTGCCCTTTCCATTCTCCAGGCAGGCCTGGGAATCCGTCCAACTGTCTGTACGAACGCTGAGCACTGACCCTGACCCTCAGAACCATGGGAACAGAGCGGCAGAGGGAGGGCTGTGGGTGGGCTGGGGGTGGGGGGTGTTGGGGGGGTGATTTAGGTCATAGAATAAGAAGAAAGCCTTTAAAACAGATCAAGTGGGAGGGAGAGAAAAGAGGGAGGGTGAGGAAGGAAGAGAGGTGGATGAAGAGAGATAATTTCCACCTTTATTCCTGAAAATAAAAGTGGGAACAACAGGAAGGAGACAGACCGGCAGGGACAGGGTGAGGGGAACCTGGGGGGGAAGAGAATGAGCAGAAGACGTTCCTTTGTTTATCAACTTCGCAGCTCTGTTCGAAAGAACACTGTTGCATAACTCGTTCTTTTTCTTTTTTTTTTTTGGCACCGGAGCCACTTGTTCCACTTTAACATAAAACCTTCAAACACAATGGTGACGTTCTCAGCCAGGCAGAGTCATTAACCTGAACACAGGCCTGTGTGTGTGTGTACATGTGTGTACATGTGTGTGTGTGTGTGTGTGCACGTGTACTTGCTACATACCAAGAACTTCAGGACTGAACGTTTAATTTCATAAAAGTCAGCACACTTCTGAAAAGCGAGAACATTCTGACTCCTCCCCTTTTTCAGTTTCTTGAGGGTTGAGACTGGATTCAGGACAGGATGAGACTTGGGGTTCAGGTAAAGCTTGAGCTTCACTGTTATGGTTTGAAGTTTGGAAATACATGATGTAACTAGGTGTCCCCACAATGATACAATGACAGGACTGTGTGTTTGTGTCAGCATTCGGCGCTGGTATGTCAGAAGTAAAACATGTAAAGACACGCAGCAGTTGGAGAATAATAAGCCAACAGATAGGCCACGGGAGCAACGAGACCGAGACGCATAGTCCACACATGTCTGCGTTCTGTCCTCACTGATGACAATTTTAACTCTCAGACCAACGTCGACTTTTTTACTCCCTCACCAGCTTCTCAATCAACAACATCTTTTTCTTTCTGACCTGGAAGCGCGTCCATGTCCATACAGACAAGATTTATAAAGTGTGCAGGATGTGATTTCTGCGGGACCTGCAAACAGAAAAACACAACGAAGACGTGGTTCATTGTTTCATACATTGTTTCATGTTTCGCTCATGTTTGTGCTTCTCCATCCAGGGAGGAGCTAAAGCACACGTCCCCTCCATGACATGTGATGCTTGCCACCCGCCTCTTTTAGAACTACTGCGCATGCGGATTTGGGGACGGTTTGAAACGCTCGGAGGGAAAGCACGATCCGACCCCCTCGTGCAAATGAGTTCACCGACACCCCTGACTGGCTGGTGATCACTGTGAGTGACAGGGAAGTGAGCGTATGCCGTCCCTCCCTCCCATGGACTCCAGGTCACGGATGGGTGTGGCATTAACCCGGATACGAACTTGCAATCTCCAGGTTAACAGTCACCAGTGTTTATACTTCTAATAATAATACTACAAATAATAAATGATACTAATACCACTACTACTACTAATGCTAATACTAACACTACTACTAATAATACTACTACTAATACTACTACCAATGATACTAATACTAATATTACTACAACTACTAATACTACTACTAATGATACTAATATTACTACTACTAATAATACTACCAATGATACGAATACTACTACTACTACTAATACTACTACCAATGATACAAATACTACTAATACTACTACTACTAATACTACTACCAGTGATACGAATACTACTAATAATACTACCACTAATACTACTACTAATGATACTAATACTAATATTACTACTACTAATAATACTACCAATGATACGAATACTACTAATAATACTACTACTAATACTACTACCAATGATACAAATACTACTAATAATACTACTACTAATACTACTACCAATGATACGAATACTAATATTACTACAACTATTAATACTACTACTAATGATACTAATACTAATATTACTACTACTAATAATACTACCAATGATACGAATACTACTACTAATACTACTACCAATGATACAAATACTACTAATACTACTACTACTACCAATGATACTAATACTAATATTACTACAACTATTAATACTACTACTACTAATACTACTACTAATGATACTAATACTACTACTACTAATAATACTACCAACGATACAAATACTACTAATAATACTACTACTAATACTACTACCAATGATACAAATACTACCAATGATACGAAAACTAATAATACTACTACTAATACTACTACTAATGATACTAATACTAATATTACTACTACTAATAATACTGCCAATGATACGAATACTACTAATAATACTACTACTAATACTACTACCAATGATACGAATACTACTAATAATACTACTACTAATACTACTACCACTAATACGAATACTACTACTAATACTACTACCAATGATACTACTACTAATAATAATACTACTACTAATACTACGACCAATGATACGAATACTACTACTAATACTACTACCAATGATACGAATACTACTAATAATACTACTACCAATGATACTACTACTAATAATAATACTACTACTAATACTACGACCAATGATACGAATACTACTAATGATACTACTACTAATACTACTACTGATACTAATATTATTACTACTCATAATAATAATACTAATACAGTACTAGTAATAATAGGGGCAGTGGTGGCCTGGTGGTAAAGGGCGCTGTATCACTGATCCTAAGGTTGGGGGTTCAAACCCCACTCTCACCGGGTTGTCACTGTCCCCTCAGTGCACTAACTGGGTTATCAAAGGCCGACCGTGTCTCTCACTGTCTGTGGTGGGAGGTTCAGGTAAAAGAACCATTGCTGACTTTTGACAGGAGGAGCCGCAAAGCCGTCAGCGTGTTTCTGCCCTGTGATGACCAGTGAGTTGTCCAGGGTGTACCCTGCTCTCGCCCCTCAGTCGGCTGGGATGGGTGCCAGCTTCCCTGCGACCCTAATTAGGATTAAGCGGTCACAGAAAATGAATTGGTGATGATGATGATGATAATAATAATAATAATAATGCAGCCTGCTTTCTTGGACGAAGTCTCTAGTGTCAGGGTTCCATGACAGGTCAGCACCGACATGGCTAAATCAGGAAAGGTGATTTGATGGGACGGAGCTCATGACCAGGAGGTTTCTGGCATTCTGGCTGACGCTGACATTTCTTTATAACTTTACCAAATCCATTTCATCCAAATTCCATTCTATAACAGCTCCTCTCGTCTATAGATATAGAATTATAAAAATATAAAGGAGATGTAATGAATAAAAAAAGAATGTAGGAATAAATTTTGGATTTTTGCGAAAGCAGAGGAATACACTGGTTATTTCTCTGAAATGTCGCGCAACAAGAAGAGTTTCAATTTCTTTCCAAAGGTGCTGGCCAGAATCCGAGAACGGTCGACACCATTGTTTGTTGAAGCCTTGATTCATTTCAACTCAATGTAGTAACGGGGTGGACGTGAATAAAAACGTCTGGGATTGTGAGATGTGAACGAATAATGACCTCATCGAGCCACAGCCCAAGATAGATGTCGCTCATTTGCAATTCGAACAGGAGAGAATGTCACACACACACACACACACACACACACACACACACACTCTCTCACACAGCACACAATGCACAACAAAAGAGTCTGGATTGTGTGGCTAATAAGGAGATTGTGTGCCTGTGTGTGTGCCAACAGCCCCTTTAGAATTACAACACCATTGAGAAGCGCCAACATGATACACTTCAACAACAAAAAAACCACCTGTGTGTGTGTGTGTGTGTGTGAATGCGCTCGGCTCTAACCGTCACCCGCTGTTTGAAAGTGGATTTAAAAAAAAAAACCATGATGTTGCAATAAATAAAGGAGGAAACCACCAGCTGAAGGAGGAAAAAGATCCTTTCCGAGCCCCAGGAAAAGGGTTCCGGGTTTTGTGGAACGAGATCAGGACTCATTGCCTCTTGTTCATTAGAATTCCTTCCATTTTGCTGCAAATTGTAGTAAAATAAGAACAATAACAAGCCACTAAATTCACACCAGCACCGAGGTCTAACTTTATATGAGGAGAATATTTATACCGTGTTGAACTTATTCATTCATTCATTTTCTAAGCCGATCAATTCTAATTCGAGTCGAGGGGAGGCTGGCGCGAGGCAAGGTACACGCCCTCGACGGCTCCCCAAGCAATCAAAAATATAACACTCGGACAACACCGTTCACAAATAGGGGCAATTCTGGAACAGCCGATGTGCCTCCTGTCCATTTTTTTGGCCTGTGCGAGGAAACCTGGGTACGCATGGGAAACCCACACAGAGATGGGACAACATACAAACTACACACAGAAACACCTTGGGCTGGGAATCGAACCTGGGACCTTCTTGCCATGTGGAACATATAACCACGGAGTATTCACTTATCCAATGATACAGAGCTGAATGACTGCATGGGAATATGGGAAAAGCAAACTGGAATGATTGTTGGGCCTTCTTGCTGTTGGGCGGTACGAACGAACACTACACATTCATTATTGCTGAAAAAAAAATGTGCTGGGAAAAAGCTGTTGCTGTCAAATATTAAATTTTCCACTGATGAAATTCTGCACTTTTTCATGTCAGAGTTTGGATATTTTTCAAGCAGAGAAAGTTTATATCCTGTAATATGTAACATATTACAGTGCACAGTGCCCTCATAGTCACATGACTCAGCATGGGGAAAAGAATTAAAATAATGAACCTCTCTCTCTCACACACACACACACCACATAATTCACATCATGCTTTTTTAATCAGTTTACATGTTATGTTTCACCTTTTTCACCATGTTGGGATTCTGAACCTTTATTTCTATGTGTATGGAAGATGGTTTTATTTTTTATGACTCTGTGGTAGCCTCTGCAATCCTCTACGCTGCCATCTGCTGGGCCCCAGGCAGCACAGAGCGGGACAGAAAGAGACTGAATAAGCTGGTCAGGAGGGCCAGCTCTGTCCTCGGCTGCCCACTGGACTCTGTGGAGGAGGTGAGTGAGAGGAGGATAGTTGCAAAGCTCACATCCATCCTGTTCAACAACTCTCACCCACTGCACCAGACTGTAGAGGAGCTGAGTAGCTCCTTCAGTGGACGACTGAGGCATCCTCAGTGCAGGAAGGAGCGCTACCGCAGGTCGTTCATTCCCACCGCTATCAGACTGTACAACGCCACTTTGTAACTGTCTGTGAAAATACTGGTTATGTGCAATAAAAACCCCCGTGCACTTTAATCAACCACATCTACCCCACTGACTGTGAACCATATCAACCCATCTACTCTGCACTCAGATACATTACACTTGAATATAGGCCAGTCTATAAAGTTGCTCCATTCTTTTCTTTTATTGTTTATTAATTTATACTATTTATGTATCTACTTATTTATTTACTTATATAATATATATGTACGTGTGTATGTTTGTATTTGTATCTATTTTTGCACCCCCTACTGATGGTACCTCAAGAGCCTGTAACAGTGAATTTCTCCATTGTGAGATTAATAAAGCTGTATCTTATCTCTTATCTTATCTTATCTTATAACATGAGTGAGTTGCAGTCAGAAGACTCTCGTAAAACCATTCTGCACACATTCACATGAAAGTAGGATTTTTACAAGTCACTATATATCTGCAGAATTGTATGAAATTACTCTGTTGGTTTTCTTCCCCTGAACAAGATTTGAAACACATCAGGTGAAATTTCCCCTTCCAGGAGTTCTGCACGGAGATATTGGACGCAAAACACTGCCACCATGTGGCCAATTATAGAACTGCACTATTTTTTTCTGCCTTGAATTTTTTACTTTCAGTACAGTACTTATAGTTACTTCGAGGGTTTTTCGGATCAGGTCCTAAAGGTCCTCTTCTCCAGACTCATCGTTCATTGCGTAGTCCTTGGTGTTGAGTTCCGCTCTGTGGTTGTGCTTTATTTCCTGATTATTCCAAAGTTGATCCAATCTGTTCTTAAAGGTGTTCTGGGGGCGTTCACAACATGTGTTTGGTAGAGCATTCCATGGCTTCGCTGCTCTGTATTGGAACGAGTATTTCCTGATGTTAATCCTGGGTGGCGTCGCTCATGTTGATGAAGTTACACACTGGGCAGTCATATACTCCTTGCGTTATTTTGTACAGCTCAATCCTGTCTCCACTTAACTGCCTGTATCTAATTGTGGGGAGGTTTGTTGCTCTGAGTGTATCTTCGTAGTTAAGATGTGATAGTCCAGTCACCGGTTTTGTCGCCCTTCTTTGAACTCCTTATTTCTCGATGTCTTTTACAAGATATGGGGCCCGTACTGAACTGGCATAGTTAAGATGTGTTCTGAGCAGTTACTTATATAATGGCGTGAAGGTCCTGATGTCTGATTCTTGATGTAGATTCTTGAACGTTCTTCAGATCATTGCGAATGTTGAATTTGATTTCTTAGCTTTTTCATTCATGTGATCTTCGAAGGATAGTCTTTCATAAATTTGTACTCCAATGTCCTTTTCAACTCTCAAGTGACTCTCTCTAATGGGTTTTCCTTGAGATGGTACTTCATGCGTGGTTCTGGGCCAGGATTACCGAAATGCATGTGTTTGCATTTCTTAGGATGGAATTTAAGAAGCCATCGACCACTCCATTCTGCCAGTTTGTTCAGGTCCTCTTGTAGAGTCATCATGTCCTTGTGGTCTTCAATGATACTGAATATCTTTGTGTCATCCGCAAAGAGATATACTGATGAATGTACTAGCTCAGGTAAGTCATTGATAAAGATGACAAATAGGGTTGGTCCGAGCACTGAACCTTGGGGTATGCCTGACGTCACCTCATGCCATTCAGATTTCACATTATTGATATGCACTTGCTGTCTTCTGCCACGAAGGTAGTTTCTGATCCATTTCAGAGTTTGGCCTCCAACTCCATAAGCCTCGAGTTTGCTCATGAGTCTTCTATGTGGCTCTGTATCGAAGGCTTTCATGTAATTCATATACACACAATCCATGCTGTCATCTTTATCTAATGCTTCTGACCACTTGTCTATCACTCAAATTAACTGGATCGCAGTGGATCTGCCTGACATGAATCCATTTTCCTGCGATGAAGGTAAGGCTGACGGGTCTGTAGTTCTCCTCCATTGCTTTGTTTCCTTTCTTGAATACTGTATGGCACTGACTCTTGTGTCTTTCCAGTCAGTTGGTACTTGCCCTTCTTCTAGTGATGTAGTGAATACTTGGTTGAGTCTCTCTGTTATCTCCTCTGCAATTTATTTCAGAACTCGTGGGTGGATCTCGTCTATCCCTGGGAATTTGTTTACTCTTAGTTCTCTCAGTCTCTTGAGTATTGTCTTCATTCATGTCAGAAGCTTTCCACTCCTACTTTACTTCTCTTGCATCCAGAGTTGGCACCTCTCCGGGTGGTTCGTCAGTGACGACACCGCTAAAGTACTCTGCCAGAATGTTTGCCTTTTCCTGGTCATCTTCTGTTTTTTGTTTTTTTCTGACTTGTTATCGCTGGGATCCCTCTGTAGATCTCCGATTCCCTGTCTTGACTTAATCTTTGAGTTGATGTATCTCCACACCTCTTTGGGGTTTTTCTTTGATCGTCTTGCTAGGTCGTCAAATGTTTTTCTTGACCTTCTAGTCAGCTTCCTAATTTTGTTTCTTAGTCTGTTATAATTTTTACGCACTTTGGCACTTTATGACTTTAAATACTTTATGGAGAGCTTGTTCTTTCCCATGATTAAGTCTCTTATTTCTTTACAAAGTGGAATATCAGTCCCTTTTCTATTTCCACACTTTATACTTTTTACTTCAGATGGATATCTTACTGGATCTTAATGGATATCTTATGGATATATTACTTCATGGATGTGGTAAAGGAGGACATGAAGGTCGTTGGTGTAAGAGAAGAAGATGCAAAGGATAGGGTGAGATGGAGGCAGATGATTCGCTGTGGCGACCCCTGAAGGGAAAAGCCGAAAGGAAAAGAAGAAGATACTTTTTACTTCAGAGATGTTTTGCAGTCAATAAAAATCCCTAAATTATGAATATTTTCAAGATGTAACACACTAAACATTATTCTTTGGTAATTTATTATTATTATTAATAATAATATTAATAATAATAATTACACGTACACAAATCATTTAAAATATTTTCAACAAAGGGAAAAAGCCGAAAGGAAAAGAAGATTATTATTATGAGTAGTAGTAATAAGCACTGTATTATTTTTTTCCGAGAGCGACGTTCTTTACCACGTGATCCACTTCCGTTGGCACGCGCATGCGCAGTGAGTGACGCCCATTCAGTACAAGTGCAGGCAAACCAAGATGGCGGCGGTCGTGGAGAATGTTGTCAAACTGTAAGTCCATTTCTCGCGTTGTCCAGGTTGAAGGCGAGCCGTGAGCGACGTGGCGCGCCTTTAATGCGTATTTAAAAAGACTGAACACGTTTTGTCAGAGACCGGAACTTCAAACAATGAGCGACGCTTAAAGCGCATTGTAGTGGCTTGTTGCTAACATTAGCGAGTTAGCATTTGCGTACACTGTTGGATAAGTTGGTCAAATTAGCCGTATGTCCTATTCAGGGTTTAAAAAAAAAAACCTCTATTTTTAATCCCACCCATTTTCCGGTTTCTGAGTCCCACTTTTACGGTTCGAGGATTGGTTCGTGTAGTCACGCCTACTGCGGCATTATTGGTTGGCTCGGTGTATTTTGGTTGACGTGTCAAATGGACCAATTGGAGCGCAGGATAGTAAAAAACTGGGCGTTTTTTTTTGTCAGAACACTGGTGGTGGGGGGGGGGTGAACAGCTGGTTTTGACAGGAAAATGAGTCAAGTGTTTTTGTGACTTTTTAACGACAATTATTGTTTTTTTAAAGTACACGAAGAGGTCATTTTTAAACGTGACGGTTCCATGTGAGGGTGCGTGTGTTTTTCTCCCCTGGAGCGATGAAATAGAAGTCGCCCTGTCTGCACCACCAGCTCAAATTATCACCTTAAACTCACCCAAACCTTAATCTTTAACAGTCCTGCCCACAAGTCTACGTCACATCGAGTTTAATATTTATAATAGGGAGGTGCTGGTGTTTAACCTCCCTTTCACTCTATGTCTGTAACAGTGAAACACACACACGACCAACACTGTGTAATTTCTTTTGTATGCAATTTTAATCGACATGGATTACTGAACTCCTAGAGGGGAAGTGAGATTCAACCCAGAACCAGGAAGTGCTTTTGCTTTGTGAAGCAGTTTTCTCGGTTCCCTCAGTGCACTGTCTTTTATAACGAATTTTCCATGATCCCACGAAAATCTTCCCCATCCAGCCACCAAAATTTTGATTTACGAACTCTGATGGGGAAATGTCTTTTCCTGGCCGAGTATCCTCGTATTCTTCTGTGTGTACTCCTCCGCACTCTGAGAACGCCTTTGACAGTGCTTCTCAATTATTTTCTGTGACGCCCTATAGGAAGAAAAAAAACATTTCACGCCCCCCTCCCAGTGCACCGTGCGTGACTATAAATTGCTCGGTGCTTTTTTTCTTACACCATAGTGCGACAATGAGAGTGCCATTGCCAACTACTGTAGTGGAGATGCAATTACACTTAAATCTTGTACAGTATGGCAAAAATCATCTTCCCCAGGGTCATACGCACTCCCCCTGGCATCACACTGCCACTATTTGAGAAACACTGGCCTTGTGGGAACTCACCACGAGCCTTTTCTCGCTGGCATTAGTAGTGTGCACATGCACAAAATCCTCCCCCTCCTCCTCTGTTACGCACCACTTCCTGCCTGCTCACGTGACATCTTTGCCGCAGTCGATGATCAGAAGAGTTAGTTGATTTATTGTTTCTTCTAGTTATGTTATTTATTATTAATTATCATTAATATTAATGGACATGTTTATCTTTAATATATAAGGTCAAATATCCGCGTTTTATATATATATACATTGGTATCTCGGTACCCTAACGCTTTAGAGGTCAAACAAATCGGAATTCGACCAAAAAATCTGGGATTTTTTTTGTCCCGGAAGTTGACCAAAACACGGAAGTCAAACACTAAAAAAGCATGAGAAAAAACTAGACAGAGAGGGAGGGGAAATGCACGCTAGCCGGAAGTTCGGAAGCTGTTGATACTATGTATCACCCTGATAGAGCTAGCGCTGTTCTGGGGATGTCCGGAAGTTGTTGATACTATGTATCACTGTGAACACCGTTAATGATGAGGTTATGAGCCACTTCCGTAAGATTTTGAAAACAAAGCAGAAACAAGCCACGTTAGAAATGTTCTTCAAGAAAAGAAAGGGACATCCTAAAGAAGAGTCATCCATGCCAAAGCGAGTAGCAAGAGAAAAACACCTTTGGCTGATTCACCTGAAGCTGTTATGGAAGAGGATCTGCTTCCTCTCTCCCTCTCTGGCAGTAAAATACTATGTATCTATTACATGCGCTAAAATATGCTTCTTAAACACATTATATAGACCAGGGATCACCAACGTGGTGCCCGTGGGCACCAGGTAGCCCGCAAGGACACTATAAGTTGCCCGCGGACCTGTTCACTGCTAGTTTTAGGACAGGCCCACAGCTCCATAGCGCCACTCTCCATTGAGCTGCATCTAATTTTTTTGAATATATTTTAAATCAAATCAATATCTTCACATAGATAAATATCATTAATTATTAATGATAACATATAATTAAAGGTAAATTGAGCAAATTTGTAATTTCAGAGGTGTGTTTTGACCTGGTAGCCCTTCGCATTAATTGGTACCCAAGAAGTAGCTCTCGGTTTCAAAAAGGTCGGTGACCCCTGATATAGACAGTACATTTTATATATATATATATATGTATATGTATATATATATATATATATATATATATATATATATATATATATATATAATACACACACACAGTATTAATGTAGTAAAATTTTATTTTTCACCTGATTCTCCTGCTCACTAACTTCATAAATTTAAGCACGTTCCTGGTCATGTGCTTTTGTTTATGTTCGTGTTGATTGGTTCAACGTGACATGTGCTCAAATTGACATTTGTGTTGATTGGCTTGATTTTATTTCCAGGAAAATATTTATAGGAACAGCACTGGGAGGGAAAAGTAAGGGGTCTTTTTTTTTTTTTTTTTTTTAAATGTATGCTGTTTTCTGTTTATTTTCAGCTTTCATGTAAGTAATTTGGTTGATACACAAAATGAATAATACAAATACCAGTAAAACTCTTTTATTGTTCTGTTATTATTCATGTTTTCCACCTCGATGGCAATAAGCACCTACCGTTCCACTCCGCTGGTAACATTTTAATAAGCGCCCACCCACTCCAATTTTTAAAGCGGCCTGGACGCTTATCACGTCGAATACGGTATATGTAATAATTTCACCTATAAGTCGCTAGGGGGTGTTAGTCGCATAAGAGGCAAAGAGCCACATTCTTATTGATCGAGAGCCGTGTGTTCGCCACCCCTGCCTTAGTATGAAAAAAAGTGCGACTTGTAGTCCGGAAAATACAGTGTAATAAAAGAAGTTGGTGTTGATGTTGATCTGGACATATAATTCTCCTCATGTCCCTTTCCTCAGGAACGACTTGTGAGAGGAATGTCCATGTGGGTTCAATATTTTTGGTCGGTGGCTGCTGTGGGTTTCATTACGCAGTCCTGAATCAGCACGGCCTGTATTGTCCGGTGTTCCTATAATCTCCTGGTTAGCTCCTTGCTTTTCCTGTTTAATGACCATTGTTGTCAGCTGATTGCTCCAGTGGAGCTTTGAAATTGATATTAACGTTGATATTGAATTCCCAGAAATGGAAAATATTGAAAGGCACTTGTGGAGGAGACATTCTGCTTTGTCCTTGATGACATCATTGTCTTTTCTTTCTTTATCTCTCGGTTGGCCGTTTCAGGAGTGTGTTCTGGCTGGTAGTGGCTGCTCGGCAACAGTGCCTCACCTCCTGCTGTCAAACACACACACACACACACACACACACACAAACACACACACACACACACACACACACACACACACACACACACACAGAGAAAAGGCCATGACGGCTGCTTCACCTCCTGGTGTTCTTTAACCTCTTGCACAAAACGTGTTGGTAAAACCCAAGTTTATATTGTCTCACACACACACACACACAGACACACACACACACACACACACAGAGGAGGGGCTGAGTTGATCTGATTTCAGAAGTGTGATTCAGAGATATCAGTAAAAAGTTCCGTGTGTGTGTGTGTGTGTGTGTGTGTGTGTGTGTGTGTGTGTGTGTGTAGACTGGGAGAGCAGTACTATAGGGACGCCCTGGAGCAGTGCCATAACTATAACGCCCGTCTGTGCGCAGAGAGGAGTGTGAGGATGCCTTTCCTTGACTCGCAGACTGGCGTCGCCCAGAGTAACTGTTACATCTGGATGGAGAAGAGACACAGAGGACCAGGTATAACACACACATTAAAAAAAAATAAAAATTATATATATATATATATAAGGGCAGTGGTGGTCTAGTGGATAGGGCGCAGGATCGCTGATCCTAAGGTTGGGGGTTCGAGTCCCCACAAGGTTGTCACTGTCCCCCCAGTGCAGCTAACTGGGTCATCAAAGGCGAGCGATGTCTCTCACTGTCTATGTTGTGAGGCATGTAAAAGAACCACTGCTGACTTTCGTAAAACAGAAGGCTGCAAAGCCGTCAGCGTGTTTCTGTCCCTTGCTAAAGGGTTGTAACAGGAAGGGCATCCGACGTAAAAACCTCTGTAAAAACCAAATCAAATGTGCGAATCAGATGATTCGCTGTGGTGACTCCCGAGAAAGGGAAAAAGCCAAAAGGAAATATATATATACAGTCGGCCCCCAACTTACGAAATTAATCTGTTCCAGAGCCCTTTTCGTATAGTGGATATTTCGTAAGTAGGGGTCGCATCTTACATGTTAAACGCCTAATTCGTTCCAAGGCTTCAGTCTTTGGACTGTCTGTCTGTCTTCCTTTCGGCTTTTTCCCTTTTACTCGGGAGTCGCCACAGCGAATCATCTGATTTGCACGTTTGATTTGGCAGAGGTTTTTACGTCGGATGCCCTTCCTGTCACAACCCTTTTAGCAAGGGACAGAAACACGCTGACGACTTTGCAGTCTTTGGACTGGCTAAACCCCATAAACCCTTTAAAAATGATAAAAGTACACCAATTTTGTATGAAATATGTGTTAAAAGTAAAAGAAAAGTATTTATTAAACCATTTAAACATTTTATTAACATCAGAAGAGATTTTTGGATGTGGTGAAGGAAGACATGAAGGTCGTTGGAGTCAGAAAAGAAGATGCGGAGGACAGGGTGAGGTGGAGGCGGATGATTTGCTGTGGCGACCCCTGAAGGGAGCAGCGAAAGTAAAAGAAGAAGATTAAACCATTTTATTAACATATTTATTAATTAAACCATTATTAAACATTTTTTATTAGTATATACACACACACACACACACACACACACACACACACACACACACACCCCTGTTTTTCTCTCTCTGTGTCTCTCTCTCTCTCTCTCTCTCTCTGTCTCTCTCTCTCTCTCACACACACACACACACACACACACACACACACACACACACACACACACACACACACAGATGCATTACAATGCACATGTTTATTCTAGTGTTGCGGGCCAGGCCCACAAGACGTGGAATTCAAAGCACATTCCCTGCTTGACAATTTACTGAATTAAAACAATTTAAAAATCTAAACTAAAACCTAAAGCGTTATTCCTTCTCTCTCTCTCTCTCTCTCTCTCTCTCTCTCTCTCTCGCACGCGCCCACAAGAAGTGAATTCAAAGCGCATTCCCTGCTTGATAAACTCAACTTTAATTTGATTCGTTGAGGGATTGGAATTCCAAATGAGATCAAATGCGCCCACATTTATTAAACATTTACTGAATTAAAACAACTTAAAAAACTAAACTAAAGAGTGAAGCTTCCTTCTGTCTCTATCTGGGAGGCCAGCGGGGCGGGATGTTGAGAGACAGCCAATGAGATAGCAACTTGCACGTCGTGTGAAATTTTGATTGGCAATTTTGAATTTCTTTTCATATGAGGGGGTTGTTTCGTATCTCGGGGACGGAACCTCAGGAAAATGTTTTTCGTAATCCGGGGATTTCGTACACAGGGGTCTTCGTAATTTGAGGGCCGACTGTATATATACATAATGAATATTTCTCTCTCTCTCTCTCTCTCTCTCTCTCTCTCTCCCTTACTGGGAATGTGTTTGTGAAGGTGTGGCCCCAGGGCAGTTGTACACGTATCCTTCCCGCCGCTGGAGGAAAAAGAGAAGAATTCATCCTCAAGAGGATCCGCGACTAGCGTTCCCCACCCTGAAGTCAGGTACTTCCTCAGGAGCTGTGAACTGTATGGAGTTCTCTTTTATATTCATCCGGTGATCAGGGGTGTGTGTGTGTGTGTGTGTGTGTGTGTGTGTGTGTGTGTGTGTGTGTGTGTGTATAGAGTTGGACCTCGGGCTGAAGAAGGACCTGCTGGTCTCAAGCGATGGCAGCAGTAGTCTGGAGGCTCTGCTCCGAGGAGAGCCGCTGGAGAAAAGGTCAGTGCTGGAGTTCCGAGCCGATGAGGAACCAGCACACAGTGAGTACAGCAGCACAGGAATCATCCCTACCAGCAGAGTCAGGAAGGTAAAAACACACACACACACACACACACACACACACACACACACACACACACACACACACACACACATGAACGATATCATCATCATTTAACCATTACACCCAGTGGTGTGTAGGTCAGCAACAAAGTTTCTCCACCCCTGCCTGTCCTGAGCCATCCCTTTCCCCAAGAATGTTTCATGGCTTCCATCTCACTCTCCACTGTCCTCCTCCACGTTACTCTTGGACTCCCTCTCTTCCTCTTTCCATCTGGGGTCCAGTGCAATGCCGTTCTTGCTATAGACTGCTGGTCTTTCCGCAGCACATGTCCAATCCATTTCCATTTTCTTCTTGTAACGATGGTACCATGTCGACTTGCTTACGTCTTCTCAGGAGGACCTCGTTGGAGATCTTCTCAGGCCAGAAGATTCAGAGGATTCAGAGGAAGGTATGTGGTGTGGAATGATCTGAGCTGAGCAATATCTGCCTCTGTCATCCTCCAGCATTCAGATCTATACAGGAGCACAGATATGACGCAGTTCTGGTACGGCCTGAGTTTGGTGTTGAAGCTGTACTGTGTGGATCTCCAAATGTTGTTCATCTCCTTGAAAATGCTCCTGGCCTTGTCCAGTCTGCTGTGGATGTTTTCCTTTGTACCGCCCTCAGGTTTGATGATGCTTCCCAAATATGTAAACTTTTCTGCCTGGTGTAGATTTGTTCCGCTCACTTTTACAGGGGCTGGGGTGTTCACATTCGATGTCATTATCTCTGTTTTCTTGATGCTGATTCGAAGCCCCACCTGCTGATGTTTTCCTCCTCATCACCCAATCAATGACCAAATTGAAGAGAGTTGCTGACATCACACATCCTTGCCTGACAGCTGTCTTAACTTCGGAGAAGGTGTCATTATGGCCCACAGAGCATCTAAAGTTGTTTTAGAAGCTGTTGATCAAGTGTACCAGCTTTGATGGAATGCCGTAGTGTTGAAGGATGCTCCAAAAGCTATCTCTGTGAATACTGTCAAATGCCTTTTCAAAGTCCACGAAGTTTACATATAGCTGTCGTTGCCATTCTGTGCATTGTTCAATGATGTTTCTGAGTGCAAATATCTGCTCTAAACATCCTCGCTGTTTCCTAAATCCTGCTTGTTCTTTTCTCAGTGTTTCATCCACAGCATCTGACATTCTTCTGATTATGACCTTGGTGACTATCTTGCTAGGTACTGACAGCAGAGTGATTCCCCTCCAGTTGTTGCAATCATCCAAGGCTCCTTTCTTGGGGATCTTGACAATCACTCCAGTTGTCAGGTGTCCTCTCGCCCTCCAATTTAGCTTAGAAAAGTGGTTGTAGAATGTCAGCTGCTAGCTCAGGGTCTGCCTTGAACAGTTCGGCATCAAGGTTATCCCGGCCTGGTGACTTGGTGTTCTTGAGAGTCTTGATGGGAGCCACAATCTCTTTCTTGGTTGGAGGGTCAATGTTGATGTGTAAGTTTTCTGCTGCTTCCGGGATGCTGGTTTCCTCATCCGGTGGCGGTCGATTGAGGACTTCCTTGAAGTGCTCAGTCCATCTCTCTTGTTTTTTTTCTGTTGTTAGCAGTCTTCCTTGTTTGTCCTTGAATGGTCCCCCAGAGCTTCCCTTTAATTTGCCACACATGCGCTTGGTGATCTTGAAGACTCTCCCTTGTTCTCCTTGTGCTGCCGCCTCCTCTACCACAGTTGCTAGTTGGTCAATGGCTTCTCTCTTATCGCGGCCGGCAAGCCTCTTCACTTTCCTGTGAGCTGTTCTGTATTCTTCTTCCTGTCTCTCTCGAAGTCGTGGGGATTTTGCTTGAAAGAGTCTTTTCTTGATTTCCCCCCTCTCCTCTATAAGCATTTAGGGTTTCCTGTTGTATCCAGCCTTTGCTGGTTTTCTTCTTTCCATCCATGTTTTTCTTTGCTGCTTTCGGTGTAAAGTGCAGTGATATGATTCCAGGTGGTATCTATGTCCTGTTGGTCTGTTAGGTCTTTCAGTATCTCGAATCTGTTCCTCAGATTGCTGGTGAAGGTTGACCGTACATTGTTGTCCTTCAACCGCCGGGTGTCAAAACATGTCTGAAAAGCCGACCTGTGCTGAGTCTTTTTTAGCTTCATCCGGATGAATGCCATCATCAGGTGGTGGTCACTTCCAACGTCTGCACTATGCTTGGTCCTCACATCCAGAAGAGATCTTCGCCACATACCGTTGATCATCAGATGATCCCATCTGGCGAGATCCATGTCAGTTTGTGGATATCACGGTGTGTGAAGAGGGTCCCTCCAATCACCAGGTTGTTCATGGCGCAGAACTGCACAAGTCTCTCTCCATGGTTATTCCTGGTCCTCATCCCATGCTTCCCCATGACTCTCTCGCAGTCTGTGCTGTCACTTCCGACCTTGGCATGAAGATCACCCATGACGATGAGGAGATCGTGTCGTGGGGCTTTGTCTAACTCTGCCTGCAGTTGGCTGTAGAAATAAACTTTGATGAACATGAAAGATCTACTGTCATACAAATCCTTATCTTGTTGCCTGTAGTTGCTCTGTTTGAATACCAGAGGGCGCAAATTGCAAGAATGATAACAGATATCTGGGAGCGCTTTGGTAGTCATGTGATTCTGAGCATGCCAAGCCATACTGTTGTTATAGTTATACAGATGCTCCCCAAATTACGTTTTAAATTGGTTCTGGACGGCCGAACATAATGAGTGTATTTCATGAGTGTATTTGGATGGAAAGTCAACATACGACCAGATCGAGTTACGACCGGTCTGCCGGAACCAAACACGTTCATAAGTCGACGACTCACTGTATCAAATAATATCAACATTAATTTCAAATAAATTATATTCAAGCAAAATAATTTAAAATTGATAAACTTTAATCAAATTCACTCATCAAATATCAAATACAGTATCAAATATAACCTTTAACATTCTCTATGATGCGATCTCTCTGCTTGTAAATGGTTCTGATGGTCGATGGATGGTCACATGACATGAAGCTGAGCGACTCACTTTACATGAAGCTTAAAACAGCCAATCAACGCTTACAATATGTGAGGCGCTCAATACCGAAAGTAGTGCACTTGCTGAAAGTAGTTTACTTGCTTTAAACAAAGCGCCGGTTATATGGACTTCCGGTCTTTTAAGTGTGCAAGGGCGCCATTGAACTCGTTTAGTACTCAGCCTGCACTGATGTGAATCACTGATGTGAATCAGCAGAGCAGAGTTCTCTTTCTTGGGTTTTCATTCATTTTACAACTCCGATTGTGCCGATCTGAACAGATAGTTAATTCATCTCTGTGTGTGTATATATTTTATATATATATATATATATATATATATATATATATATATATATATATATATATATATATACAGATGCTTCCTGACTTACGTTTTTAATTGGTTCCAGACGGTCAAACGTAAGTTGAAAGTGAACGTAAGTTGTTACAGTGACGTATGACGCTCATACTGTCCATAAATACCATTACTGTGTCTCATAAAACAACCCTAAATCAATTATTAGAAACATAACATTGTAAAATAATATCAAATATATTAAATAATATCAACATTAATTTCAAATAAGTCACTTATTTATACCTAATTACTTTGTGGTGGGGCCGGTGGTGTAGTGGTTAGGGTCATTGTGCTAAGACCCCTGGGCAAGGTCTCAACTACAAGTGTGCCTCT
>CM045740.1:44150724-44175724 GCA_024760905.1 Plotosus lineatus
TGTGCTGGGATTTGTAGTTATGGGATTTGTTGTGCTTTGTATCAAAGCTGGAAATTTTTTTCAAAATTGCTAGTGGGGAAACATGAAAATATCAGAACTTGTTTTCTGTATCTTTCACAAATTTATATGTAATAAATGATCGAACAAACAAAAGTTGCAACAGTTACCTGGTTAGTGGAACGAACGCTTGATTACCATCAGGCAGTGACACAGTAGAATGTTCAGGTATTTTTTTCTCTTCGCTGTTTGCTAATGCAAAGAATTACTGATGTACAGTCATCCCTTGAATATCGCAAATAATGTAAACCAGACCTGGCCATGATATTCGAAAAACCGCAAAGTGGGAACGCCCCGCCCCCCGCCCCCATTTCTACCATGTTGTCTCATTTCTATGTTTTCGCGTCTATACAATATCAAGAAGTGTATATTAAACGTTACACAGTTATATGCATACGTGAATACTGTAATGTATTAATATTTAAATAGAATTTATATATAAATACTTAAAGTACTGTACTCACCTCTGACAATAGCTGTTCTTCGCGGTGCAGGACGTTCACAAACACTATACAGTAAGATCACAAAATCACAAAAAATCCCGCGGGAATGTGCGAGGCAACAGCGTCACGCGTCTAAGCCAATCAGCTTGCGAGATTGAGTTGAGTGGGCCGGAGGAAACATCATCACACGTCTAAGCCAATCAGCTTGCGAGATTGAGTTGAGTGGGCAGGAGGCAACAGCGTCACGCATCTAAGCCAATCAGCTTGCGAGATTGAGTTGAGTGGGTGGTCCCTGCCTGAACTGGGGAGGAGGGGCACTTCAGTCTGTCCTTTGGAAACAATGGATACAGCCTGCCTTGGGTCCTGCCTTCTGCTTTCTTACATGTGAGTTTCATCATGAATTTCGAATTTTTTATGAAAATTTTATTTTTTATTAAAATACCTCGATGTACCAAGACCGCGATGCTCAAATCGCGAAGTGGCAAGGGATGACTGTATTAATTAATGACTTTTGTGAGGACCAGTTTGATTGAAATGATGAAATTTTAAACTCCTCCTCCACCCCCCAGACATGGAGCTTTGTGTTCTCCATCAGTGTGAAAAAACTGTATAGCAGTCTATAAATGTAAAAAGTGTGTTTTGCCTTGAAGGAGAACAGCCTGCGATCTGTCTGAGATTAGCTGAAGGGTGAGGGCACGTTCAGACAGGAATCGCCATCGACTTGCTTCTCGACCTTCGCTTGCTGCAGTATCGTGTGTTCAAAGGCCGCACGTTCTAACCATCAGCCAGATCAGAGCTGTGATTAGGTGGATAAGTCTCTCAACCTCGCTAACATGGCACGCAAAGAGTATGACTTTTGCGCCGCCCATTTTCTGTTTTTCGCTGAATGTGTCTGTTTCACTGAATCCTTGTGGTTTCATCTTCCCTCTTGTCAGTCTCTTTATAACCTTTTTTTACTCCGTCTCTCTTTCCTGCTTAAACCTCCACCCTTTGTTCTGTGACTCATCACACCTTTCTTATTTCTTCACTTAGACTGAAATAGAACCTCCTGCTATTCAGTTTTGTGTCACATAAGACTGAATGTCTCAAGGACCTGCTGTTTTTGCTAAACCCCCCCCCCCCCAGTAGTGTTAAAAGCTTGAGCATGACCCATCACTGCTAGAACACTGTTGCGACTCAGAAGCATGATGGTGGGAGCATCACTTTAAGTGTTGCTCTTGATTTTGGCGAGGTGAATATATATATATATATATATATATATATATATATATATATATATATATATATATATATATATACCGTATATATTGGGGGGAGGGTGTTTCTGTACGTGCCAGCAAAACCATTGGGGGTACCTGAAATTTTAAGAGGTTGTTTACGTGTGTTAAAAATTGTTTGTGTGTGTAGTTTGTGGGAAGCGCTATAAAAACAGACCTGGGCTGAGCTACCATTACACCCACTCTCATTTGGCCGAGGAGGAAGGTGAGGAAAAGGAGGAGGTGGAGCTTCAAGAGCAGACTCCGCCCCCAACCGAGGAGCCAAAAAGTGAGGAGTTAATTTTTATACATCATTATTGTGTAATGCAATATTTCTAATTTAATCCATTTCCTGTTGGATGAACACTACAAGAAGACTGCGCTTCCTTGAATTACAGTCTGGAGGCACTGTTTTAGCCTCGCCCCTTAACTTTTCGAATAGCATCTTCTTTTATGAGATTTTTTTGAAATCACCAAATAAAATTAATTAAAAAAGCCTGGGTTCAATCATGGAGGTGAAGGTTCCTCCGCCATATAGAAATGAATTATTTTAACTTGGGAATGTTAAAATGAAATGTCTCCCCCTTGTGGGCATTAGACAGTTTGTCTTGCGTTAATTAACAAATCAGATCAGGAGTTCTGGTGTGTGCAGTGGTGGCCGAGTGGTATCGGGCACTGGATCGCTGATCCTAAGGTTGGGGGTTCAAGTCCCACTCTCCACAAGGTTCTTACTGTCCCCCCCCAGTGCGGCTAACTGGGTTATCAAAGGTAGGCCATGTCTCTCACTGTCTTTGGTGAGAGGTTCATGTAAAAGAACCATTGCTGACTTTCGACAAGAGGAGCTGCAAAGCCGTCAGCGTGTTTCTGACCCTCACTAAAGGGTTGTGTCAGGAAGGGCATCCGACGTAAAAACCTATGAACCAAATCAAACATGCGATGATTCGCTGCGGTGACCCCTGAGAAAAAAAAGAGAAGCTCATCAGTAGTTCTGGTGTCATCGTGCAGAGTGCAGATCTGCTTGATCCTGCTCCGTGTTCTTGCCAGGCCCATACCCTGTCCTTCTGCCACGTTTTCTGAAAATCTCATTAGAAGATTTTAGAGTAATCCTGAAAGACTAAAATTGCCCACCATGCAGAAAAATTGCAGAATCTGTTTGTGCCCTGCTGATGATGAAAAAATGAATAAAGTGTTTGTGGATACAGGCATGTGATTTTTTCCGCGAATTCACGGAATTCCGATTTTTTTCATTGGCCCAGTTTAAAAAAAAAAATTCAAATTTTTCGCGCTGAATATGTCAAAATAACCTTTCCAACTTTTATTCCGTTCCGAGTTTTGCATAAAATGACCTCTCTTGAAACGTTACTGCTGATTGGCTGATGGCTGATGGAAATAATAAATGTACGTAGACATTAGCGCCACTTCCGATCTGTTTAGCTATCGAAAGCATGTTGGTAATCCAGAGAAAAGATTCTGCTCGAATCAAAGAAATAGACAAAGTCGTGAAAAACAAGTTTAGGTGGGAATGGATGGAAAAGGGAACCGGAGCATTCAATTGCAGAAACATTTGGTGTTCAAGCGAAGATTCTAGAACCCTACGGACTTAACTCTTTGTTTGCCGTTCAACCAGAAACTTCCGTGCAAAAAAAAGACCCAGTGAAACAACCAGTTTCTGTCACCAATCGAGTAGTTAATTTTGAGGTATGTTTGAGAGTTTTGTTGTCTAGTTTCCGATTATATTTTTCAAATTATTGTGAATGCATGCATGTTTTAGGCGTAGGACGTTCACGTGTTTATTCCGTGAACTGAGTCAAATGAGCTGACTCTATGGCCACTGAACCATTTTTCTGCTGTTAGAATAAATAAATTATTGACTCAATAACTCACCAGTTTTTCATAATTAACTGATGTAAATAGACATTTACAGCAGCGGGAGTGTGTGCTCGTGTAATTAGCTCATTAATATTGGAAATGTAAAACTATGAATCAACCTGAACCGAAACGCCTCAGCATCCAGAAGGACAACAAACTTTCTAAGGCGGCCTCCAGAAGGACAGTTCAGGCTGCACAAAAGGAAGCAAGAAAGTGCCATGCTAAAGCAATAAAGACAAAGAAACATCAATTCAAAAACCTTACGTCATGTATAGCATGTTATGTGTATAGTTTGTTTCCAGATTGTGTTTAAAGACAATGACTGTTGATAATAGTGTTGTGAGGCAGGACATATCTATGAGAGTGACTATTTGATTTGTGACTGTGACACTTTTATTAGTGTTGGAATCCCACATGATAAACCCACAAGTTGAGGTACAGTATGCATCTGGAGATTAGAAATTAAACTTTCTAGAGCTCTTTCAGTGTCATGAAATAGCCTTTTCCCCCTTCTGAAATGCTTAAAACCTAGGAGCTTCGGGGGAGGAGCTTCTGGCTGATTTTCAGATATTTTGGTGATGGTCAAATCACATGCCTGCGGATATTATTTTATTCTTTATGCCAATGCAGCCGTGAGGGAGGGGCACAAGCCAGTTTCTCTCCCTCACGCCCCCCCAAGCCCGGATAAATGCAGAGAGTTGCGTCAGGAAAGGCATCTGGCGTAAAACAAATGCCAAATAAAAAATGCGAGTCACAACAAAAAAATTTCATACCGGAACAGTCGAGGCCTGGGTTAACAACGACCGTCATCGGTGCTGTTAACCAACAGGGTTACCTGTGGAAATTGGACTACTGTTGGTCGAAGACGTCGAAGAAGGAGAGGCGGGAGGCGTGTCCGTAGGCAGAGAGAGAAGAGGAAAGGCATGAGTCTAGGACTGAAAGTAGGGACTTGGAATGTTGAACTATGACAGGAAAAGGTAGAGAGCTGGCTGACATGATGCAGAGGAGGAAGGTGGACATACTGTGTGTTCAGAAGACCAGGTGGAAAGGTAGCAAGGTTAGAAGCTTAGGAGCAGGGTTTAAACTGTTTTTTCATGGTGTGGATGGGAAGAGAAATGGAGTAGGAGTCATCTTGAAGGAGGGGATGGTCAGGAATGTCCTAGAAGTGAAAAGAGTGTCAGACAGAGTGATGAGTCTCAAGTTAGAAATTGAAGGCATGATGTTCAATGTTGTTTAGTGCTTATGCCCCACAGGCAGGATGTGAGCTAGAAGAGAAGGAGAGATTCTGGAGTAAGTTAGATGAAGTGATGCAGAGTACCCCCAGAGGTGAAAGAGTGGTCATTGGGGCAGACTTCAATGGGCATGTTGGTGCAGGAAACAGAGGGGACGAGGAAGTGATGGGAAGGTTTGGTATCCAGGACAGGAATGCAGAAGGACAGATGTTGGTAGATTTTGCTAAAAGGATGGAAATGGCTGTGGTCAATACTTTCTTCCAGAAGAGACAGGAGCATCTGTACTTATAAACGTGGAGGTAGGAGCACACAGGTAGACTACATCCTGTGTAGGCGATGTAATTTGAAGGAAGTCAGTGACTGCAAAGTAGTAGTGGGTGAGAGTGTTTCCAAACAGCATAGGATGGTGGTGTGCAGGATGACACTGATGGTGAGAAAGGTGAAGAAGACAAAGGCAGAACAGAAGACAAAGTGGTGGAAGCTGAAAAAGGAAGAGTGTTGTGTTGTCTTCAAGGAGGAGTTGAAACAGGCTTTGGGTGGTCAGGAAGTGCTTCCAGATGACTGGATAACTACAGCTAATGTGATCAGGGAGACAGGTAGAAGAATACTTGGTGTGTCATCTGGAAGGACAGGAGATAAGGAGACTTGGTGGTGGAATAAGGAAGTGCAGGAGTGTGTACAAAAGAAGAGGGTAGCTAAGAAGAAGTGTGACATAGGGAGGACTGAAGAGAGTAAACAGGAGTACAGGGAGACACAGCGTAAGGTGAAGGTAGCGGTGGCAAAGGCCAAACAGAGGGCGTATGATGACTTGTATGTTCGGTTGGAAAGTAAAGAGGGAGAAAATGATTTATACAGGTTGGCACAGCAGAGAAATAGAGATGGGAAGGACGTGCAGCAAGTTAGAGTGATTAAGGACAGAGAGAGAAATGGATTGACTGATGACAGAAGTGTGCTGGGAAGATGGAAAGAGTACTTTGAAGAGCTGATGAATGAGGAAAATGAGAGAGAAAAAAAGAGTGTAAAAGATGACTGTTGAGGACCAGGAAGTAGCAAAGATTAGTAAGGGTGAAGTGAGGAGGGCATTGAAGAGGATGAAGAATGGAAAGGCAGTTGGTCCTGATGACATGCTATGGAAGTGTCCAGGAGAGGTAGCATTTGATTTCCTGACAAGAACATTCAACAAGGTCGTAGAGAGTGAGAGGATGCCAGAGGAATGGAGGAGAAGTATGATGGTGCCCATTTTTAAGAACAAGGGAGATGTGCAGAGTTGTGGCAACTACAGAGAGATAAAGTTGATGAGCCATACGATGAGGTTATGGGAAAGAATAGTGGAAGCTAGACTAAGAGCAGAGGTCAGCATTTGTAAACAATAGTTTGGTTTCATGACAAGAAAGAGCACCACAGATGCAGTGTTTGCCCTGTGGATGTTGATAGAGAAGTACAGAGAAGGTCAGAAGGAGCTGCATTGTGCCTTTGTGGATCTGGAGAAAGCATATGACAGGGTGCCGAGAGAGGAACTGTGGTATTGCATGAGGAAGTCTGGAGTGGCAGAGAAGTATGTTAGAGTAGTGCGGGACATGTATGAGAGATGTAAGACAGTGGTGAGGTGTGCTGTCTGTGTGACAGAAGGGTTCAAGGTGGAGGTGGGACTGCATCAAGGGTCAGCTCTGAGCCCCTTCTTGTTTGCTATGGTGATGGACAGGCTCAGAATCTCCATGGACTATGATGTTTGCAGATGACATTGTGATCTGCATTGAGAGCAGAGAACAAGTGCAGGAAAATCTCGAGAGGTGGAGGTATGCCCTGGAAAGGAGAGGAATGAAGGTTAGCCTCAGTCAGACAGAATACATGTGTATGAATGACAAGGACCCAACAGGAACGGTGAGGTGACAGGGAGAAGACAAAAAGGAAGGTGGAGGATTTTAAGTACTTAGGCTCAACAATCCAGAGCAATGGAGAGTGTGGAAAAGAGGTGAAGAAGCGTGTGCAGGCTGGTTGGAATGGTTGGAAAAAAGTGTCCGATGTGATCGGAAGGTATCGGCAAGAATGAAAGGAAAAGAGTACAAGATGGTGTTGATTTATGTTGTATGGATTAGAAACAGTGGCCCTGGGGAAAAGACAGGAGGCAGAGCTAGAGGTAGCAGAGATGAAAATGTTGAGGTTCTATTTGCAAGTAACGAGGATGGATAGGATCAGGAATGAGCACATCAGAGGGACAGCACATGTAAGACGTTTTGGAGACAAAGTCAGAGAGGCTAGATTGAGTTGGTTTGGAAATGTACAGAGGAGGGATAGTGAGTAGGATGCTGAGGTTGGAACTCCCAGGCAGAAGGCCTAGAGGAAGACCAAAGAAACGATTCATGGACGTGGTGAAGGAGGACATGAAGGCAGTTGGTGGATAGGGTGAGATGGAGGCAGATGATTCGCTGTGGCGAACCCTGAAGGGAACAGCCAAAAGGAAAAGAAGATTTTCTTCTTTATGCCAACGGTTCTGTTTTTTTTTTGTTTGTTTTTTTTCTCCTTCTCTCAAGCAGCCCCAAAGAAGGGTCCTGACGGTTTGGCTTTGCCCAACAACTACTGCGATTTCTGCCTGGGTGATTCCAACATGAACCAGAAAACCGGCCAGTCAGAGGAGCTGGTGTCCTGTTCTGACTGTGGACGCTCAGGTACGAAATAACCTTGAAGAAATATCTCTAATTCGGAAGCGGTCCGTATGATGTTTGCTCCTTAGCCATTTTGTTTCATGCGTTTTGGAGTGATCAATCGTTCCTTCCTTCAGGTCATCCCTCATGTCTGCAGTTCACCCCGGTGATGATGGCGGCGGTGAAGACTTACCGCTGGCAGTGCATCGAATGCAAGTGCTGCAACATGTGTGGCACGTCGGAGAATGATGTATGATTGGGTTACTAGCCACATACACACACACACACACACACACACACACACACACACACGGTTTCTATAGAATAGTAAGGGCTGATATTCTTTATAACGAACTTTAGGGATAAATTCCTTTTTCGTTTTTTTGAAAGGAGTCTCCAGTTCCATTCCGTTTCCCAGGTTTCTCTGACTCATCACATCGTCTTGTTTGTTTTTTTTTTTCTTTCCACGAACCTGATTGTTTAGTATTATGTTAATGTTAATTATGTTCATGTTAATCCTCCAAGTGTATTCTGGGTAATCTCGAACTTCCTGTTTGTCCAAAGGACCAGCTGCTCTTCTGCGATGACTGTGACCGAGGCTATCACATGTACTGCCTCACTCCGCCTATGTCGGAGCCTCCTGAAGGTAAGGACGGCAATAGCTTCTAGCATAGTGTAATATCCATGCGCACAAAATTAACCCCGCCCACTCCGTACGCTCTGCAGGAAGCTGGAGCTGCCATCTGTGTTTGGACCTACTGAAAGAGAAGGCGTCGATATACCAGAACCAGAACGCTCCACCGTCGTGATGGAACATTGGGTAATGGGGGTCACTTGGAGAATTCAGATGAAAAAAAAAATACGGTGGGGATTGGAAAAGGGAAATGTCGAACTTGGACTAGTTAATCTGTTTTCCCGAGGAACGGGAGGGAGGGATGGATGGAGAGAAAAACGGAAAATGAGTCCCTCAAGACGAAGGCAGGTTTAAATCCAATATGACTGTTACACAGTTCCACGTTTTAAACTACCCCCTGCTCTTTGTTTTCAACTATTTTTAAATTGAAATAACAGTAATAACAATAACGGACTAATCCAAACCCGAACTGTCGAACGGTCCGCTCTGATCATATATTCACCACTTCGCTCCTCAGTAAATGCATCCCTTAGCTTCTTGGAAATGTTCCATATAGAGTGCACATGTTCATGGCGAAGTAATAGTTGAAACCAATCGGCATGCACGTTCATAATAAGGTAGCGTGTTTTCAAATTTTTATTGTTTTTTTTTTTTTGTATATTTATATATTTGTAAAGCGTATAAAGGTGTGACGTATTTAAAAGTGAGATTCTAAAAAGTGATTGGTTCTTATTTCAGAGGTGTTTCTTTATGTTTCAAGCGTCATGCCGTTTGCCGGTGCCATCGATGCGTCTGCTTCGCCGTCGCCATCAGTGTAGTCGCAGGGTCTTCTTACCTTGATTTCATACCTTGATTTTACGTTTAAGTTTTGTTAAGAATAAATAAATAATAAATAAGTACATAATTAGGTGTGATTTTCTCAAGGATTGAATCGAGTGAAGTGTAGTGTCGTAGTGTGATAAGATGGCTCAGGTGGCTTCTAATCAATAGGAATGTAAAGTTGTGGATATGAGAACAACACACGCAAACTCAGGTCAGTTTTCTTGTCCATTATTGTCAGAATGTTGTACTGACACACTGTTCAGCATGAAATGCAATAGAGCCTGACTTCTAAAAAGAAGGGGGGACGGGGGGACGGAAGAATTCACGTACGCGACACTCTGTCTGTCTCAAGAATGGCGTCAGTTTGTCAAGACGGCTACTTGGTCAACCCGCAGTACTTTGGAATATTGGCTCCAGCACCCGTCACTTTGACCGCATCCTCGTGTCGTTTACAGTTCGAGAACCATCTGCATGTTCACCTGGTATCATGTATAAAAGTCCACTCGCGCTTTGGCTCAGATCCTGTTGCACCCAGCGTAACAGTCGTTTATTTCTGTTGGGGGAGGGGGAGTTTTGTAATTTTTAGTTCTAATATATAGTCAGCTAATCATTATTAATAGAGTAAATAAACAGAAGGTTCTTTTTTGTTGTTAGTAACGGGTGTTTTAACCATTTTCTTTTTTTAAACAGTGGCCATTTTTTCAGTTTTAAGTTTTTTTTTCCAGCTGTTTGATTCATGCTAGAATGTTTTGCTTTGTGGTACAAATTTTGACTTCTTTTACTTCAAAGAAAATAAAAACCTATTTCGCACTGTATTACTCTGATGTTTGCATATGTAACAAACATACAGGACTCATTCACTTACGTTTTATTGGACGGAACTGTGTGCAAAAAAATTATCGAAACATTTTTAAATATCACCAACAAAAGCATGTGTGGGCCATCCCTGAACATGCAGCAGAGATGCTTTTGCTTCACTGGAACTATAGAATTCAGACCTGCTCTGTTATGATAAAGCAAACTATGAGAAGATTCAAAGGTTTGAAGAAAGAATTTCAAGAGCTGTTAAGGTTAGAGTGCGTAAAGGTGCCAAGGTCTGTCGAGATTGAAGTGAAAGAAAGCCAAGATCTTTCAAGCTTGGAGTGGCAGGAGGTCGGGGGACCTGATGAGGTCGGCGTGGCTGGGGGCCAGGGTCTGCTGAGGTCGGCGTTGCTGGGTGCCAGGGTCTGCTGAGGTCGGTGTGGCTGGGGCCAGGGTGTGTCGAGGTGGGCATGGCTGGGGGTCAGGGTGTGCCGAGGTCGTTGTGGCTTTGGGCCAGGGTCTGCCGAGGTCAGTGTGGCTGGGGGCCAGGGTCTACCAAGGATGATGTCTTTGGAGGCCAGGGTCTGCCGAGGTCGGTGTTTTTTTGGGGGCCAGGGTGTATTGAGGTCGGCATGGCTGTGGGCCAGGGTCTGCCAAGGTTGCTGTGGCTGGGGGCCAGGACCTTGATCTGGAAGAAGTGGAATGTTCTCAAAAGATCCCCGACTTCAACCGCTCTGGATACATAAAGGATCAGTTTGAGCACCGACTGCACCCCAGACTTCTATTGACACCCTGATATTGGTGCCCAATTAATGCAACCAGGAAAGATTTTGAATAAGATTGGCACTGAATCAAACTGCAAAGCTTACAATAAGATAAAATGTTTGACAGGTCCATCAAGATGATTAAGTTCTATCCTGCTATAGGGTAAAAGTTATAAGATGTGCGTGTGTGTGTGTGTGTGTGTGTGTGTGTGTGTGTGTGTGTGTGTGTGTGTATATATATATATATATATATATATATATATATATATATATATATAGAGAGAGAGAGAGAGAGAGAGAGACACACACACACACACACACACACACACACACACACACACACACACACACACACACCATGTTTTTTGGACTATACGTTGCTCCGGAGTACAAGTCACATTGGCCAAAAAATGTATAATAAAGAAGAAAAAAACACATATAAGCCGCACTGGACTATAAGTTGCAAACTCATGGAAACTGTCTACCTTAACTTCAAAATCTGCTGGCAGTTTTTGTGACGTTGTGGTCCTCACTCTGATCGAGAGGCGGTTGCGTTGCATGAAGCAGTAACATCAAGAAAGTTCTTACGCAAAGTCATTGATATTCATCTCCTTGACAACTACCTGGACATGTAGACGCAACTGCACTGTTGACAAGCCCCTCCCTGAGGTACATTGTTCAAACCCCCAAGTGCAAGCTTGTTCCTCCAGCTGTGGCCATCGAGCATTTAGCCCACGATCAGCTTTTTTGTTTTCTATATTGCAGTAATAATAATCTCCGCTTTTCTGCCCTCTTGTTTCCTTCTTGTCGTTGTGAGTGTAAAAATAAATGTGAAATTCTGTTCGTTATTATGATGATATTTCACTGCCTGGACATGGAGACTCAACTACACTGTTGACAAGCCCCTCCCTGCAGCACGTTGCTCAAGCACTTATGTGCGAGTTCGTTCCTCTAGCTGTAGCCATCTAGCTTTTAGCTCGCAATTAGCTTTTTTGTTTTCTTAATAATAATCTCTGCTTTTCTCTGGTCTCTCACAAGTTTCTAGTTCATGCCAAACTTTCTTTCCGCTCCATATTTCACTACTTGCAGCTTGTAATCTGCAGAATAGGATTTTCTTTTTGGGGACATTTTTTCAGTGGTGGAGAAGCAGGTACTGGTACCCAAGCCTAGAGTGCCCTCTTGTGGTTGTGAGTGTAAAAATAACAAACGTGAAATTTTGTCTGTTATTATGACGAACAGAATTATATAGAATAATTTCACATACAAATCACTCTGGAATATACACCGCGCCTTCAGCCAAAGTATGAAAAAAGTACGACTTGTAGTCCGGAAAATATGGTGTGTGTGTGTGTGTGTGTGTGTGTGTGTGTGTGTGTGTATATACTAGTCCTTCTCAAAAAATTAGCATATTGTGATGAGGTTCATTATTTTCTGTAATATACTGATAAAAATTAAACTTTCATATATTTTAGATTCATTGCACACCAACTGAAATATTTCAGGTCTTTTATTGTTTTAATACTGATGATTTTGGCATACAGCTCATGAAAACCCAAAATTCCTATCTCAAAAAATTAGCATATCATGTTCAGGTAGTCTAAACGAGCTATTAACCTAATCATCTGAATCAACCAATTAACTCTAAACACCTGCAAAAGATTCCTGAGGCTTTTAAAAACTCCCAGCCTGGTTCATTACTCAAAACCGCAATCATGGGTAAGACTGCCGACCTGACTGCTGTCCAGAAGGCCATCATTGACACCCTCAAGCAAGAGGGTAAGACACAGAAAGAAATCTCTGAGCGAATAGGCTGTTCCCAGAGTGCTCTATCAAGCCACCTCAGTGGGACGTCTGTGGGAAGGAAAAAGTGTGGCAGAAAACGCTGCACAACCAGAAGAGGTGACCGGACCCTGAGGAAGATTGTGGAGAAGGGCCGATTCCGGACCTTGGGGGACCTGTGGAAGCAGTGGACTGGGCTACAGGTGCCACATTCCCCAGGTCAAGCCACTTTTGAACCAGAAACAGCGGCAGAAGCGGCTGACCTGGGCTACAGAGAAGCAGCACTGGACTGTTGCTCAGTGGTCCAAAGTAGTTTTTTCGGATCAAAGCAAACTGTGCATGTCATTCGGAAATCAAGGTGCCAGAGTCTGGAGGAAGACTGGGGACAAGGAAATGCCAAAATGCCTGAAGTCCAGTGTCAAGTACCCACAGTCAGTGATGGTCTGGGGTGCCATGTCAGCTGCTGGTGTTGGTCCACTGTGTTTTATCAAGGGCAGGATCAATGCAGCTATCAGGAGATTTTGGAGCACTTCATGCTTCCATCTGCTGAAAAGATTTATGGAGATGAAGATTTCATTTTTCAGCACGACCTGGCACCTGCTCACAGTGCCAAAACCACTGCTAAATGGTTTACTGACCATGAGATTACTGGGCTCAATTGGCCTGCCAACTCTCCTGACCTGAAGCCCATAGAGAATCTGTGGGATATTGTGAAGAGAAAGTTGAGAGACACCAGACCCAACACTGTGGATGAGCTTAAGGCCGCTATCGAAGCATCCTGGGCCTCCGTAACACCTCAGCAGTGCCACAGGCTGATTGCCTCCATGCCACGCCGCATTGAAGCAGTCATTTCTGCAAAAGGATTCCCGACCAAGTATTGAGTGCATAACTCATCTGAACATAATTATTTGAAGGTTGACTTTTTTGTATTAAAAACCCTTTTTTTTTTTTTTTTTTTTTTTTTGGTTGGATGAAATATGCTAAGTTTTTGAGATAGGAATTTTGGGTTTTCATGAGCTATATGTGAAAATCATTGGTATTCAAACAATAAAAGACCTGAAATATTTCAGTTGGTGTGCAATGAATCTAAAATATATGAAAGTTTAATTTTTATCAGTACATTACAGAAAATAATGAACTTTATCAAAATATGCAAATTTTTTGAGACGGACTAGTATATATATATATATATATATATATATATATATATATATATATATATATATATATATATATATGTGTGTGTGTATACTGTATATGTATATAGAATAATTCATAGGAAGTGATGCCACATGTTTCATAACAGATTCACTATCAATAAAATTCATAGCTGCTTTTAAAATCCAGTTTTATTGGTTTGGTTGGTTAGTTGTTGCAACTCTGCATTTATTATGCCTTTACTGTAATTAGTTTGTGTTCATCATGACATTATGAAAACAAATGCTGAACTTTGGTCATGACTCTTTACTGTTTTACAGTAGATGCCATTAATTTTGTTTATCTGAAATATAACATGCCGATAACATTGTTCTTTTACCTTCTTAAATCATTTTTTGCCTTATAATTTTCCTTTCGATTCCATAACAAGTAAGGTAGTGTCACAACCTGATTCATTCCACTGATGGAAAAATATTCTCAGTGGAACAGTTTGGCTGCCTTGTTCAAAGAAGCCTTTTATAGGAAACAAGGGTGGCTACGATTCAAGTCGTCCTTTTATGTTCCTCTTTTTTTAAAATGTTACACAGCAGAGACGTTAAACTGGAAGTTAGGACACAAGGCAGATATGTTGTGAGGTAATGGAGGAAAGAAGTTGGGCACATATTTCCTAAAACATAGCAGTGCTTTGATAAAGACACCCAAAGTATCCAAAAGTTTCCTGTTATGTGTATCTGACAAAAGGTCTCAAATGAGCAAAGGTTGGTCAGTGCACTGCCTCATTATGCTGAAGCTGAGGAATATTATTATTATTATTATTATTATTATTATTATTATACAAATGAACATTATCCAAAACAAGTGTTCTTGTAGACTTGAAAACCTTTCTAATGCCTTTTGCAACATCTTGAGGGACTGCAGATATCCAGTCAATCAGAGCAACTCTGAGGAAGCAGCTTTCGAAAGATCACACTGTGCTACATGACATATTGGGCCTCATGGAAGCACGGCGGCTCTGCTGACATGTTTGCCACTTTGCGGCATCTCTCTGGCGACAAAGGAGCAGTGTTTTGAAAGTGGCTCGGAAGGACTCGTTACAGAGAGCATAACACATGGGGTTAACTGTACTGTTGACATAACACAACCAGTATCCCAAATGCCACAACTTTTCAGGGACACAGTACTTGACAGAAGCCAAGACCATGATGTTGTATGGAGTCCATGTCAGGATGAAAGCCAGTAAGATGGCGCTCAGTGTTCGTGCTGCTTTCTTTTCTCGAATGATTGTGTTCATTCGCCTTTTTGTTTTGGGTTGCTTTTGAAGGCCGTGGTCCAACGGTCTGTTCTTTTTCAGTGAAAGGTGTTTAGAAGGTTGGCTGGATTGTGGAGATGCAACCTGGTCAGCGAAGGCTGGTATTTCTTGCCGACAGTCTGATGCCGCTTGCAGATCCTTCAGCTTGATCATTGCAGGATTTGATGTGGACAGTGCCATTGTTTTCTGGTCTTGCTTTTGCTCCTCCTCGGTTGTTGAAGATGTAGATGCAAGATCATCATCCACTTCTTCAATGTTCCAACTGCTGCTTCTGCCGACCTCCCCGTAATTGATTTTTCTTGGTGGTGGTAGCATGGAAACATTTCCTGGAACCAAAGGAAGTTGCTTTTGTTTCGCAGGAAAGCAACCGACTGATGTTCTCCTAACAAGCTCTGGACCCTTTCCGGGAAAAGTATCAATGGAGCTACTGAGACTGCTTCGAGTACTACCGGACCGCTTGTTTGGTACTTTGACTGAACTCCTCCGACTGCTGCCAACAGATCCAACGAACTTAGCAAGTCCTTGTGCTCTGTTCTCAATCTCCCAGTAAATTTGCCAATATAGAATGATCATGATGCTGACGGGGAGGTAGAAAGCAGCTATGGCAGTTCCAAAGGTTAAAGAAGGCACTTGAAGAAAGGGGATGGAGCAGTCCACCCTGTCCTCCACCGATCCTTGTGTATCAGGCCAAAATAATATTGCAGGAGCCCAGAGTACAAATGATACCACCCATGCTAGTGCGATCAATGCTGCAGCTCTTCTGGGTGTCCGTTTTGTCCGATACGTTAGTGGTCGGGTTACAGAAAAGTACCTGTCAAAACTGATTACCAGGAGGTTCATAACGGAAGCGTTGCTCGCTACGTAGTCTAATGCGAGCCAAAGACTGCATGCGGTATGTCCCAACATCCAGCGTCTCATTATGATATTGGCTGTGTAAAGGTTCATTGAAACTGTGCCCAAAATTAAATCAGCCACTGCCAAACTCAAGAGGTAATAGTTGCTGATGGTTCTCAGTTGTCGGTTGAGCCGGAAGGAAATCAGCACTAACAGGTTACCCAAGATGGTGATAAAAGAGAGCGTTCCGGTAACAAGAACAATCAGAACCACTTCCCAAGGGTGATGGCCACCCAGTGGACCGAGATCTACGGTTGTGTTGGATGAGTTGGATTCACAGGTATGGCTCATGGTTCCACCCAGGGTGCAACATGAAGTTCATGAGGAAAAGGCTCATTATTCAGCCGTAATATGGAGTTGAGGTGTTAATGCCATCGGGTTCCGCAAAATGTGGCTGTCTTTCGTTCTTCTGAGAAGAAAAAGAAAAAGGATACAGGTAAGTTTGAGGTGAAGAGTCACGAAATAGGGAACTCGTAAAACACTTGTCAGGACCACACTGAAATAGGAGCACTACTTCTGTTCCCTTGGTTTCTTCTCACCTTCTTAAACACATTCATAAGGAAAGTCATGCACTTGAATAATTTTTGGATTACAGTGGTTATATTCCAAAAACTGCTAGAATTATCAAGAATTATAGCAAATTTCAATGAATTAAGACATAATTGGCATTTCGTTATGTATTTTGATTGAAAAGATGTTTTAAAGAATGTAGAAACATAAGAAAATTACAACATGGATATAAAATGTTATGCAGTATATTACAGGATAGTTAAAGATTTCAGGGAAAGGGCAGTGGTGGCCTGGTGGTATAGGGCGCTGGATCGCTGATCCTCAGGTTGGGGGTTCGAGTCCCACTCTTCACAAGGTTGTCACTGCCCCCCCAGTGCAGCTAACTGGGTTATCAAAGGCGGGCCATGTCTGTCACTGTCTATGGTGAGAGGTTCATGTAAAAGAACCATTGCTGACTTTCGTAAAGAGGAGCTGCAAAGCCGTCAGCGTGTTTCTGTCCCTTGCTAAAGGGTTGTGTCAGGAAGGGCATCCGACGTAAAAACCTATGAACCAAATGAAACATGCGAATCAGATGCTTCACTGTGGCAACCCCTGAAAAAGGGAAAAGGCCAAAAGAAGAAGAAAAGATTTCCATTTGCATTGTTTCAACAAACTTGAGCAACCTTGAAATATTTATTTGCAGCCGTACTTGGGTTCATTTTTCACTGACATTTCATTCACATTGCAAAGGCCCTCAATAGGGTAAAGGTCAGGACTCTGGGGAGCCAATACCTGTTTAAAAGAAAAAGCTTCTCATTCTGCCTGAACCACTCTTTTATTATTGGAGTCACAATGTCATTGCCATCAGGGAGGAAATATTTCTGGGAAATAGTTCAGTTCAGTTCAGGTGCTCAACTGACCAGTTTTTTTTTTTTTTTTTTTTTTTTTTGTTTGCTTGTTTTTTTTTTTGCACGTAGTGTTGCTGAGCCTTGACCGGAACAATTGAAACAAAACTGTCATGCATTGCAATCAAGATTCAATCAAGACGTCAACAAAATATTCGAACTTGTGACTTGGAATGCATCCACTTCTACCCAGGCATGAATTATATCTTTGCCTGGTGACAATGGGGCATTGATAGAGCTGGATTTGAGCACTTGAGCACCATCTTTAAGATCCCGTCAAAACCTGCTGAGTGTCCACGGACAAACAACTGAGTGTAAAGTTAACATCAGTAAAGTTGTATGATATTTTAAACTGTGTTTCACTTCATATTTACTGAATCTCAGGGCAGAAAATGTTCATGGTAGTACCCTGTCTTGACGCCGAATGATCAGAAGCTTGACTAGATCTTAACATGAACACACAAGGTGTTTGTTTCAGACCGTTTTGCGTCCAGGAAACTGAACCTGTGCATGTTATTATCTCTTTCTAGAATAGTGACATTCCATCTGATTAGACCTGCAGTTGATCAGCACTGCATCAAAATTCCTCTGAAAATGAATCCAGTCATTTCCTCTTTCTTTCATTTGCTGCCAAATTTAATTCTGCAAAGCTCATTCAGAATATGAAGCACCTTGCATTTATTCTGCAGATTTGATGTTCTCGAGTCCGTGTTAATTCGTCCACATGTTAACCTCACCACATCTGCTGGAAGATAAATTGCTGTTTAATAATCTGTTTGAAATTCTGCTTCAGAAACACCGGTGATGACTTTTCTTCACCGTAAACACAATGCTGCTTTGCCATGTACTCGTAAAGGTTTTTTTTTTTTTTTTTTAAACACTAACTTTACATTAGTGCAATCATTTTGCATATCTGTCATGGAGAGGTTTACCCAGAACTGAATTTGAAACCATGTCCTTAATTGGACTGATTTAAAAGCACCTTCCCAAAAGTGGAGGCTGAAGTGGGTCAGTAAGCTCAGTGTCGCGTTTGGTTTACTTAAGCGAAATAGAGAGCGTCTGGGTTGGTACTCTGCTGCAATGGTTCATTTGTCTTGTACGTTGTTAGTGCCATGTTGTAGTTCATGCCATTTTAAACAATCTCCCATGATTCATGTGTCCGGTTCCTTCCTGCATGTTCTTCATGATTGGAATGTTTGAACACTATTCCCTTTGTTGTTTTAGCACTCAACACTTCCTCCCACTGGTTTCGATCTAAGAACAATTTATTTTAGATTTAAACACCATTCCCTTTGTTGATGTTTGCCAATTTTTAAACTGTTAGCACCTTTTTTAGATTTCAACACTGTTCCCTTTTGTTGTTTTTAAGTTGCCATACATTTCTCACTGTTATTTTTAGTGTTGTGCACCGTTTCCTTTGTTGATTTTTAGGTTTTAACATATATTTTGGCTTTTCGTCCATTTTTAAAGACTTCATCGCTGCTTTCTTTTGTTTTTGTTTTTGTTTTATCTTTTTGCACAGTTTATTCATGGATTTGTCTCTGTTTTATTTATTTTAAAGTGTTTAACATCATTCACTTGTTCTTAGCTACAAGATGATCTTTCTCTTGCTCTCTCTCTCTCTCTCTCTCTCTCTCTCTCTCTATATATATATATATATATATATATATATATATATATATATAGGAGGATTTTCTGAGTAGATCCTTCCGTAGGAGAGTGCTCAATACTTTTTGGTAGAGCAAATAACAAAAGGACAGGACAAAGGCTTTCTATTGAAACTCCATTTATCACTACAGATCTGTTTCGAGGGGTGGTGAAACCATCCCCTCTCTTCAGGTGATTACAGAAGAACTTTGCTTCTTTGCTACAGAAGAAATTACTTCTGTAATCACCTGAAGAGAGGGGATGGTTTCACCACCCCTCGAAACAGATCTGTAGTGATAAATGGAGTTTCAATAGAAAGCCTTTGTCCTGTCCTTTTGTTTTTTATATATATATATATATATATATGTGTATATATATGTATATATATATATATATATATATATATACTTTTTCTAACCAGTGTCTCTCCCCCTCATGCCGGTCCCAACCCCGGAGAAATGCAGAGGGTTGTGTCAGGAAGGGCATCCGACGTAAAACCAATGCCAATTACTTAAAATGCAAATCAAAAGTATTACCTCCATACCGGATCGGTCGAGGCCCGGGTTAACAACGATATATATATATATATATATATATATATATATATATATATATATATATATATATATGGATCTGATTACAAAACAGGCACACTTCCAACTACCCAGTGTCAAACTTCAATAAATATTTCCCTGTCCAAATTTATTTGTGACTCAATGCATCAAAATCTTTCGTACATGCCTGAGAGATAATTTCATATCAAAATATGTACATATAGTGAACACAGTTTTGTAATAATTCAAATACTTCCTAATTTACTCTAAGGCAGCAACTAACGATTATTTTAATAATCGATGAATCATTCAATTATTTTTTCGATTAATCGGAAAGAGCACAAACATTTTTTAATTTCTATAATCAAAAATACACCATTTGCTTTTAAATTGCCTTCCATATGTGAGTAACTGAGTGTATATCTAATCATTTATTAATTCTGTGATTATATAAACATAATTCAACATATTCATATAAATAATCTAATATATGTTTTTTTAATTTATTTATTCACATAATTTTATACATGCTATAATTACACGCTGTTTGGTTCTCAAATGCTGACCTAATGTGATATAATTTTGTATAAAGCTTAAATTTTGTTTTAGAAATTAAAATTCATATATTTCAATGTTCATGTAAATTGTGTATTCTAAAGAATCAGTGGAGACGTTTTGTTCTTCTCGATTAGCATTGCCACATTGCTAATCATGAAAGGGGTCTATGGCTTCTATAAATAATACAGCAATTTCTCAGCACTTAACATGAGTTTCTAATTCTAATGTAATCAATTATTAAATGCTAATGAAGTGAGCGCAACAAAAAAACCTTAACATTTAAATCGTTCAATCAAGTTTTGCAATCGTATAATATTCTGGCGCCGCATTCCGGTGAAGGTTAAACCACCTTGCCAGGAACATGACAGCTGCCATCTTGACTTGCCGGACCTACTTTGGTTCACGGGACAAGCAAACTCAGTACATTTGCTGTCCAGGCCGGGGGTCGAGGTTATTTCTCAAAGTATGGAAATGGGGGAGTGAGCTGATCGTTTCAGAGTGAGCTTTCATAATAATATATATACAGTATATATACAATATATATATATATATATATATATATATATATATATATATATATATATATATATATAGAGCCCCCTCAATTTAACCATGCGGATGGGCACAAACAAGTGTCCATCCTCACGCCAGTTCCAAGCCCGGATAAATGCAGAGGGTTGCGACAGGAAGGGCATCCGGTGTAAAACTTTTGCCAAAATACACAATGCGAACCGTCAATAGTAATTTCATTCCGGATCAGTCGAGGCCGGGTTAGCAACGACCGTGGAAATTGGACTACTGTTGGTCGAAGAAGGAGAGGTGGAAGAAGGAGAGGCGGGAGGCGTGTCCGTAGGCAGAGAGAGAAGAGGAAAGGCATGAGTCTAGGACTGAGAGTAGGGACTTTGAATGTTGGAACTATGGCAGGAAAAGGTAGAGAGCTGGCTGACATGATGCAGAGGAGGAAGGTGGACATTCTGTGTGTTCAGGAGACCAGGTGGAAAGGTAGCAAGGCTAGAAGCTTAGGAGCAGGGTTTAAGCTGTTTTATCATGGTGTGGATGGGAAGAGAAATGGAGTAGGAGTCATCTTGAAGGAGGGGATGGTCAGGAATGTTCTAGAAGTGAAAAGAGTGTCAGACAGAGTGATGAGTCTCAAGTTAGAAATTGAAGGTGTGATGTTCAATGTTGTTAGTGCTTATGCCCTACAGGCAGGATGTGCGCGAGAAGAGAAGGAAAGATTCTGGAGTGACTTAGATGAAGTGATGCAGAGTACCCCCAGAGGTGAAAGAGAGGTCATTGGGGCAGACTTCAATGGACATGTTGGTGCAGGAAACAGGGGATGAGGAAGTGATGGGCAAGTTTGGTATCCAGGACAGGAACACAGAAGGACAGATGTTGATAGATTTTACAAAAAGGATGGAAATGGCTGTGGTGAATACTTTCTTCCAGAAGCGACAGGAGCATATGGTGACTTATAAAAGCAGAGGTAGGAGCACACAGGTAGACTACATCTTGTGTAGGCGATGTAATTTGAAGGACGTCAGTGACTGCAAAGTAGTAGAGGGTGAGAGTTGCCAAACAGCATAGGATGGTGGTGTGCAAAATGATGCTGATGGTGAGAAAGGTGAAGAAGGCAAAGGTAGAGTAGAAGACAAAGTGGTGGAAGCTGAAAAGATGCAGTGTTTGCTTTGAGGATGTTAATAGAGAAGTACAGAGAAGGTCAGAAGGAGCAGCATTGTGCCTTTGTGAATCTGGAGAAAGCATATGGCAGGGTGCCGAGAGAGGAACTGTGGTATTGCATGAGGAAGTCTGGAGTGGCAGAGAAGTATGTTAGAGTGGTGCAGGACATGTATGAGGGATGTAAGACAGTGGTGAGGTGTGCTGTCGGCGTAACTGCATCAAGGGTCAGCTCTGAGCCCCTTCTTTGCTATGGTGATGGACAGGCTGACAGACGAGGTTAGACAAGAATCTCCATGGACTATGATGTTTGCAGATGACATTGTGATCTGTAGTGAGAGCAGAGAACAAGTGCAGGAAAATCTAGAGAGATGGAGGTATGTCCTGGAAAGAAGGGGAATGAAGGTCAGCCTCAGTAAAACAGAATACATGTGTGTGAACGACAAGGACCCAAGAGGAACGGTGAGGTTACAGGGAGCAGAGATAAGGAAGGTGGAGGATTTTAAGTACTTAGACTCGACAGTCCAGAGCAATGGAGGGTGTGCAAAAGAGGTGAAGAAGCGTGTGCAGGCAGGTTGGAATGGTTGGAGAAAAGTGTCCGGTGTGATGTGTGATCGGAAGGTATCGGCAAGAATGAAAGGAAAAGTGTACAAGGCAGTGATGAGGCCAGCGATGTTGTATGGTTTAGAAACAGTGGCACTGAGGAAAAGACAGGAGGCAGAGCTGGAGGTAGCAGAGATGAAGATGTTGAGGTTCTCTTTGGGAGTAATGAGGATAGATAGGATCAGGAATGAGCACATCAGAGGGACAGCACATGTAAAGTCAGAGAGGCTAGATTGAGATGGTTTGGACATGTACAGAGGAGTATTGGTATATTGGAATATTGGTAGTAGGATGCTGAGGTTGGAACTACCAGGCATAAGGCCCAGAGGAAGACCAAAGAGAAGATTTATGGATGTGGTGAAGGAGGACATGAAGGTAGTTGGAGTAAGAGTAGAAGATGCAGAGGATAGGGTGAGATGGAGGCAGATGATTTGTTGTGGCGACCCCTGAAGGGAAAAGCCGAAAGAAAAAGATATATTTCCTCCTCCAAAACAGAATAAATTTGGTATTTGACTGCAGTCACTTGCCCTGCTGATGGGCGGTTTCCTCAACAATAATAATTCCTACATGTTTTCATTTAAGATGTTCCGGCATCACTGTCGCGCTCCTATGCAGATCCATCTCATTTTTACAAAGCTTGCATTCAATGCATTTTCGAGGACGATGAAGATTACCAAGCTCCCAAACTTTTGAAGATTTCGGTCGAACACTTTTTCCATCCCAGTGCCGCTGGCTGTCGACCGAGCCGTATTTTGTAATGTCTGTGAAGATGTAAAAATGCAAAGCGCACCTAAGACACGTCGGATCAACTCTGTACTGAGTGACACTCACCTGTAGTGGCTGATTACACAATCATCGCGAGACTATTCAATAACAAGATTTGGTGCCAACACTTTTAATAATCGATTTTTATCGATTTTATCAGTTCGTTGTTGCAGCGCAAGCTTACACCTTTTCCATGCTCAATTTCGTGACAAGAGAAAGACGTCGTTACAATCGGGACGATATGAAAACAGGAGACCTTAAAAGTGGAGATACAGTGACGGAGGCGATTATTTCGGTAAAAGCAACCGTCATATTTAAGCACCTCGTGAAGGAGGGTGGGGGTGAGGGTTCTTCAGACCAGCAACCCTCAGACTTTAAAGCATCGCATGGGTGGTTTGAGAGATTTAAAAAAAAGGTAAATAATTTTCTTTTATTTTTAACACATATTTCATCCAAAATTGGTGTACTTTTATCATTTTTAAAGGGTTTATGGGGTTTTCTTTGGAGCCTTGGAACAAATCTGGCGTTTAACATGTAACTCCAGTTTACAAACAAGGCACTGGAACGGTACTTAATTTCATAAGTAGACGGCCGACTGTATTTTCATGTTCCATTGAGCCTCTGCACAAGAATCGGGGCACAGGTGCCGCACAATAAACCACGGAATCTACATGTGTGTCGCAAAATTGGTAAATAAGCACCAGATTTAAAACGTGATCGATGATGTACGTAACTTTTCCTGTCCATGTTACGCGATGTGTGTTATGCTCCCACCGATCACTGATGGATCGGCATTTATTGACTTTAGATAATAAAGAAAAGTTGAACATGTGAAGTTCCATCAATCAGCACAGTGTCACTAATTGTACATTTATTATCATTTAATTTAATTATATATTATATTAAAGCTATTATTAGTGAATAGAAGCTGTTCATTCTGTCCATGTCACTGACTTCCTGAGTCTCTGACTGATAATTTCATGCTGCTGCTTCTCCACGGGATATTATCCTACAGCTACCAGGATTTAATGCTGATTGGCCTAATGCATTAAAAATTGGAAAAACTGTTTTTACTAAGTGTGCAAAATGTGTAAAAGGTTAGTGTTTCACATTTCATTTACAGTTTCATCATCAGACCCAGAGATATAAAACCTTTACAATATTTTGACTAAACCCCTCAGATCTTTGCACACCCAGCCAGAACAAAGCTCAAGATGCAATCTGAATTGTTTTAAATTAAAGCTTTGGGTAAAAATAAACAGTACGAAACATCACTGTACTTTTCTTTGTCGCTGATCCGTCTGTTCATCTGGGAAGGCGGTGAACGTGTGCAGTTAGAAATGATTTAAGATCCATCATTCTATCACAGTGACCTTCTCGAGTCAAAGTTGAAAGAAGGTCCATGGACTGTAATGGCTCACATTACGGTAGAAACTTGGCGGCAAAGAAAAGCTCCAGTTTAGGATGTTTCAAGAACAGGGAGTTGGTCATCAGGGATGTTTTTATGTCCCAAAACACAGAGTAAATTTTCTCTGAACTAACGGTGACCTCAGGGCTCGATTCTGAAGGGTACAAGTCCAATGGGAAGTGTTTCTGAAGCTTAAATGGTTTCAACTTGATATGAATAATCTTTATATTTGGTAAAGTCCTGTTGTTTGTTTTGATGTAAATTTCTGAAATAACTAATAATAAGAAAATCTTTTAGTACTTACCATTTGAGAAATCTGCCAACCTGCACATCTGTCTTTCAGCCAGTGGTGTTAAAAGGCTCCCATTTCCTCATCCTTCATCAGGAATTCTTACATCACAGCCTCTTATTTTCAAAAGGAAAAAAAGAGAAAAATTTCCTAATGGGTACTGAACTTTGGGTTTCTTTTTAACCCAGATTATGTTTCATGCGCTCTCTGAGACCCGTGTTTCCTGAACATGCATGCTGTGTACTGCAAAAGAGAAAAAAAAAAAAACAGGCACAAAAACCCCCCACATCTGAGATGGCATGAGATCGCACCAGCTCTGTCCTGACACGCCAGAGGTTCAGCGCCAACTGTCATAATACGTGTGAACAGTCCACATGCACCACTGCTGGGGAAAGAGCCGGTGACGAGCTGCAGGCGTCCACTGTGCCATGTTTACCTTGTGTGCACT
>CM045740.1:44180724-44233224 GCA_024760905.1 Plotosus lineatus
ACACGTTTTCACTGGCTTCAGGGAGTCACGTGATTGCTCGAGCCACTGCAGGTGAGGTGAAACGTGAGGTGCGCGTTTGGATTAGTGTGCGTGTGCTGTGTCAGTCAGGCGTAACGGTTGTTTTTGGCACAGCTTGAGGTTTCAATTGACAACTGAGAGAAAAATAATTACTCAAAATGAACACTTATAAAGTTGATTTCACGTTTTAAAAGTTTTATTTTTTGTCAGAATTCTGTTAATCATCATCTTGTTTTCCTTTTGGCTTTTCCCTTCAGGGGTCGCCACAGCGAATCATCTGCCTCCATCTCACCCTGTTCTCTGCATCTTCTTCTCTTACGCCAACGACCTTCATGTCCTCCTTCACCACATCCATAAATCGCCTCTTTGGTCTTCCTCTAGTGCAGGGGTCGGGAACCTTTTTGACTAAGAGAGCGAGAAAACCACATTTTAAAATCTAATCCTCTGAGAGCCATCGATATTTTTAAATACTGAATACAACTAAATGGACAAAGAAGACCAAGAATTTTAGAGTATATAAAGACTCTGAATTTATTTTAAACAACATTGTCATAATGAAATGATTTATTAATAAACACTACTTCTTACTATTAATGCGACTTGTGGTGCTGCATGGTTTTGCTGATGGCTTTGCAGTCTGGTTGATTCGTGCTGAGGTTCAGCTTCATGCAGGCGTTTAGCTTCCTATCTGTTAACCATGACTGCAAGTTGGTCTTGATTTTTTTCAGGTGTGAGAAAAGGACTGCTCGCATGCATATATAGAGTCAAACATGGTCAATATGCCAAGACTCACATGCTGCAGTGTTTGGTATGGAACAGGAAGCACGTTCCAAGTTTTGTCAATCAGCTGGTCTGCAGGTTGAGGTTTTTTGAGGGAAATTTACCTCGACTCAAAAACAACTCGCGCAGGCTGTTGCATTTACTGTAATCCAATGAAATTAGAGTTTCAAGGTGTCGGAACCTCCCGCACACTGGAGTACAGAAAGGATTGGCTTTCCGCTGCGCGCCACGGTGACAGGTGGCATTGAAAATCAATGTATAGATTAAAATGTGTGAGATTTATTTATCTAGTTTTGGTTTATTTGAAGGCTTTTCTTCTGTATTTTTATTTACATGACAACGAGTAGATTCATGACCCCTGCTCGAGAGCCTTCTGCCTGGAAGTTCCAACCCCAACAACTGACTGCAAGATACTCACTATCCCTCCTCTGTACATGTCCAAACCATCTCAATCTAGACTCTCTGACTTTGTCTCCAAAACATCTTACATGGGCTGTCCCTCTGATGCACTCCTCGGTTTAAGGGTGAGATGGGAGGATGACAATGATCACTCTCAAATGGGATGGCCTGATAATTGTAGTACTGTAATAATAGTAGGCTTCTGTGATAATTTTAATTAGCTGATGCTTGCAGCTTGCTTTCTCAGAATTGGAATTGGAGAAAGTGTCATCAAGTACAGTCGGCCCTCTACTTATGAAAGCTTCTGAATACGAAAAATCCAGGTTACAAAAACATTTTCCTAACTTTTCATCCTCTTTTTTACGAAAACAACCTCTTTTTATGAAAAGTGCCAAATGCGCCATTCACAAATTCAAACAATGTGTGAGTTGCTCTCTCATTGGCTGTCTCCCAACATCCTGCCCCACTGGCCTCCCATTGGCCAGGAGGTAGCTGAACTGTACCATACTTCCTGTACCCATACTTCCTGTTTGTCACACGCGTGAAGGAGAGTTGAACAGGAATGTTGGCTCGTGATTTTTCTTTTGAGATTGATCATTGCAGTGTTATATTTTGTATCCATCATGGACCTGGAAAATATAGAAAAGCAGAAATACAGTGACGGAGGCAATTATTTCGGAGCGATATTGAAGCAGAAGGAGGCATGAAAACAGAGTGCTCCATGGAACAAGACCTCCGATCTCGCAAGGAAGCAAGTTAATATTGAATCAGGACCTCTGATCTTTCAAACAGGTACTGTAATTCCGCTTTAAATACAACATCCCGTCCATTGAAACATTTAAATCCAAATGCTCCTTAGGCTGCGTGCTACGTGTGGGAGGAGCCCGCATTTGGCAAAACACACCAAAGAGAAAGTTTTGTGTGTGTGTGTGTGTGAGAGAGAGAGAGAGAGAGAGATAGACAGAGACAGTGTTGTGTGTATGTGCATTCAAAAAAATGTTTAATAATGGTTTAATTAATAAATATGTTAATAAAATGGTTTAGTATGTAAATAAAATGTTTAGGGGAAGTGGTGGTCTAGTGGATAGGGCACAGGATCGCTGATCCTAAGGTTGGGGGTTCGAGTCCCCACAGGGTTGTCAATGTCCCCCCAGTGCAGCTAACTGGGTTATCAAAGGCGGGCCATGTCTCTCACTGTCTATGGTGAGAGGCGTGTAAAAGGTCCATTGCTGACTTTCGTAAAGAGTAGGCTGCAAAGCCGTCAGCGTGTTTCTGTCCCTTGCTAAAAAGGGTTGTGACAGGAAGGGCATCCGATGTAAAAACCCATGCTAAAATAAAATGTGCGAATCAGATGATTCGCTGTGGTGACTCTCGAGAACGGGAAAAAACACGAGAAGAGAGAGAGAGAGAGAGAGAGCGAGAGTACAAGTTCATAATCTTTATTATTATTATTATTATTATTATGATATTTAAATTATTATTTGAAAATGATTAAATATATAGCTTCCTGTCCAGCTATGTGTTAGTCAGGAACTGGGCGCGGTTATTCCGGAAAGCCTCGAGAGCTGGGCTGTTGTATTGGCTGGATTCGGCCCAGAAGACCAATAATACTGGTACTTTGAGTTAGATGCTCTATTATTTGAAAAAAACAAAGAAAAGTAGATATAATTATAAAAATAATAAGAAATAAAAGTATCTGAAATTAGTTATTTTTTGGATAATTCTTTGTCACAGCTGTTTCTCAGCACATTAGCCCTGCATCTCATGGTGGATTTATGATTTCCCTCATTGTGGCACAATGTCATGTGGCTGTGATTATTACACTGGACAGTGGTACCTCACCTTATGATAGCCCCAGCAAATGAAAAATCCAGGTTACGAAAAACATTTTCCAAAATTTTTTGTCTCTGTATACGAAACAAGTTCTCCTTACGAAATGCGCCATTCAAACATTCAAACAATGTACGAGCTGCTCTCCCATTCACTATCTTCCAACATCCCGTCCCGCTGGCCTCCCATTGGCTAGGAGGGATGACGCAGCTCCCTTCCACTGGCTATCTCCCAACATTCCGCCCCGCTGGCCTCCCATTGGCGAGGAGGGATGAAGCAGCTCCCTTGAGCAGCAGCTTGTTGATGAGCTTATCGAGTGTGCTCATTGCAACTATTTTTTGGCTCAGGCTTTTAACCTTGCATAAACATATGTAAGATTATAACTCCGCTAAGAAGACATGGTCAACACGAAGTAAGTACCTTAAAAGCTATGCTTTTATAATTTTGTAGTATTGGGGGCCTTGGAACGAATCATACTTTTTACATGTAAAATGCGGTTCTACTTACAAAAATCCAGGTTACGAAAAAGGCTCTGGAACGCATTAATTTCGTAAGGTGAGGTACCACTGTATCTGACATCTGTTGTGACAGAAAGTGGGAATCATACTACAGCACAGTGCAACTTAACAGACCTTGATGCACCATGACAGGGGATCTTTGTCATCTTGGAAATACGATTCCTTCAAGTTTCTTCCTGATGTTATTTGCCTCTGTTTATTGCCTCCAATCAAGTGTGGAGCTTGTGTGCATCATGGTCCAGTGTAAACCCAGGCTGTTATTTTAATGTTAGAATTAGGTCTTTCAGAATAATTAGGTTGTCCCCATTTTCTCCCTGAAATTCATCGTATCCAATTCTCACCCATCAAGTATTCCCTTCCCTGTCACACAGCCACCACCAACCAAGGAGGGGCAAAGAATGCACATGCCCCTTCTGTGACATGCGAGGATGGCCTTACGCCTCTTTTCATGCTATTGCGCACTCTGAGGGTAAATGCTGTCCGCCCCTCATATGAATGCGCTCACAGGCTTGGCTGGCGATTTCCATGAGCGTCTGCCTTACCTCCCTCAAATGAGAACTCGGCCAATTAGCTCGCAGTCACGGATGACTGGAGCATTAAACCCGATTTTAACTTGCAAACTCTGGGTTAATAGTTTTGTGCGTGATTGATGTGGCACTTGGTAGCCGTTGTCAGCTGAGTAGCGTTTGAGCTTAACACTGCCACCAGGCGCTTGTACAGTGGCCAGTGAGGTTGAACATGATTTTCCTGTACTTCCTCCTTCTCTCCCCCCCCGACATGCCCATCACACCAGAATCAGGTCATCCTGGAGTCATGAGATCACATGACCTTTCTTGTTGCTCCATTATCCAATTTAATCAAATTATTCTCACAAAGTTTTTTTAAGCACAGCTGTGAAAAAATAATGAAACATGTTGGAAATTTATTTTTATAAATTTTTTCTTGGGATTTTAATACGAAAAGTGGTTGAAAGAAATCAAACCAAATGTTTGTTTTTATTGCAGATGTGAAAGCAAGGTAGTCGAGGATGGAATCTGGTCGCGTCAGTGACGGATCAGGTGAGTCTTAGGTGGTGACTTATCTGTGAGTCATATACATTTTTTTAATCATTGTATTCTAATCTGGCACATAAGGAAATAAAAATAAGCAGGTTTTCATCATTTAGTAGTTAATATTGGAAACACGGCATAGTGGGCGCACGTCCTCCTCAATGCAGGAAGGTCCTGAGTTCAAGTCCTGGTCTCAGGTGTTACTGCGTGGAGCTTGCCTGCTTTCCCTGCGCTTGTGTAGGTTTCCTCTGGGTACTCCAGTTTCCTCCCACAGTCCAAAGACTTTTGCACATGAGGATTATTGGTTGCTCCAAATTGTACCTGCGGTTTATGCGTCATTAGTGTCACATACATGTAGGTCTGTGTTTTTAAATTCACACGAAGTAAAGAGGGAAGAATTTTGTAATTGGTCAGTAAATTTTGTGCAGGAGGCACATTTTAAATATTCCGTTTATGTAATTGGTGTATATTTCTCAATGATTAGATTTTTTTTTTAATTTGTTGTCTGTAGGTGGAATGCACCAGCTTTCAGAAGTAAGACTTGTGCTCCTGGGTGTCAAGGCTTCAGGGAAAAGTTCAACTGGAAACACGCTCATGGGCGCAGAGAGGTTCAAATTACAAGAATCTTCCAAATGTGTCAAGAGAAAAGAAAATGTGGCAGGGAAGAAGATCACTGTGGTTGAGGCTCCAGGATGGACAAGAAATAAAGCTATATTGGCCAAACAGGAGATTGTTCTCAGTGTGGTCACGTGCTCTCCAGGTCCACACGCTGTACTGCTGGTTATGCGTTTAGACAACAAATCATGGGTGTGTGGAAAAAAAGCATTTCGAGCATGTATAAAGCTTCTGCAGGAATGTGTCTGGAGTCACAGTATAGTCACGTTCACCTTTGGAGACACTCTGGGAGACACGAGCATAGAGCAGTACATCGAGCGTGGTGGGAGCAATCTTCAGTGGAGAAATGTGGAAACCGTTATCATGTTTTCAACAATAAAAACAGTTGTGATTCCAACAACGTCATGGAGTTCCTCGAGAAACTAGAGAAGATGGTGGCAGAAAATCAGGGCGGTTATTTGTAAATGGATGGATGGATCATATCTGAAGTGACACGAAGAAAGTTCAGAGAGGAAATGAGAGAAAAGAGTCGGTGTCATGTCACAGGCAACGTGTTAGATCAGCGGTCGGGAACCTTTTTGACCTGGAGAGCCATAAAACTAAATTATTTCTAGATATATATTTTTTGAGAGCCATATAGTATTTTAAACATATAATAATAATAATAATAATAATAATAATAATAATAATAATAATAATAAAAGGTTTACTTTTAATGCGACTTCTGGTGCTGCATGGTTTTGCTGATGGCCTTGTAGTCTGGTTCATATGTAGTGAGGTTGAGTTTCATGCAGGCGTTGAGGCTTCCATCAGTTAAACGCGAGCGTAGGTTGGTCTTAATGTTTCTCATATGCGAGAATGACTGCTCACATGCATACGTAGAGCCAAACATGGTCAGTACGGCAATACTCACACGCTGCATTGTGTAATATGTCACAGGAAGCTTGTTCCAAGTTTTAAGAATTAGCTGGTCTTCAGGTTGAAGCTTTTTTATTTCTGACCACTTGTGTTCCCTCGCCAGCTCTGCTCGCTGTCGTGCAAGTCTTTCCAACTCTCCATTAAGTGACTTGAACTTAGTCATCCATATATCAGATGCCTTCAGGTCTGCAACTTCCAGCTCAAAGTCTGCGATGGAGACTCCGGGATGCACATCAGGTTGATTTTGTCCACTTCACACTCATGTGGATGAGTGATGAATTTGAAAAAGACCAGAGTTCGCACGAAATTCTCCAAAACGTGCCTTGAATGACTGCAGGAGATTGGACGTATAGTCAGCTAGCTGCTGGAGATCCAGATGTTGTGTGGGGTCGCTTGCTAAGCATGCATCTCTAAATTGCTGCAGTCCTTCAAAGTGCAGAAGACGACCTGTTTCAATGTCCCTGAGAAAAACTTCCAGCTTGCTTTCAAATGCAAACACTGCTTGTTGAAGGGATGAGATTGTATTCCCAATACCTTGCATTTTCACATTAAGCTGGTTTAGATGGCCAGTTATGTCCACAAGATAGTGAAAATGCAGGAGCCAGGCAGTATTGTCCAGCTCAGGATGCTTGACGCCTTTCATTTCTAGAAAAATTCGTATTTCACTCAGGCAAGCTGCAAAACGGTTGAGCACCTTCCCCCTGGACAACCAACGCACGTTGTTGTGTAAAATCAGACCGGGATATTGATTCCCAACTTCTTCCAACAGAGCATTAAACTGCCGATCATTTAAAGCTCGGGCGACAATGAAGTTGACCACTCGAATGACCAGCGACATCACCTCACCAAGTTGCTGGCCACACGTCTGAGCACAAAGCGCCTCCTGGTGCAGGATGCAATGAAAACTTAGGATTGCTCTCTTTTCATGCTCACGGAGAAGTGCTACAAACCCTTTGTTCTTCCCCAACATGCATGGTGCACCATCAGTGCACACAGAAACAAGTTTATCCAGTGGTATTTTTTTTTCTTTAGCAAACTCCATGAACGACATGAATAAATCCTCTCCTCTTGTTGTCTCTTTCATTGGCAAAACAGCCAAGATTTCTTCACACAGTGTGTCACCTGTAGCATACCTGGCAATTATACTGAACTGAGATAGATTGCTAACGTCTGTTGACTCATCTAACGCGAGAGAAAAGTATGTCCCAGCGTTTATGTCCTTAATTTGTGTTTCCTCGACTTGATTCGCCATCATGATGCTCCGATCGTGAACCGTTCTTGCTGACAGTGGCATGTCTTTTATTTTTTTGATTATCTTGGCTTTATTTGGAAAGTCATCAAAAAGTTCATTGGCCACATCAAGCATAAATGTTTTGGCATATTCGCCATCTGTGAACGGCTTTCCACTCTTCACTATTGCCAAAGCACCCGCAAAGCTAGCGGAATTACCGTCACCTTGCGTGGTCCAGACACGCAGTTGCTGCTGGCTCGTCTGCACTTTCCGTTGCAGCTCTTCGCATGCCTTTTTCCTGCTGTCCCCCGGTGGATATTTCAATGCAAAAGAAGCATGACGCGTATCTGTCCACGCAGCCTGGAATGTACGGTAATCATCGTCTTTTTTTCTTTTCGCCATCTTTTCTGTTACAAGGGTTGAAGCGGGTTGAAGGGTTGAAATTTTATCTCTGATAAAATTAATTTCCGTACATTGACAATGACCCGTGACGTACTTGCGATCGATTGGTTCCCGACCTGATCCTCGGGTCACCGGCGGATTGCAAGTGCCGCAACCCACCCCTGACTTTTAAAATGTATCTTTAAAACTAATTTTAAATTACTTAATATTATTAAGATTATCACTAGTATTTTAAAACCAGTTCCAAAATATATATATATTTTAATTTAATTTAATTTAATTTAATTTAATTTTTTTTGGCCCCCTCAACTCCAAACTGTCTGGGAGCCATATGACGTCTCCGGAAGAGCCATATATGGCTCGAGAGCCATAGGTTCCCGACCGCTGTGTTAGATCTACATACAGCACACTTCTGTCATCAGTCAATACATTTCCCTCTCTGTCCTTTATCACTCTAACTTGCTGCACGTCTTCCCCATCTCTATTTCTCTGCTGTGCTAACCTGTATAAATCATTTTCTCTGTACTCTGCATCACTTCATCTAACTCACTCCAGAATCTCTCCTTCTCTTCTAGCTCACATCCTGCCTGTGGGGCATAAGCACTAACAACATTGACCATCACGCCTTCAATTTCTAACTTGAGACTCATCACTCTGTCTGACACTCTTTTCACTTCTAGAACATTCCTGACGAACCCCTCCTTCAAGATGACTCCTCCATTTCTCTTCCCATCCACACCATGATAAAACAGTTTAAACCCTGCTCCTAAGCTTTTAGCTTTGCTACCTTTCCACCTGGTCTCCTGAACACACAGTATGTCCACCTTCCTCCTCTGCATCATGTCAGCCAGCTCTCTACCTTTTCCTGTCATAGTTCCAACATTCAAAGTCCCTACTCTCAGTCCTAGGCTCATGCCTTTCCTCTTCTCTCTCTGCCTACAGACACACCTCCCACCTCTCCTTCTTCAACGTCTTCGACCAACAGTAGTCCAATTTCCATCAGCACCCTGTTGATTGACAGCACTGAAAATCCTCCACCTTCTCTATCTCTGCTTCCTATCTGTCTGTCTTCCTTTCGGCTTTTTCCCTTTTACTCGGGAGTCGCCACAGCAAATCATCTTGATTCGCACATTTGATTTGGCAGAGGGTTTTACGTCGGATGCCCTTCCTGTCACAAACACTTTCTAAAAAGCAAGGGATAGAACCACGCTGACGACTTTGCAGCCCACTCTTTACGAAAGTCAGCAATGGTTCTTTTACATGCCTCTCACTATAGACAGTGAGAGACATGGCCTGCCTAGTAGGAGTCATCTTGAAGGGGGAGTTTGTCAGGAATGTTCTAAAAGTGAAAAGAGTGTCAGACAGAGTGATGAGTCTCAAGTTAGAAATTGAAGGTGTAATGCTCAATGTTGTTAGTGCTTATGCCCCACAGGCAGGATGTGTGCGAGAAGAGAAGGAGAGATTCAGGAGTGAGTTAGATAAAGTGATGCAGAGTACCCCCAGAGGTGAAAGAGTGGTCATTGGTGCAGACTTCAATGGACATGTTGGTGCAGGCAACAGAGGGGACGAGGAAGTGATGGGCAGGTTTGGTATCCAGGACAGGAACGCAGAAGGACAGATGTTGATAGATTTTGCAAAAAGGATGGAAATGGCTGCAATGCCCTGTGGAGGTATGGAAGTGTCTCGGAGAGGTAGCAGTAGATTTTCTGACAAGAACATTCAACAAGGTCCTAGAGAGTGAGCAGATGCTAGAGGAGTGGAGGAGAAGTGTGCTGGTGCCCATTTTTAAGAACAAGGGAGACGTGCAGAGTTGTGGCAACTACAGAAGGATAAAGTTGATGAGCCATACGATGAAATTCTGGGAAAGAATAGTGGAAGCTAGAATAAGGGCAGAGGTCAGCATTTGTGAACAACAGTTTGGTTTCATGCCAAGAAAGAGCACCACAGATGCAATGTTTGCTTTGAGGATGTTAATGGAGAAGTACAGAGAAGGTCAGAGGGAGCTACATTGTGCCTTTGTGGATCTGGAAAAAGCATATGACAGGGTGCCAAGAGGAGAACTGTGGTATTGCATGAGGAAGTCTGGAGTGGCAGAGAAGTATGTTAGAGTGGTGCAGGACATGTATGAGAGATGTAAGACAGTGGTGAGGTGTGCTGTTGGTGTGACCGACGAATTCAAAGTGGAGGTGGGACTGCATCAAGTGTCAGCTCTGAGCCCCTTCTTGTTTGCTATGGTGATGGACAGGCTGACAGACGAGGTGAGACAAGAATCTCCATGGACTATGATGTTTGCAGATGACATTGTGATCTGTAGTGAGAGCAGAGAACAAGTGCAGGAAAATCTAGAGAGGTGGAGGTACGCCCTGGAAAGGATAGGAATGAAGGTTAGCCTCAGAAAATCAGAATCCATGTGTGTGAATGAGAAGGACCCAGGAGGAACGGTGATGTTACAGGGAGCAGAGATAACGAAGGTGGAGGATTTTAAGTACTTAGGCTCAACAATCCAGAGCAATGGAGAGTGTGGAAAAGAGGTGAAGAAGCGTGTGCAGGCAGGCTGGAATGGTTGGAGAAAAGTGTCCGGTGTGATGTGTGATAGGAGAGTGTCAGCAAGAATGAAGGGAAAAGTGTACAAGACGGTGTTGAGGCCAGCGATGTTGTATGGCTTAGAAACAGTGGCGTTGAGGAAAAGGCAGGAGGCAGAGCTGGAGGTAGCAGAGATGAAAATGTTGAGGTTCTCTCTGGGAGTAACGAGGATAGATAGAGTACATGAGTACATCAGAGGGACAGCCCATGTAAGATGTTTTGGAGACATAGTCAGAGAGGCTAGATTGAGATGGTTTGGACATGTATAGAGGAGGGATAGTGAGTACATTGGCAGTAGGATGCTGAGGTTGGAACTACCAGGCAGAAGGCCTTGAGGAAGACCAAAGAAGAGATTTTTGGATGTGGTGAAGGAAGACATGAAGGTCGTTGGAGTCAGAAAAGAAGATGCAGAGGACAGGGTGAGACGGAGGCGGATGATTTGCTATGGCGACCCCTGAAGGGAAAAGCCGAAAGTAAAAGAAGAAAGACGAAGAAGATATATATATCTTTTATATATATATATATATATATATATATATATATATATATATATATATATATATATATATAGTCGGCCCCCAATTTATGAAATGAATCGTTCCAGAGTCCTTTTCGTATTGCGGGAATTTCGGAAGAAGGGGTCGCATCTTCCATGTTAAATGCCTAATTCGTTCCAAGTCCCCCGTCCTTGGACTGGATAAACCCCACAAACCCTTTATATTGAAAAAGGTACACCAATTCTGTATGAAATATGTGTTAAAAGTAAAATATATATATATTTATTAAGCCATTTTATTAACATATTTATTAATTAAACCTTTATTAAACATTTTTATTTAAAACACACACACACACACACACACACACACACATCTCTCTCTCTCTCTCTTTCTCACTCTCTCTGTCTCCTTCTCTCGTGCAGCGGGCCACGCCCAAAAGACGTGAAATTCAAAGCTTATTCCCTGCTTGACAAACTCAACTTTAATTTGATTCCTTGAGGGATCGGGATGCCAGATAAGCTCAAATTCTCCCACATTTATTAAACATTTACTGAATTTAACAACTTTAAAAACTAAAGCATTATTCCTTCTCTCTCTCTCTCTCTCTCTCTCTCTCTCTCTGTCCGTCCCGCGCGCGCGCTGCGGGCCACGCCCACAAGACATGAATTCAAAGCGCATTCCCTGCTGAACCATTTACTGAATTTAAACAACTTAAAAAACTAAACTAAAAACGAAAGCGTTATTCTCTCTCTCTCTCTCTCTCTCTGTCTCTCGTTCACGCACTGCGGGCCACGCCCACAAGACGCGGAATTCAAACCGCATTCCCTGCTTGACAAACTCAACGAACTTGATTCCTTGAGGGGTCGGGATGCCAGATAAGCTCAAATGTACTCACCTTGAATCAACATTTGCTGAGTTAAAACTTAAAAACACGCCCACAAGACCTGAATTCAAAGCGCATTCCCTGCTTGACAAACGCAAATTGAATTTGATTCCTTGAGGGATCGGAATTCCAGATGAGCTCAGTGTGCCCACATTTAGTAAACATTCACTGAATTAAAACAACTTAAAAAACTAAACTAAAAACTAAAGAGTGAAACTTCCTTCTGTCTCTCTCTCGGAGGCAGTGGGGGGAGGGGTTGTTAGACAGCCAATGAGAGAGCAACTCGCGAGTTGTGTGAAATTTTGATTGGCTTGTTTGAAATTTGAATTTCTTTTCGTAAGAGGGGGTTGTTTCGTATTTCGGGAAACTCAAGAAAATGTTTTTCGGATTCATACAAAGGGGTCTTTGTAAATTGGGGGCTGACTGTATATATATATATATATATATATATATATATATATATATATATATATATACATACAAACATATATATATATATAAAATTTTAATACACACTTCATTGTACCATTGTCTAAGAAATGCAGCCGTGAGGGGGGGGGCACAAACCAGTGTCTCTCCCTCACGCCGGTCCCAAGCCCGGATAAATGCAGAGGGTTGCGTCAGGAAGGGCATCCGGCATAAAACAAATGCCAAATAAACTGCGAATCTCAAGAAAGAATGACATACCGGATCGGTCGAGGCCCGGGTTAACAACGACTGGCATCAGTGCTGTCAACCAAAAAGGTGCTGATGGAAATTGGACTACTGTTGGTCGAAGACGTCGAAGAACGAGAGGCGGGAGGCGTGTCCGTTGCCAGAGAGAGAAGAGGAAAGGTATGAGTCTAGGACTGAAAGTAGGGACTTTTGAATGTTGAAACTATGGCAGGAAAAGGTAGAGAGCTGGCTGACATGATGCAGAGGAGGAAAGTGGACATACTGTGTGTTCAGGAGACCAGGTGGAAAGGTAGCAAGGCTAGAAGCATAGGAGCAGGGCTTAAGCTGTTTTATCATGGTGTGGATGGGAAGAGAAATGTAGTCGGATTCATCTTGAAGGAGGAGTTTGTCAGGAATGTTCTAGAAGTGAAAAGAGTGTCAGACAGAGTGATGAGTCTCAAGTTAGAAATTGAAGGTGTGATGGTCAATGTTGTTAGTCCTTATGCCCCATAGACAGGATGTGAGCGAGAAGAGAAGGAGAGATTCTGGAGGAAGTTGGATGAAGTGATGCAGAGTACCCCCAGAGGTGAAAGAGTGGTCATTGGGGCAGACTTCAATGGACATGTTGGGGCAGGAAACAGAGGGGACGAGGAAGTGATGGGTAGGTTTGGTATCTAGGACAGGAATGCAGAAGGACAGATGTTGGTAGATTTTGCAAAAAGGATGGAAATGGCTGTGGTGAATACTTTCTTCCAGAAGAGATAGGAGCATAGGGTGACTTATAAAAGTGGAGGTAGGAGCACACAGGTAGACTACATCTTGTACAGGCGATGTGATTTGAAGGAAGTCAGTGACTGCAAAGTAGTAGCGGGTGAGAGTGTTGCCAAACAGCATAGGATGGTGGTGTGCAATATGATGCTGATGGTGAGGAAGGTGAAGAAGGCAAAGGCAGAGCAGAAGACAAAGTGGTGGAAGCTGAAAAAGGAAGAGTGTCGGGTTGTCTTCGAGGAGGAGTTGAAACAGGCTTTGGGTGGTCAGGAAGTACTTCCAGATGACTGGACAACTACAGCTAATGTCATCAGAAAGACAGGTAGGAGAATACTTGGTGTGTCATCTGGAAGGAAAGTAGATAAGGAGACTTGGTGGTGGAATGAGGAAGTGCAGGAGTGTGTACAAAGGAAGAGGTTAGCTAAGAAGAAGTCGGACATGGAGAAAACCGAAGCGAGTAAACAGGAGTACAGGCAGACACAGCGTCAGGCGAAGGTTGCGGTGCCAAAGGCCAAACAGAGGGCGTATGATGACTTGTATGCTCGGTTGGAAAGTAAAGAGGGAGAAAATGATTTATAAAGGTTGGCCCAGCAGAGAAATAGAGATGGGAAGGACGTGCAGCAAGTTAGATTGATAAAGGACAGAGAGGGAACTGTATTGACTGATGAAAGAAGTGTGCTGGGAAGATGGAAAGAGTACTTTGAAGAGTTGATGAATGAGGAAAATGAGAGAGAAAAAAAGAGTAGAAGAGGTGACTGTTGAGGACCAGGAAGTAGCAAAGATTAGTAAGGGTGAAGTGAGAAGGGGATTGAAGAGGATGAAGAATGGAAAGGCAGTTGGTCCTGATGACATACGGGTGGAGGTGTGGAAGTGTCTAGGAGAGGTAGCAGTAGATTTTCTGACAAGAACATTTAACAAGGTCTTAGAGAGTGAGATGATGCCAGAGGAATGGAGGAGAAGTGTGCTGGTGCCCATTTTTAAGAACAAGGGAGACGTGCAGAGTTGTAGCCATTACAGAGGGATAAAGTTGATGAGCCATACGATGAAGTTATGGGAAAGAATAGTGGAAGCTAGACTAAGGGCAGAGGTCAGCATTTGTGAACAACAGTTTGGTTTCATGCCAAGAAAGAGCACCACAGGTGCAGTGTTTACCTTGAGGATGTTAATGGAGAAGTACAGAGAAGGTCAGAAGGAGCTGCATTGTGCCTTTGTGGATCTGGAGAAAGCATATGACAGGGTGCTGAGAGAAGAACTGTGGTATTGTATGAGAAAGTCTGGAGTGGCAGAGAAGTATGTTAGAGTGGTGCAGGACATGTATGAGAGATGTAAGACAGTGGTGAGGTGTGCTGTCGGTGTGACAGAAGAGTTCATGGTGGAGGTGGGACTGCATCAAGGGTCAGCTCTCAGCCCCTTCTTGTTTGCTATGGTGATGCACAGGCTGACAGACGAGGTTCGACAAGAATCTCCATGGACTATGATGTTTGCAGATGATATCGTGATCTGTAGTGAGAGCAGAGAACAAGTGGAGGAAAATCTAGAGAGGTGGAGGTATGCCCTGGAAAGGAGGGGAATGAAGGTTAGTCTCAGTAAGACAGAATACATGTGTATGAACGACAAGGACCCAAGAGGAACGGTGAGGTTACAGGGGCAGAGATAAGGAAGGTGGAGGATTTTAAGTACTTAGGATCAACAATCCAGAGCAATAGAGAGTGTGGAAAAGAGGTGAAGAAGCGCGTGCAGGCAGGTTGGAATGGATGGAGAAAAGTGTCCGGTGTGATGTGTGATAGGAGAGTATCGGCAAGAATGAAGGGAAAAGTGTACAAGACGGTGATGAGGCCAGCGATGTTGTATGGTTTAGAGACAGTGGCCCTGGGGAAAAGACAGGAGTCAGAGTTGGAGGTAGCAGAGATGAAAATGTTGAGGTTCCCTTTTGGAGTAACGAGGATGGATAGGATCAGAAACGAGTACATCAGGGGGACAGCACATGTTAGATGTTTTGGAGACAAAGTCAGAGAGGCTAGATTGAGATGGTTTGGACATGTACAGAGGAGGGATAGTGAGTATATTGGTCGTAGGATGCTGAGGTTGGAACTACCAGGCAGAAGGTCTAGAGGAAGATCAAAGAGAAGAGTTATGGATGTGGTGAAGGCGGACATGAAGGTCGTTGGAGTAAGAGAAGAAGATGCAGAGGATAGGGAGAGATGGAGGCAGATCATTTGCTGTGGCGACCCCTGAAGGGAACAGCCGAAAGAAAAAGAAGAAGAAGAAGAAGAAGAAGAAGGCTCAACAATCCAGAGCAATGGAGAGTGTGGAAAAGAGGTGAAGAAGCGTGTGCAGGCAGGTTGGAAAAAAGTATCTGGTGTGATGTGTAATAGGAAGGTATCGGCAAGAATGAAAGGGAAAGTCTACAAGATGGTGTTAAGGACAGCAATGTTGTATGGTTTAGAAACACTGGCCCTGGGGAATCGACAGTAGGCTGAACTGGAGGTAGCAGAGATGAAAATGTTGAGGTTCTCTTTGGGAGTAACAAGGATGGATAGAATCAGGAATGAGTACATCAGAGGGACAGTACATGTTAAAGGTTTTGGAGACAAAGTCAGAGAGGCTAGATTGAGATGGTTTGGACATGTACAGAGGAGTGAGTATATTGGAAGTAGGATGCTGAGGTTGGAACCACCAGGCAGAAGGTCTAGAGGAAGACCAAAGAGAAGATTTATGGATGTGGTGAAGGAGGACATGAAACTAGTTGGAGTAAGAGTAGAAGATACAGAGGATCGGGTGAGATGGAGGCGGATGGTTTGCTCTGGCGACCCCTGAAGGGAAGAACCGAAAGGAAAAGAAGAAGAAGAAGTGACAGTGAAGTTCAGGGATATTTTGTAATTAAGTACATAGTAGCATACAAGAAGAATGGTATTGTGTTACGTAAGAAACATTTAAGTTAATGTGTTCATTTTACAAGGTGTTGTTAAAGCAGTGCTGAGTTGATGCTTTGTCAGACATTCGCATTCAGTTACACACTTGGCGTACTGGTGTACTGAACTGCTGAACATTTAAAATAATGTTATTTTGCCAGAGAGACATAACATTGATGTTTTCATTTAACTCAGGGTGCTGTTGCTGGACAGTCATATTCAGAAATACACTCAGTGATTTTATTTAGTTTAACAACATTTTAAATGATATATTTTGCCCAAAAAAATGCCAAAGTGATAATGTTATGTTGCCAAAGACATATTCAGTTGGTGTTTTGACAGTATTCAGTCTACTGTATGAACTTTTTCTTAATGTATGATGCCTGACACATACATTCGTATTGGTAATGAGTATTTTGTTTCCAAACATTCAATATGTGCCAAATATTGATTGAAGGTTTTTAAAGCTGTCTGAACTGGTTGTCAATTAAATAAGATGTCAAATTTTTCTTCCTAAGTCATGTATAACAGTTTGGACTGGTTCATAGTCAGTGTTTAAAAGTTTTTTAGTGTAATAAACATATTTCATGGTTAACTCTCATGGTTTAATTTGTGGTACTGTATTTGTTATTAAAAAAGTCTTTAGTTTTAAGTATGAAAAGTCTTTATTTTTACCCAATCCAAACCTGTAGGAACCATGTGCCCTCTAAAATAACAAATTTTTGGCACCTTTTTAAAAAACAAACAAACAAACAATAAAATGTTTATTGCCAGGAGCAACATGGTGGTGTATTGGTAAACACTTGCCTCACAGTAAGAAGGTCTAGGGTTTTGATCATCGAGGGCATTTCTGTGTGGACTTTGCATGTTCCATACCATAGTTGACGGGGTTTCCTCCAGACACTCCACTAGATTAATTTGGCTGTTTCTGATCGCCCCTAGGTGTGAGTCTGAATGGGTGTGCTGGCCCTGCAATGGTCTGTTGAGCATTTTTTCTGGAGGGACTGTATTATGCAATTGAGTTCTTCAGGGTGATTGGCCCTTCTTCATGTTCCAGTCGCAATATCTTGGCAGGATTAGGATTTGAACGCAGAACCTTCTGAACAGGAGTATAAACATGTATCTACCGCCATATTATGTTGGGGAAACAATCCTTGACTTTTGCCATATCTTTATAAATGTGATGAGATGTTCATAATATGATTCACAACTAATTATCAGCATATGTCATCTGGAAGCAATATGGCTCCCACCAACCAATCAGGGCTTAATTTGGATACACACAGCTTCACATTTATTTTCTTGTGAGAATGAGTACACCACTGCTGTTTTTCTCCGATGCTGCATAAATGAGCCGACATACTATGCTATTGCTGTATATGTCATGCGCATATATATATATATATATATATATATATGTATATATATATAAAATTTCTATATATACACATATTATATATATATATATATATATATATATATATATATATGAAATCATATCAAATATATATATATCTTCTTTTCCTTTCGGCTGTTCCCTTCAGGGGTCGCCACAGCAATATACTCACTATCCCTCCTCTTTACATGTCCAAACCATCTCAATCTAGCCTCTCTGACTTTGTCTCCAAAACGTCTTACATGTGCTGTCCCTCTGATGTGCTCATTCCTGATCCTGTCCATCCTCGTTACTCCCAAAGAGAATCTCAACATTTTCATCTCTGCTGCCTCCAGCTCTGCCTCCAGTCTTTTCCCCATGGTCACTGTTTCTAAACCATACAACATCGCTGGCCTCATCACTGCCTTGTACACTTTTCCTTTCATTCTTGCCGATACCTTCCTATCACACATCACACCGGACACTTTTCTCCAACCATTCCACCCTGCCTGCACACGCTTCTTTCCCTCCTTTCCACACTCTCCACTGCTCTGGATTGTTGAGCCTAAGTACTTAAAATCCTCCACCTTCCTTATCTCTGCTCCCTGTAACCTCACCGGTCCTCTTGGGTCCTTGTCATTCATACACATGTATTCCGTCTTACTGAAGCTAACCTTCATTCCTCTCCTTTCCAGGGCATACCTCCACCTCTCTAGATTTTCTTGCACTTGTTCTCTGCTCTCACTACAGATCACAATGTCATCTGCAAACATCATAGTCCATGGGGAATCTTGTCTAACCTCGTCTGTCAGTCTGTCCATCACCATCGCAAACATGAAGGGGCTCAGAGCTGACCCGTGATGCAGTCCCATCTCCACCTTGAACCTTTCTGTCACACCGACAGCACACCTCACCACTGTCTTACATCTCTCATACATGTCCTGCACCACTCTAACATACTTCTCTGCCACTCCAGACTTCCTCATGCAATACCACAGTTCCTCTTTCGGCACCCTGTCATATGCTTTCTCCAGATCCACAAAGGCACAATGCAGCTCCTTCTGACCTTCTCTGTACTTCTCTATTACCATCCTCAAGGCAAACACTGCATCTGTGGTGCTCTTTCTTGTCATGAAATCAAACTGTTGTTCACAAATGCTGACCTCTGCCCTTAGTCTAGCTTCCACTATTCTTTCCCATACCTTCATCGTGTGGCTCATCAACTTTATCCCTCTGTAGTTGCCACAACTCTGCACGTCTCCCTTGTTCTTAAAAATGGGGACCAGCACACTTCTCCTCCATTCCTCCGGCATTTGCTCAGTCTCTAAGACCTTGTTCTTGTCAGAAAATCTACTGCTACCTCTCCAAGACACTTCCATACCTCCACAGGTATCTCATCAGGACCAACTGCCTTTCCATTCTTCATCCTCTTCAGTGCCCTCCTCACTTCACCCTTACTAATCTTTGCTACTTCTTGCTCCTCAACGGTCTCCTCTTCTACTCTTTTTCTCTCTCTCTCATTTTCCTTATTCATCAGCTCTTTAAAGTACTCTTTCCATCTTCCCAGCACACTTCTGTCATCAGTCAATACATTTCCCTCTCTGTCCTTTATCAAGCTAACTTGCTGCACGTCTTCCCCATCTCTATCTCTCTGCTGTGCCAACCTGTATAGATCATTTCCTCCCTCCTTATTGTCCAACCTATCATACAAGTCATCATACGCCCTTTGTTTGGCCGTTGCCACCACTACTTTCGCCTTACGCTGTGTCTCCCTGTACTCCTGTTTACTCTCTTCGGACCTCTCAATGTCCCACCTCTTCTTAGCTACCCTCTTCCTTTGTACACACTCCTGCACTTCCTCATTCCACCACCAAGTCTCATTATCTACTTTCCTTCCAGAGGATACACCAAGTACTCTCCTACCTGTGTCCCTGATCACATTGGCTGTGGTTGTCCAGTCATCTGGAAGCACTTCCTGACCACCCAAAGCCTGTTTCAACTCCTCCTTGAAGACAACCCGACACTCTTCCTTTTTCACCTTCCTCACCATCAGCGTCATCCTGCACACCACCATCCTATGCTGTTTGGCAACACTCTCACCCACTACTACTTTGCAGTTACTGACTTTCTTCAGATTACATCGCCTACACAAGATGTAGTCTACCTGTGTGCTCCTACCTCTGCTTTTATAAGTCACCCTATGCTCCTGTTTCTTCTTGAAGAAAGTATTCACCACAGCCATTTCCATTCTTTTTGCAAAATTGATCAATATCTGTCCTCTGTTCCTGTCCTGGATACCAAACCTGTCCATCACTTCCTCGTCCCCTCTGTTGCCTGCACCAACATGTCCATTGAAGTCTGCACCAATGACCACTCTTTCACCTCTGTGGGTACTCTGCATCACTTCATCTAAGTCACTCCCGAATCTCTCCTTCTCTTTTCGCTCACATCCTGCCTGTGGGGCATAAGCACTAACAACATTGAACATCACACCTTCAACTTCTAACTTGAGACTCATCACTCTGTCTGACACTCTTTTCACTTCTCGAACATTCCTCACAAACCTCTCTTTCAAGATGACTCCTCCTCCATTTCTCTTCCCATCCACACCATGATAAAATAGCTTAAACCCTGCTCCTAAGCTTCTAGCCTTGCTACCTTTCCACCTGGTCTCCTGAACACACAGTATGCCCACCTTTCTCCTCTGCATCATGTCAGCAAGCTCTCTACCTTTTCCTGCCATAGTTCCAACATTCAAATTCCCTACTCTCAGTCCTAGACTCATGCTTTTCCTCTTCTTTCTCTGCCTACAGACACACCTCCCACCTCTCGTTCTTCGACCAACAGTAGTCCAATTTCCATCAGCACCCTGTTGGTTGACAGCACTGATGGTGGTCATTGTTAACCCAGGCCTCGACTGATCCGGTATGGAGGTAACATTTGTGATTTGCATGATAAAGTTTGGCATTGGTTTTACATCAAGATGTCCTTCCTGACACAACCCTCTGCATTTTTCTGGGCTTGGGACCGGCATAAGGGGGAGAGACACTGGTTAGTGCCCCCCCCCCCCCCCGCACGCCTCATGGCTGCATTTTATATATATATATATATATATATATATATATATATATATATATATATATATATTCAGAGCTGCAGGTGGTTGGTGGCAGGTAAATCAGGCAGCAGGTAGTAGTAGGTGGCAGGTAACTCAGGTGGTAGGTAATAAGTGGCAGGTAAATCAGGCAACAGGTTGTAGTAGGTGGCTGGTAACTCGAGTCGTAGGTAATATGTGGCAGGTAACTTAGCCAGCAGGCAGTAGGTGGCTGTAAGTCAGGTAGTAGGTGACCGGTAACTTGGGTAGTCGGTGGCAGGTAACTCGGGTAGTAGGTGGCAGGTAACTCGGGTAGTAGGTAATACGGTGCAGTATGTGGTAGGTGTGTGTTGATTGGTTGTTGTTTGCATCTAGTGTGAGTGCATGTAGTTAGTAGCTGCTTACACAGTTCTTGCTTTCAGCCTCACCGCTGGCTAACACAGCCAAAAGCAATGCGAAAAGGTGAGCTGAGTGCATAAGCCTCACTCTGCCAGTACATAGCCTCTGCAACAGCAAGCCTTATGCAGTGCCTCCTCATGGCAACACATGGTAAATGGACACCTTGCGGTCCCAGGCTAAAATGCAAAGGACTCAGAGGAGATCTAGCCCCCAGACATGCGGCATGCAGGCCCTCTGGCATGAAAATATGCCCTGATGCCCATGAACCAGGCCCCCAACTATGGGTAAATAGTTCCGCTGCCTTATGGATTCCTCTTTTGGGGAAAGGCTAAGGGAGTAAACCCTGACAGAAAATCATCCCGGATGAAAGTCACTCACTGATACCTCAACGGACCCTCTCGTCACTGACTCTGGGAAGGAACAACCCAGACAGAAAACCCTTTGCGGAAGGTCCAGCTACCCGCCCAGAGTAAAATATAGCTACGGAATCTATCACAAGAACAAACCTTCAGTCTTTTGCCAACAATCTCACAGCCTCGATGGCTAGAATGATGACTGCCATCCAAAGCTTGACTAGTCAAGACGATGCCAGTTTGACTTGCGGAAGTAAGCGGGAGAACCTTAATTACATAAAGAAACCTTTGAGAGTAGGATTATGGAACACCAGAACACTATATACGAAAAGTAACAAGGAACAACTCATGAAAGAACTAGAAAGGTACAACATAGATCTATGGGGCATATGTGAAACTCATCTTACAGGTATACACGTGGAGAATGATGAAGGATGAACATTGATCAATTCTGGAAAAGATAACATCCATGAGCATGGAGTAGGACTAGCACTTTCACAAAGAACAAGGACAAGTCTAATGTCATTTGAGAACATCAACGAAAGAATACTCAAAGCTAGGTTATATGCAAGACAGGTGAAACTCAGTGTCATAGTGGCTTATGCACCAACAGAAGAAGCCGAAGAAGAAGTAAAAGACAAATTTTATGAAGACTTAAATGCAGTGACAGATAGCTTACCAATACATGATGTAAGACTTATTATTGGAGGCTTCAATGCAAAAGCTGGTGATGATAAACAGTGGTCATCGGTAATGGGTCAACATGGAGTTGGAGTCCGTAACAACAGTGGCATGAGACTAGTGGAATACTGTTCAGAAAATGAGATGGTTATTGGTTATTGGAACACTCGACTTTGCTGATGATATTGCACTGATCGATAACCCGGAAATCAGACTCCAGCATGCAACATCACAAGTTGAAGAAAAAGGAGCCAAAGTGGGACTCATTGCAAATGCTAAAAAGACAAAAGTGATGGCCATCTCGAAAGAACATGTGAACCTTAACATCAAAATGGGAGAAGGTAAAACATTAGAAAATGTAGATGAGTTTGTGTATCTAGGATGCACTATGACACATAATGGTGAGCTCACCCCTGAACTGAACTACCGTATAGGGAGAGCAGCAGATGCCTTCACCAAGATCTTACCAGTCATTACCCACAGATGTGTCAGCATGTCAACTAAAACCCGGATATTCCAAGCAGTAGTCATCACCACCATGCTATATGGAGCAGAAGCTTGGAATACTACTTTAGCAGAAGAAAAACGATTGTCAGCCTTTTACAACAGATGTCTGAGATGAATGATTGAAGTAACATGGGAAGATCATGTACCTAATGAACAGTTATATACTATAGTATAACCACCTCTCATAAACTTACTTCGAAAGAAGTGGCTGTCATGGTTTGGACATGTTGTTCGTATGGCCCCGACTCGTATTCCGAGGAGACTTCTCTTTTGGGAACCTTCTGGAAGACGAAGACCTGGGAGACAAAAGATGCGATGGAAGGACATTGTGGCCAGAGATCTTCAAGGAACATCAGTCACCTTCGAAGAAGCAGAGGCTTGCACAAGACCGAGAAGACTGGACGGCTTTTGTGATAGCGTTCTGTGGAGTGTCCACGACAGCAGGAGAGAGTGAGTGAGTGATGTGGTGGGTAACTCGGGCAGCAGGCAGTGGGTGGCAGTAAATCAGGTAGTAGGTGGCAGGTACAGTAACTCGGTTGTCTCTGTGTTCCAGAATTAGTGCGTTTATGATTTTAGGAAAGAAAACAACTTGATTAAACTTAAAACTGAATTATGACGTCAGTGTTACACATGTATACTTTAACCTCGATTTTATAACCAACTCCCCACAGAGCAATCCAACCTCGCTGCAGTTTCGTTTTCTTGAAGGCGCGCGCGCGGCAACCAACACAGCAGCTCTTACTGGTTCGCGCATGCGCACTGACGGAGTAGTACACACCGCACCCGACGGGTTTCTTGTCTGTGTTTGACTGAAGATAAAGACGTGGTGAACCCTCGCGCATATCGAATCCAAGTGAATTTGGTGAGGGAAGAATCTTATTTTTCAACAAATTCACTTTCAAATCAAAGCGTGTATATATCATCGACTTGTTTGAAAATGGTGGAGAAGTTTATGTACAGTATGTCTGGTGTGTTGATTGCTGGAGACCATTACAGTTCCCTTTGTTTTTGCCATCTATACTACAAGTTCAGAATCTTTGGCAGTGGTGGTAAAGGTGTTGGATCATGGATCCTAAAGTTTGGGGTTCGAGTCCCACTCTCCACAAGGCTGTCACTGTCCCCTCAGTGCACGAACTGGGTTATCAAAGGTCAGCCATGTCTCTCACTGTCTATGGTGAGAGATTCATGTAAAACAATCATTGCTTACGTTTGTAAAGAGTGGAACATATCAGTTGAAGCAGACGACCATAGCGAGTTCAATCAGGTCGTGTGCACAAGTGCAGTAAAGCAGTAGGTACGTCGTAACAACACATCGTGTGTCAATTATCCAAAGCATACATAAAAGTACTGCATATATCATAGGATATGCTACACATCCTCTTTTCTTACTATAAAGACCGTTGACCCTATGTGAAGTAAATAGTATGAAACAAATACTAACACAAACAAATATAAACTGACTAGTCTTGGGACCAAGGAATCTTTTAGAATTTATAAGCTGAAACAAGAGGAGCTAGCCTTAGCTGTCAGTTTTTAACTTATAACTGTAAACTTTCAAGTCTCTGAACATAATGGTTGAACTAGAGATCAAGTCTCGTGGGTTTTTTAACAACACGACCACTTCTTGTTCTTGTTTCTTTGGCACAGTTTGTTAATGGTTTGGTTGTGGCAACTGGACTCTTGTTGGTAGTTAATGGACAGTTTGGTTTCTTTGGTGAAGATGACTGCATAGGAGATGTTGTTCTGGTAGCCATTGTGGACGGATTGTGAGGTAGTACTGGTGTATGGCTACTTGCTTGCTGCGTTGGAATGTGTTGCAGTGATGGAGGCTCCATTAAACTTGTTGGAGCCCTGGTCGATGTGTGGGAGGACTGGTTGTGCGCCTTGTATGTTGATAGTCGAAGGTGCTTTCTGTTCCTTCTGTATTTCTTACCGTTGTATTCAACCACATACGAACGAGGAGAGCTGTGTCGTTCTACCACTGTTGCTGGCTTCCACGACTTAGTACCTGGGAACGGAGACATTCGAACTGGGTCTCCTGGAAGTAACACTGGCAGATCAGCTGATGATTTGTAATCATGATACTCACATTGTCTCCTCATATCACTATTCAGACGTCGTCGGACTTCACTGCGATCAATGGTAACCGGTTTCAACTGCTCTCTGGATATGGGTAGTTTGTTGCGGGGTCTGCGGTTGAAGGGAAGGTGGGCTGGAGATAGACCACAACTTTCCAGTGGAGTTGCGCGATAGTCGAGTAGTGCTAAGTGGCGATCACTACGTTTAGACCATAGTCTCTTCACTGTTTGTACCGCTTGCTCGGCTTCTCCGTTTGATTGTGGATAATTTGGGGAGGAAGTCACATGCTTGATACCATAATCAGCTACAAAGCTGGCAAATTCTTGTGCTGAAAACTGTGGACCATTATCGGTTCTCAGTGTCTCTGGTATTCCATGGCGACATAATTGTTGCTTTAGTGCTTCAATAACAGTATCACTAGATGAGTTTTTGAGTGCAACCACTTCGATAAACTTGGACTAGTAGTCGATGGTCAAGAGGTAGTGCTCTCCCTTGAACTCAAACATGCCAGAAGCAACTTCACTCCAGGGGTAATCTGGCGTCGGTGTTGCTTTCATAGGTTCATCCGGTAGTTGATATGAGTTGCACAGTGACAGTCATTGACCATGTCTTCAATTTCTTGCATCATTCCTGGCCAATATAAAGCCTCTCTTGCGCTTTGTTTGCATTTTACAATGCCCATGTGTGATTCATGTTTCTGTTTCAGCATGTTTTGTCTCATGCTAGGTGGGACCACGATCTTCATTCCTTTGTACACAATACCATCTGCAACTGACAGTTCATCTCTCACAGTCCAGTATGGTCTTATTGAGTGTTGAGTCTCCTGACGAGTATCTGGCCATCCCCTGATGATAATTGAGTGGAGTTCATTTAGTTCTTCTGCTGTCCTTCTTTGAAACTCTTTGTATCTTGCTGGAGTTACAGCAATGAAATCCCCCATGTTAATCAAGATTGGCTGAATATCTGGTTCACTGTTTTTCAAGTTGGCACGACTTAGTGCATCACCTCTTGGAATGTCCTTTCCGGCTTGTATGTGACAGAGAGATCATATGGTTGTAGTCTCAGCATCATGTTTTGCAGACGTATGGGAGCAGACAGCAGGTGGGCAGTGGTGGTCTAGTGGTATAGGGCGCTGGATCGCTGATCCAAAGGTTGGAGGTTCAAGTCCCACTCTCCACAAGATTGTCACTGTGACCCCCAGTGCAGCTAACTGGGTTATCAAAGGCGGGCCATGTCTGTCACTGTCTATGGTGAGAGGCATGTAAAAGAACCATTGCTGACTTTCGCAAAGAGTAGGCTGCAAAGTCGTCAGTGTGTTTCTGTCCCTTGCTAAAAGGGTTGTGACAGGAAGGGCATCCGACGTAAAAACCTCTGCCAAATCAAACGTGCGAATTAGATGATTCCTCCTGAGTAAAAAAGGGAAAAAGCCGAAAGGAAGACAGACAGACAGACAGACATGGGAGCAGACAGCAATGGCTTGGATAATATAGCTTGAAGTGGCTTGTGGTCACTTTCAACTACAACATGCTTTCTGAAGATGTAATAGTGAAACTTCTTACAACTGTGGACAATAGCTAACGTCTCTTTCTCTATTTGTGCATATCTTGATTCTGTCTCATTGAGCGCAGGTGAGGTGTAGGCAATCGGTGCTCCATTCTGAAGAAGTACTCCACCTAGTGCATAGTTATTGGCATCACACTGGATGGTAATGTCTTTCGACACATCAAATGTTGCAAGCACTGGGGACTCTGAACATAGTTTCTTGAGCTTGTCGAAGATTTTTGCTGAGCTTTCTCCCAGAAGTCGTCTGTATTCTTCTTCACTACTTCTCTGAGTGGAGAGTCTATCTCACTCAAGTTAGGAATAAACTTTGTAAGATACTACGTAATTCTTAGAAATCTTCTGACATCATCTTTACTTTGTGGTGTAGGCATCTTGATGAGTGCTCTAACTTTGTCAGTGTCAGCCTTGATTCCGTTTTCCGTTATCATATCACCTGAATACAGTGATCATTACAGGCTGCGCCATTGCGCCAATGGCACATTAATTGTTCCTGTGTCCCCATTGAACTATATCTACGTGCGTCAGCCGAGTGCATAGAAAATGTCCTGGAAAATAAACTAGATATTGTTTAATTTTAAAAGTTAATATCATTCAAAGAAATGCTAAATAAATCAAGCCGGTGAGGACATTTTCACTTAGTGATGGTAATATGAAAGATAGCACGTGATTGGCCAGTGGCTCCCGAGCTGACAAATTACAACTGCTATTCCTTCACAAACATGATGCAATGCACTTCATTCGTTTTGGGCACACGAGTGTAGAATCCACTTTTACAGCGTTCGCTTTGCTCCAAATTAACACACATGTATATAATGCGCATGCCCCGGTGCTTACCCACACTACCCTTGCTCGCGATTTGTGAAAACGAACCCAGCCCCTGATGTTTACTATAGAAACATAAAATGGCATCTAAAGCGAAAAATATTGCTCAAAACAGAGAAATTTATTAACAATGTGGGGCGCCAGTAACCAAGTGTCAAATTTATCTAATTCCAGTGTTATCACTGATAATACTAGTTGCAATGCAACCGCTAGTGACAATGGGGTGGCCGCTTGTAGTGCTAGTACAGTACTGCTACTGCTAGTCATATTGAGACTGCAATCGCTAACGTTAGCACTGAAGGTTTGCAAGGGAAAGAAAGACAGGGATATTTTTTGTAGCAAATAAGGTGAAAATACTGTCAACAGCCTGAAAGCAGAGCAGAAACTTTGAATTATAATATTGGAAGTCTGTTACTGTCGGTTAAAAATAGTTTGTGTTGTAGTTTGTCAACTTCCAAGTATTTTTAAATGTTTGGGTTTGTTTCATTCTGCTATGTGCCTGATGTAAATTAAAATACAGACAGTGTTAAAAACAGTTTGTTCCACTTTTTAATTTGAAGTGTTGTTACCTTTAATTTGCTAAAATAAAAAATTAAAACTTCAAAGCAATAAACTTGCTTTACTACTAAATTTATAGAGTAGCATGTGATACATCATGTGAAATATTATTATACATTACATTGGAGTATTTACTCATTTAGGTCCAGTTTTTAACCAGTGAGCTGTCAGAAAATAGCTGAATTAGTTTCTTGGAATAATGTAATACATAATAATTTGACCCGTTATTATGACCCCTAGTTTTTGCCAATGTCCCCAGGTTTTTTTTCTCCAGCGTCCAATTTGTCCCCATAAAATTTTGATCTGTAATGAACACTGTGAATACTTCATTTCTGTTTTGTGGATTTGGCACCTGTCAAAGTTGAGTTGTAAGTTGAACTCTCTGGCACGCTGGACAACCTTTCTCAGGATCACATCATTGTGAGTTTCGTTTTCACCTCCAATAAGAATGTCGTCCATTATTGCTCGGGCACCAGGTATGTCCTCTAACATTGTGTCCATAATGCGCTGGAAAATCTCTGGAGCCGACTTCACACCAAACGGAAGCTGTAGCCATCGATATCTGCCAAAAGGTGTGTTGAATGTGGTGAGTACGCTGGCCTCGTAATCAAGTTTGATCTGTAGGAAGCCTGATTTAACGTCCAAAACTGAGAATATTTTGGCATGAGGAAAAGAGGTAATGACTTCTTCGACAGTAGGTATAGGGTAATGTTCTCGTCTGATGGCAGAGTTGAGGTCCTTCGGATCCAAACAAATCCTGACTTTGTTTTTCTTTAACAGTAGCACCATTGAACTGACCCAGTCAGTCAGAACAGTCACTTTAGTTATGTGGCCTGACTCTTCCATTTCTTTCAACTTGGCTTCTATTTTAGAGCTGAGGGTTTTAGGCTGACATCTTGGTCCGTGCACAACTGGTTGTCTCTTCGGATCTATTTTAAGACTGTATGTGCTTGGTAGCGTACCTGTCGTCTCTTTCAGCTCAGGATACTGATCAATCCCTGACACTGCATGAATACGCTTGATAAGCCCTAGGAGCTTACAAGTCTTCCCCGACAATAATATATCTTTGTCTGTCTGCACCACTGTGTACCTTCACAGACCGGTCCTTGTACGCTGTAGGCAGAGCAATGCAACCTTTGACATCAAGTTTTTGTCCAGTGTACAATGTAAATGCCTTGTGTGAGCGTACGAGAAGAAGTTTGCACTTCATGTCTATGTAAATCTTGCATGGAAGAATTGACCTTGCAGCACCTGTATTGATCTGTGCATTCAGAACATGTCCAAGAATGTTGACTTCTTCATACCATTCATTTTCATCGTTTGCAGCATCAATTTGATTGATGAGATGTGAAAATTCATCTGAAAAGTCTGTGTCTGAGTCAACATGTGCAGAGTTATTTCCACTACTCCGGCTTTTGCATACTTTCGCAAAATGTCCTATCTTGTGACAGTTCTTGCACTTGCTACCTGTTGCTGGACATGTTTTATGACTGCTGAAGTATCCACATCTCCCACAAACATTTTGTTTCCACTTGTCTGACTTACTATCTGCACCGTGATTATTGCGTTTTCCACTCATCTTCTTTGTTGTTCTATGTCTAGGACTATTAACATAGTTAACTTTTGGATCTTCAGCCATGATTGCTTTCATGTTTTCTTGTGACATTTCATAAGACTGCCCAATCCTGATGGCCATATCCAATGTTAATTCATCCCCTTTTTCAAGACACTTTTCGCAGATTTCCTTGTGAGAATGTATGATAACGGCGTCCCGAACCATGCGGTCACTGTCCGTGTACCCACAGTCTCGATCCAACAGTTTCAGGTCCGTGATGAAATTGTTAAACTTCTCATTAGGCTGTTGTTTTCTCCTCAGGAAATTAAAGGTTGCCCTGATTTCATTCTTCTTGGGGGCTGTGTATGCAGCATACTTAGCATATACGCTAGCGAGAGTTTCATATTCAGGTGCTTGGCCTTCCACGGGAGGATTCCACGTGAACATATTTTAAATCTTTGTCCCTTCATCCCCGATGTAAGTTATCAAATAATTGACCTTTTGAACCTCGGACTTGTCTGCTCGTGGGCACTTAAATGTAAAGTCAACATGTTGTTGAAATCGTTTCCATTCTTTGCTAATGTCGGCTGCATGCCAATTCATCATAGGCTTACTGCCGTTGTCTGCCATGCTTGAAAACTGAATCGGTTAGTGTTACGAATTTAGCAATGAAAGTCCGTTTCATCAATGCTTGTAATCTCGCACAAGTACTCACTCAAGTCGATATAGCGTACACATGCATCTGAAGAAGTAAAACGTTTCAAATGTCTGATTTCTTTCACTCTTGCACCACTTCTGACACCATGTAACATCAGTTGAAGCAGACGACCATAGTGTGTTCAAGTCGTATTTTAATGACGTCATCAGGTCATGTGCACAAGTGCCGTAAAGCAGTAGGCACTTCGTAGCAACAAATCATGTGTCAATTACAGAAGTGTACAGAAAAGTACAGTCGGCCCCCAACTTAGGAAATTAATCCGTTCCAGAGCACTTTTCGTATAGTGGGGATTTCGTAAGTAAGGGTCGCATCTTACATGTTAAATGCCTAATTCGTTCCAAGGCTCCAGTCCTTGGACTGGATAAACCCCATATACTTTTTAAAAATGATAAAAGTACATCAATTTTGTATGAAATATGTGTTAAAAATAAAAGAAAATTATTTATTAAAACATTTAAACATTTTATTAACATATTAAACCATTTTATTAACATATTTATTAATTAAACCGTTATTAAACATTTTTTATTAACACACACCCCTCTCTCTCTCTCCATCTATCTCTCTCTCTCTCTTTTTCTCTCTCTCTCTTGCGTGCGCTGTGGGCCATGCCCACAAGACATGGAATTCAAAGCGCATTCCCAGCTTGACAAACTCAACTTGAATTTGATTCCTTGAGGGATTGGAATTTCAGATAAGCTCAAATGCGCCCACATTTATTAAACATTTACTGAATTAAAACAACTTAAAAAAAACTAAACTAAAAACTGAAGAGTGAAGCTTCCTTCTGTCTCTATCTGGGAGGCCAGCGGGGCGGAATGTTGAGAGACAGCCAATGAGAGAGCAACTCGCGCATCGTGTGAAATCAGGTGGGCTAACTTCATTGGGAGGAGGGGAGAGAAGGACACGGGCATTCATCTGCAATTTAGGGTCTGCCTCTATCTGAACGTTGGGTTCTTGAGAAGGTACCTGACCACTTGCAGGGAAATTATCATCTGCATCACGGTGCATGTAGATCTTTAATCGCTGGAGTTGATCTTTCAATTTTGTTGGGTCAGGTAAGCATACAAAGGGTGGGAGTTGTCCCAATGTTGCTTTAGCAACTTGCCATTGATACGGGGATTTTCAGGCCAACCAGTCGCCTTTGCACACTCAAGTAGTGTGGATTTTAGACGGTTCGTCCAGGATATTTGTGGACGGGTTCTTTGCCTTCCCCTGGGACAAATCCCATTTCCAGTTTGGCAGGTTTGATTACCGGAGGGAGGCTGACTGGGCTGCGGAAGTAAAAGATTAAAAAAAGTTTTCCGTTTAGTAACCCAGTAGTAAACCAGCTTCGGGGGGTCAGCACCAACTGGGTGATGTACGTTTAGTTCAGGGAAAATCCCCTATCCAGGCCCACCACGTGGAGGCGTACATCATCAAGCCCTTATTATTATTATTATTATTATTATTATTATTATTATTATTATTATTATTATTATTATTATTATTATTATTTATGGCATTTCAATTATTATGTGAAAATGAATAAATATATAGTTTCCTGTTCAGCTGTATGTTCGTCAAGAACCGGGCTGCGGTTGATCCTGAATGCCTCAAGAGCTGGGCTATTGTATTGGCCGGATTCGGCCAAGGGTACAAATAGTACTGGGACTTTGAGTTGGCTGCTCTATTATTTTAAAAACTGAAAAAATATACATATAATTAAAATAAATAAATAAATAAATAAAAGTATGTGAAGTTAATATTTTTTGGATGACTCTGCGTCACAGCTGTTTGTCACCACATTAGCCCTGCATCTCATGGTGGATTTATGATCTTCCTGATCGTGGCACAATGTCATTCCACCTCCCTATTCCGTCCTATCAGGACTACGTGAGATACGCATGCTCAGAAATATCAGTTCGCGTGAGTAGAATATCACGGTTCAACATACTTTTTATCTCTGCTACGGTTTTTGAAATTTCGTTCGTTAGAGGTGGAAGTTCGAAGATGTTTTTGAGGACTGAGTGTGATTCATTGGTTTAAAAATTATTTTCGGAGACTTCTAGCTGGTTTGCTTGAACGATAGCTGTGATTTTGACCAAAACGGCCACTGGTCGCGGTCAGCCCACAGGGCTAGAACAATGGCAACACGTGGTGTGCCAGCAACAACGCTTCTCTTGCAATTCTCTCGGTGGAAGTGGAAGATCGAAGAATTTTTGGAGGACTGAGCGTGATTCTTTGTTTGAAATCATTTTGGAGATTTCTAGCTGGTTCGCTCGAACGACAGCTGTGCATTTGACCAAAACGGCCACTGGTCGCGGTCAGCCCACAGGGCTAGAACAATGGCAACATGTGGTGTGCCCGGCAACAGCCCCATGGGGGTAGAGGCTCGTGAGCGAGCATTTGGCATTGTACAGAGCATGTCGTCAACTTCCAGAAGTGGAAAGAGAAGGAAATCCTCATGGATAAGGTAAGAGCAGCCAAGTGTTGAGCACAATGCTGCCTCAGATGGAGAATAATGGCAACACGTGGTGTGCCCGGCAACAACCCTGTGCAGGTAGAGGCTCGTGAGGGAGCACCTGGCATTTGTACCGAGCATACCGTCAACTACCAGAAGTGGAAAGAGAAGGAAATCCTCATGGCTGAGGTAAGAGCAGCCAAATATCGAGCACATTGCTGCCTTAGACGGAGAAATTGAATCGGGTGGTTGAGACCCCTGATGATCTAGTTTCAGCCAAAGCTCGAGCCGACAAGCCAGCGAGCATAACCATCTCATAAAACTTTTAGATTTTATGGTGAAAAATCAAGTGTCTCAGACTGCAGTTATGCAGAAAATGGAAAAGACATTAGAAAATGTGGTGGGAGTTGACCATTTTTCAAGGTGATCGCAACCCACGGCCGTCTCCGGTCCCGCCCACTTCCGATTGTACTTCCAAATGGAAGTAAAAACAATGGCAGGAGGCAACCACTTCTGATACACATGAGGGGGAAGGGCACTGAATTTGATACATTAGTCACTAATTAGTGTACAGAGGAGGGATAGTGAGTATATTGGTAATAGGATGCTGAGGCTGGAACTACCAGGCAAAAGGCCTAGAGGAAGACCAAAGAGACGATTCGTGGATGTGGTAAAGGAGGACATGAAGGTCGTTGGTGTAAGAGAAGAAGATGCAAAGGATAGGGTGAGATGGAGGCAGATGATTCGCTGTGGCGACCCCTGAAGGGAAAAGCCGAAAGGAAAAGAAGAAGAAGTCACTAATTAGTGTCTTAGGTATGTGGAAATGAAAGTGAAACAGTGACCCAGACACAGAAAACTCTGATGCCTCATTCATGTCTTCATTAATGAACAAATTTGCAGATTTCTTTGGTGACAATGCAAAGACTTCAGACGGTATAAAACCTGAGTTAGCGAAGTCGATTGGGGAGGCACTGGCCAACGCGCCAGATTTCACAAAGTTGAAGGTCCTAATGGACAAATATTTTCGTCCGAAGAATTGTGAAGGCTTAGTGGTGCTGAAAGTAAATGAAGAAATTTGGCACGGGGCGAAAGCATAAAGCAAAACAAGAGACATGAAAAATGCAACATGGGCAGGGCATACTGGTTAAATCCATGATCCCCATCATTCAAGTTACCGACATGCTGATGACAAGCATAACACAGTGTTGGTGGTATACTGGTGAGCATAGCTGCCTTCCAAGCAGTTGACTCGGGTTCGTTTCCCGGCCAACGCACCAGGGCTCAGACTGCTGACAGGTGCACAAGCAGACATGAATGGGAAAAGGTGCGATGCATTGAAGCGGTACTGTACTTGACTGGGCCATTTAAGAGCCTTTGTACTTCTGGTATGATCACCACCACGAAGTATTTGTTTGGCGCTGAGTCGCATAACAGAATAAAGGACACTGGAGATTCTAAACAGATGGGAAAGAAAGTTTTGTGTCCGACAGACCAAGATATCGTCAGAACTAGCCACGGTTTCATCCATATAACAACAGTGGCTCTGGAGGTTATCGCTAAAAAAAACAAACAAAAAAAAACCCCAGAAGGCCAGAGGAACAAAGAGTTCCGCAAGTAAAGGCAGAATTGTCAAAAAAGCTTCCAATGTGCGGCACATCCTGAGGAGGTTTTGTGATAAACACTCCTGAAAACTTTTATGCTGGGAAAGTGCAACATTTTGCAAGTAAATGGACTGACATGTCATCTGATCCTTGGATGTTATCTAATATTGAGGGTGTAGACATAGATTTCACTCTAACAACATCCCAGCAGACTAAACCTAATGCTTTTAAGTTTACTGAGAATGAGCGCATGCGCATTACAGAGACCTTTCCCACATTTATAACAAAGGTATCATAGAGGCATGTGAACATGTAGATGGGGAATTTATATCAAATATATTTTCTCGCATCAGGAAAATGGTTCCTTGAGAATCAGTTTGAACCTCAAAACATTGAACGACAGCATTGAAACCTGACAATTTAAAATGAATATTTTCAGATCTACCATTTTCTGGTGGGAAAAATGGACGGCTATTTTGCCTCTGTAGATTTAAAGGATGCCTGCTTTAGTATTCCAGTAAGGCAAGAAGAAAGTAAATATTTGAGATTTGTCTGGAATGAAACTTTATTCCAGTTTACTTGTTTTCCAAATGGGCTTGCGTCTGCACCTAGAATCTTTACTGAGCTGGTGAAACCAGTTTCATCGCGTAGAAGTCAGGGGTTTCCAAACACCTCCTACATTGACAACTCTCTTTTGATTGTTTGACAAAACAACACTACGGAAAATGTGGCAACCACAGTGAAGCATCTTGACAGTTAGGTTTACTGTACATCCTGATAAGTTCTGTTCTTACCAACTAAAGACATTACGTACCTTGGATTTGTTATCGACAGTGACCGTTACATTGAAGGAGGACAAGAAGAGCAAAATTTGTTCAAAAATGGTTGGAATTACTACATGGTGAACGAGTCACCATCAGAAAATTTGGCGGTTGTTTTTGGCCAATTAATGTGGCTGCACAAGGAATGAAACATGCCCCTGTTCTCTCCAAACGAATTGAACTTCTCAAAAATCATGGCTTGAAATTAGCTAAAGGGTAATTTTGACTCTACAGGGAACTGTGGCTATGGGCCACTGACAGGAATATTTGGTTGGCAGTTGCTCATTTACCTGGGGTGGGTCATTATGAAGCAGATGAGTGTTTAAGGAAGTTCCCAGATGACAAAGAATGGCACTTAAATGAACAGGCGTTTACACAAATGTGTGATGTGTTTGGGAAGCTGGCTAGGAAAATTTTTGCTTCCAGATTAAATACACATTTGAACAGATACATATCTTGGTGTCCTGACCCGGTGCAGAATCTGTTGATGCTTTTACTGTGTTCTGGGGAAATTCTTATGACTATATATTTTGCCCTTTCAGTGTGATTGGCAGAGTTCTGCACAAAGTAATTAACAAAGAGGCAGAAGTGCTCATGGTGGCACTGAAACGGACAACTCAATTTTGGTTTACGAAGTTACTGGAATTGTCAATAGACTGTCCAAGATTACTGCCAAAATCTCAATCCCTGTTACGGCTCCTCAATCGGCCACAGTTTCGACATCCACGCCACAAGAAACTCTCACTAGCAGCATTCAGGCTGTCAGAGAAGGCTTGGAAAGTCAGGGCCTTTCAGCATCAGTTACAAACATTACCCTGCACTCATGGGGACATGCGACACACCAGCAATATGGGACATATGACCAAACGTGGTTGTCTTTTTGTATCGCAAGGGGTGTTGATCCCTTTTCAGCACCTTTGGATGAGGCTTTGCTTTTATGGTCAGTGTTATATGACTCTGGGGTTGGATACTCTGCAATTAACACAGCTAGATCAACTTTACCTCATTTATCTAGATATAATGTCACTTGGAAGGTACAGCATGTGTTGTTGTATTTGAGAGATCTATTGACAGGATTGGCACTTCAGTTGTCCATGCTTACCCGGCTTTTATCAGGGCAAAGATTTCAGGCCCTTTATCTTATTGACATTAGAAATGTAGATTTTCTGATGACTGTTTAAAAATTTTGAATTGGGGATCTCCTCAGACAGACTCGAACTGGGTTTCACCAAGGTATACGCCTGATCAGAGACTGGGCATTGTCAGTGTGATGAAGCTATATCTGGATATGACTCGCGACCTCAAGGGACAAGACAGTTTTGTTCATAAACATTACTAGGATTCACAAAAGAGTGAGCAAAGACACTATAAGTAGATGGATGAAGCTTGTTCTCAAAAGTGCAGTTATTGATATGTCAATATCCAAACTACACAGTGTAAGATCAGCCTCTACTAGTGCAGCATTAGCTTTCCAATGTTCTGCGAACGGCAGGTCGGAGCAGTGAATGTGTGTTCAGACAGTTTGATAACAAACCAGTTTCTTCTGACAATAGTTTCAGTAGTGCTATTTTAAATTCTTTGATCATCTCGCCAAAAGCTTTGCTTGTTTTCCTGAATTATCAGGAATGTTTACTTATGTGACCGAGTTAACTGGTGCACTTTCACAAAATAAATGTGACATATTGAACTAAGATTGGGCTTGATGAAATTGATGGAAATATGATTTCACTCTAAATATTTCATGTAGTCCCGATAGGACGGAATAGGGAGGTGGAATTACACAATTAAATGAGACTTACCTGTAAGATGATATTTGATTGTAATTCCACCGACCTATGAAGTACTGAGGGATCACGTGCCTGCCCTTCCCACCCTGGCTGGGACATATGAAATCATAGTTCCACACTCAAAAACCTGATATTTCTGCGCATGCGCATCTCACGTAATCCCTCAGTACTTCATAGGTCGGTGGAATTACAATCAAATATCACCTTACAGGTAAGTCTCATTTAATTGTGTAATTATTATGCAGTATTACAATCTGGCATTGATTGTGACAGAATGTGGGAATCATATGAGAGCACAGTGCAAGTTAACAGACCTTGATGCACCATGATAGGGAATCTTTGTCATCTTGGAAATACGATTCCTTCAAGTTTCTTCCTGATGTTCCTTGCCTCCTTTTATTGCCTCCAATCATGCCCATCAAGCATGGAGCTCGCGTGCATCATGCTCCAGTGTAAACCCAGGCTGTTATTTTAATGTTAGAATCAGGTCTTTCAGAACAATTAGGTTGTCCCCATTTTCTCCCTGAAATTCGGCGTATCCAATTGTAACCCATCAAGTATTGCCTTCCCTTTCACACAGCCACCACCAACCAGGATGGGGCAAAGAATGCACATGCCCCTTCTGTGATATGCGCTGATGGCCTTTCACCTCTTCTCATGCTACTGCACTCTCGGAGGGAAAGCACTGTCTGCTGCTCATATGAATGCGCTCACATGCTTGGCTGGCGATTTCCATGAGTGTATGCCATCCCTCCCTCATGTGAGAATTCGGCCGATTAGTTCCTATGGACTCCCGGTCACAGCTGACTGTGGCATTAAACCAGATGTGAACTTGCGAACTCTGGGTTAATAGTTACGTGCATGGTCGATGTGCCACTTGGTAGCTGTTGTCAGCTGAGTAGCATTTGTTCTTAACACTGCCACCAGGCGCGAGTATAGTGGCCAGTGAGGTTGAACATGATTTTCCTGCACTTCTCTTTTCCCCCGACATGCCCATCACACCAGAATCAGGTCATCCTGGAGTCATCAGATCACATGACCTTTCTTGTTGCTCCATTATCCAGTTGAATCCAATTATTCTCACAAAGTTTTTTTTTTTTTTTTAGCACAGCTGTGAAAAAATAATGAAACATGTATGTTGGAAATTTATTTTTAGAAATTTTTTCTTGGGATTTTAATACGAAAAGTGGTTGAAAAAAATCAAACCAAATGTTTGTTTTTATTGCAGATGTGAAAGCAAAGTAGTCGAGGATGGAATCTGATAGCGTCAGTGACGGATCGGGTGAGTCTTAGATGGTGATTTATCTATCAGTCATATACATTTTTTAATCATAATATTCTAACCTGGCACATAAGGAAATAAAAATGTTACTGCGTGGAGCTTGCCTGCTTTCCCTGTGCTTGTGTAGGTTTCCTCTGGGTACTCCAGTTTCCTCCCACAGTCCAAAGACTTTTGCACATTTGGATTATTGGCTGCTCCAAATTGTACCTGGGGTTTATGTGTCATTAGTGTCACATACATGTAGGTCTGTGTTTTTAAATTCACACGAAGTAAACAGGGAAGAATTTTGTAATTGGTCAGTAAATTTTGTGCAGGAGGTACATTTTAAATATTTAGATTATGTAATTGGTGTATGTTTCCCAATGATCAGATTTTTTTTATTTGTTGTCTGTAGGTGGAATGCACCAGCTTTCAGAAGTAAGACTTGTGCTCCTGGGTGTCAAGGCTTCAGGGAAAAGTTCAACTGGAAACACCATCATGGGCGCAGAGAGGTTCAAATTACAAGAATCTTCCGAATGTGTAAAGAGAAAGGGAAAGGTGGCAGGGAGGGAGATCACTGTGGTTGAGGCTCCAGGATGGACGAGAAATAAAGCTATAAAGGAACTGGCCAAACAGGAGATTGTTCTCAGTGTGGCCATGTGCTCTCCGGGTCCACACGCTGTACTGCTGGTTATGCGTTTAGACAACAAATCATGGTTGTGTGAAAAAAATGCATTTCGAGCATGTATGAAGCTTCTGCCGGAATTTGTCTGGAGTCACAGTATAGTCGCATTCACCTTTGGAGACTCTCTGGGAGACACGAGCATAGAGCAGTACATCGAGCGTGGTGGGAGGGCTCTTCAGTGGCTTGTTGAGAAATGTGGAAACCGCTATCATGTTTTCAACAATAAAAACAATAGTGATTCTAACAATGTCATGGAGTTCCTCGAGAAAATAGAGAAGATGGTGGCAGAAAACCAGGGTGGTTATTTGGAAATGGACAGACAGATCATATCTGAAGTGACACGTAAAAAGTTCAGAGAGGCGTCAGCAGCCGAGAGAAAAGAGTGGGTGTCACGTCACAGGCGAATTGTTCGATCTAAATATGGTAAGTAAAATTTCTAAACATACTGAAAATAATAAATCTTATTCCATACAGTTTAGGTGCAGGATGTGTGGGGTAGTGGTGAGGGTGCAGGGCTCGTGATCAAGTGATTGTTGGTTCAAAACACAAAGTCCTTACTGTGCTAAGACCGCGGGACGTCTTAACCACAAGTGTTCCTCTGTTCACCCAGCAAAGGGGTACCAGAATAAATACTGGAAGTTTACCTCTGATGGACCAGAACCCCATCCAGGAGGAGTTGAACTCCTAGTTGCTTCATGTTACAGAAACCGAGATAAGCTCCGCCCTGGTAAGCCAGGACTCTCGGGTATAAAATTGAGCGTCATCACCAGTGTTTTTTTTGTTTGTTTGCTTGTTTATGACCAAAATTTTGAACATATCTGATGTGTATCCCACGGTATATTTACTTTCACACTGTCAAGGTCAGAGGTGAAGGTCAAACAGGGGCACAAGATTCTTGACATGTATAACCGCAATGCAGTTGTGAGGACGGGCACAAACAAGTGGCCGTCCTCACGCCGGTCCCAAGCCTAGATAAATGCAGAGGGTTGCGACAGGAAGGGCATCCGGCGTAAAACTTTTGCCAAAATACACAATGTGAACCGTCAATAGTAATTTCATACCGGATTGGTTGAGGCCCGGGTTAACCACGACCGCCATCAGTGCTGTCAACCAACAGGGTGCTGGTGGAAATTGGACTACTGTTGGTCGAAGAAGGAGAGGTGGAAGAAGGAGATGTGGAAGAAAGAGAGGCGGGAGGCGTGTCCGTAGGCAGAGAGAGAAGAGGAACGGCACAAGTCTAGGACTGAGAGTAGGGACTTTGAATGTTGGAACGATGACAGGAAAAGGTAGAGAGCTGGCTGACATGATGCAGAGGAGGAAGGTGGACATACTGTGTGTTCAGGAGACCAGGTGGAAAGTTGGCAAGGCTAGAAGCTTAGGAGCAGGGTTTAAGCTGTTTTATCATGGTGTGGATGGGAAAAGAAATGGAATAGGAGTCATCTTGAAGGAAGAGTTTGTCAGGACTGTTCTAGAAGTGAAAAGAGTGTCAGACAGAGTGATGAGTCTCAAGTTAGAAATTGAAGGTGTGATGTTCAATGTTGTTAGTGTTTATGCCCCACAGGCAGGATGTGAGTGAGAAGAGAAGGAGAGATTCTAGAGTGAATTAGATGAAGTGATGCAGAGTACCCCCAGATGTGAAAGAGTGGTCATTGGTGCAGACTTCAATGGACATGTCGGTACAGACAACAGAGGGGACGAGGAAGTGGTGGGCAGGTTTGGTATCCTGGACAGGAACACAGAAGAACAGATGTTGATAGATTTTGCAAAAAGGACGGAAATGGCTGTGGTGAATACTTTCTTCCAGAAGAGAGAGGAGCAGAGGGTGACTTATAAAAGCGGAGGTAGGTGCCCACAAGAAGACTACATCTTGTGCAGGCGATGTAATTTGAATGAAGTCAGTGACTGCAAAGTAGTAGTGGTTGAGAGTGTTGCCAGACAGCATAGGATGGTGGTGTGCAGGATGATGCTGATGGTGAGAAAGGTGAAGAAGGCAAAGGCAGAGCAGAAGACAAAGTGGTGGAAGCTGAAAAAGGAAGAGTGTCGTGTTGTCTTCAAGGAGGAGTTGAAACAGGCTTTGGGTGGTCAGGAAGTGCTTCCAGATGACTGGACAGCTACAGCGAATGTGATCAGGGAGATAGGTAGGAGAGTTCTTGGTGTGTCCTCTGGAAGGACAGTAGATAAGGAGACTTGGTGGTGCAATGAGGAAGTCCAGGAGTGTGTACAAAGGAAGAGGTAGCAAAGAAGAAGTGGGACATTGAGAGGACTGAAGAGAGTAAACAGGAGTACAGGGAGACACAGCGTAAGGCGAAGGTAGCGGTGTCAAAGGCCAAACAGAGGGCGTATGATGATTTGTATGATAGGTTGGACAGTAAGAAGGGAGAAAATGATTTATCCAGGTTGGCACAGCAGAGAAATAGAGATTGGAAGGACGTGCAGCAAGTTAGATTGATAAAGGACAGAGAGGGAAATGTATTGACTGATGACAGAAGTGTGCTAAGATGGAAAAAGTACTTTGAAGAGCTGATGAATGAGGAAAATGAGAGAGAAAAAAGTAGAAGAGGTGACTGTCGAGTTCCAGGAAGTAGCAAAGATTAGTAAGGGTGAAGTGAGGAAGGCATTAAAGAGGATGAAGAGTGGAAAGGCAGTTGGTCCTGATGACATACAGGTGGGGGTATGGGAGTGTCTAGGAGAGGGAGCAGTAGATTTTCTGACAAGAACATTCAACAAGGTCTTAGAGAGTGAGAGGATGCTGGAAGAATGGAGAAGTGTGCTAGTTCCCATTTTTCAGAACAAGGGAGACGTGTAGAGTTGTGGCAACTACAGAGGTATAAAGTTGATGAGCCATACGATGAAGTTATGGGAAAGAATAGTGGAAGCGAGACTAAGGGCAGAGGTCAGCATTTGTGAACAACAGTTTGGTTTCATGCCAAGAAAGAGCACCACAGATGCAGTGTTTGCCTTTAGGACGTTAATAGAGAAGTACAGAGAGGGTCAGAAGGAGCTGCATTGTGCCTTTCTGGATCTGGGGAAAGCATATGATAGGGTACCGAGAGAGGAACTGTGGTATTGCATGAGGAAGTCTGGAGTGGTAGAGAAGTACAGTGGTATGAAAAAGTATCTGAACCTTTTAGAATTTCTCACATTTCTGCATAATATCACCATCAAATGTGGTCTGATCTTTGTCAAAATCACACAGATGAAAAACAGTTTATGCTTTAACTAAAACCACCCAAACATTTATAGGTTTTCAGATTTTAATGAGGATAGCGTGCAAACAATGACAGGGTGCCGAGAGAAGAACTGTGGTATTGCATGAGGAAGTCTGGAGTGGCAGAGAAGTATGTTAGAGTGGTGCAGGACATGTATGAGAGATGTAAGACAGTGGTGAGGTGTGCTGTCGGTGTGACAGAAGAGTTCAAGGTGGAGGTGGGACTGCATCAAGGGTCAGCTCTCAGCCCCTTCTTGTTTGCTATGGTGATGGACAGGCTGACAGACGAGGTTAGACAAGAATCCCCATGGACTATGATGTTTGCAGATGACATTGTAATCTGTAGTGAGAGCAGAGAACAAGTGCAGGAAAATCTAGAGAGGTGGAGGTATGCACTGGAAAGGAGGGGAATGAAGATTAGCCTCAATAAGACAGAATACATGTGCATGAATGCCAAGGACCAAAGAGGAACGGTGAGATTACAGGGAGCAGAGATAAGAAAGGTGGAGGATTTTAAGTACTTAGGCTCAACAATCCAGAGCAATGGAGAGTGTGGAAAAGAGGTCAAGAAGCGTGTGCAGGCAGGTTGGAATGGTTGGAGAAAAGTGTCCGGTGTGATGTGTGATAGGAGGGTATCGGCAAAAATGAAAGGAAAAGTGTACAAGACGGTGTTGAGGCCAACGATGCTGTATGGGTTAGAAACAGTGGCCCTGGGGAAAAGACAGGAGGCAGAGTTGGAGGTAGCAGAGATGAAAATGTTGAGGTTCTCTTTGGGAGTAACGAGGATGGATAGGATTAGGAATGAGCACGTCAGAGGGACAGCACATGTAAGAGGTTTTGGAGACAAAGTCAGAGAGGCTAGATTGAGATGGTTTGGACATGTACAGAGGAGGGATAGTGAGTATATTGGTAATAGGATGCTGAGGCTGGAACTACCAGGCAAAAGGCCTAGAGGAAGACCAAAGAGACGATTCATGGATGTGGTAAAGGAGGACATGAAGGTCGTTGGTGTAAGAGAAGAAGATGCAAAGGATAGGGTGAGATGGAGGCAGATGATTCGCTGTGGCGACCCCTGAAGGGAAAAGCCGAAAGGAAAAGAAGAAGAAGAAGAAGCGTCAAACAATGACAGAAGGGGGAGGAATAAGTAACTGAACCCTCTGCCTAAGGAGACCTAAAGAGCAATTGAAACCAATTTTTACCAAACAATTTAAGTCAGGTGTGTGCCCAATCACTGATGAGTGGCTTAAAGCTGCCCTGCCCACTATAAAACACACACCTGGTAAGAATTGTCTTGATGTGCACCATGGCTCGCTCAAAAGAGCTGTCTGAAGACCTGCGATCAAGAATTGTTGATTTGTATAAATCTGGGAAAGGAGACAAAACCATCTCTAAAAGTCTGGATGTTCATCGACAGTCAGAGAAGTTGTCTACAAATGGAGAGAGTTTGGCACCGTTGCTTCTCTCCCAAGGAGTGGCCGTACACCAAAGATGACGCCAAGAGTTCAGCGCAGAATACTCAGAGAGGAAAAAAAAAAACATAGAGTGTCTGCTAAAGACTTACAGAAATCACTGGCACAGTCCAATATCTCTGTGCACACATCAACTATATGTAAAACAATGGCCAAGAATGGTGTTCATGGGAGGACTCCTAGGAGGAAGCCACTGCTGTCTAAAAAACATTGTTGCTCGTTTAATGTTCGCAAAAAGGCACTTGGACACTCCACAGAAGTTTTGGCAAAATATTTTGTGGACTGATAAAACCAAAGTTGAATTGTTTGGGAGGAAAAATGGAACAGCTCACCAACATCAACACCTCATCCCCACCGTGAAGCATGGTGGAGGGTGCATCATGGTTTGGGGCTGTTTTGCTACCTCGGGGCCTGGACAACTTGCAATCATTAATGGAAAAATGAATTCAAAAGTTTATCAGGATGTTTTGCAGAAAACCTGAGGCAGTCTGTCAGACAGTTGAAGCTAAAAAGAGGATGGATGCTGCAACAAGTCAATGATCCAAAACACAGAAGTAAATCAACTTCAGAATGGTTTCAGAAGAACAAAATACACGTTCTGGAGTGGCCAAGTCAAAGTCCAGACTTGAACCCCATTGAAATGCTGTGGCATGACCTCAAGACAGCGATTCATGCCAGACATCCCAGGAATCTGACTGAACTACAGCAGTTTTGTAAAGAAGAATGGGCCAAGATTAGTCCTGATCGATGTGCCAGACTGATCTGCAGCCACAGGAAGCATCTGGTTGAAGTTATTGCTGCCAAAGGGGGGGGACTACAAAATAGTTCAGTTACTTATTCCTCCCGCTTCTGTCATGGTTTGCAAGCTATCCTCATTAAAATATGAAAACCTATAAATGTTTGGGTGGTTTTAGTTAAAGCAGACACTGTTTTTTCATCTGTGTGATTTTGACAAAGATCAGATCACATTTGATGGTGATTTTATGCAGAAATGTGAGAAATTCCAAAAGGTTCAGATACTTTTCATACCACTGTACGTTAGAGTGGTGCAGGACATGTGTACGAGATGCAAGACAGTGGTGAGGTGTGCTGTCGGTGTGACAGAAGGGTTCAAGGTGGGACTGCAGCAAGGGTCAGCTCTTAGCCCCTTCATGTTTGCGATGGTGATGGACAGGCTGACAGACGAGGTTAGACAAGAATCTCCATGGACTATGATGTTTGCAGATGACATTGTGAGAGCAGAGAACAAGTGCATGAAAATCTAGAGAGGTGGAGGTATGCCCTGGAAAGGAGAGGAATGAAGGTTCGCTTCAGTAAAACAGAATACATGTGTATGAACGACAAGGACCCAAGAGGAACGGTGAGGTTACAGGGAGCAGAGATAAAGAAGGTGGAGGATTTTAAGTAGTTAGGCTCAATAATTCAGAGCAATGGAGAGTGTGGAAAAGAGGTGAAGAAGCGTGTGCAGGCAGGTTCGAATGGTTGGAGAAAAGTGTCCGGTGTGATGTGTGATAGGAAGGTATCGGCAAGAATGAAAGCAAAAGTGTTCAAGACGGTGTTGAGGCCAGCGATGTTGCATGGATTAGAAACAGTGGCCCTGGGGAAAAGACAGGAGGCAGAGCTGCAGGTAGCAGAGATGAAAATGTTGAGGTTTTCTTTGGGAGTAACGAGGATGGATAGGATCAGGAATGAGTCCATCAGAGGGACAGCACATGTAAGAGGATAGGGTGAGGTGGAGGCAGACGATTCGCTGTGGCGATCCCTGAAGGAAAAAGCCGAAAGTAAAAAAAGTGAAGAAGATAACCATATATTCCAAGCAATGTTCCCTCTCAGCTGTGCACTGGTCGTACACTCTCAGCGCACAAGAAAATCAATCCAGCGCAGTGAAGGCACTGTAAATGAATTAGATATTCAGCATAACTTTTTTTCTGTATCGGTTTGCTCTGTAATTCAGTGAGTGACAGGTGTCCAGCCAATCATACGATCCAATGCAATTACACTACCCAGCCAATCACGGCATTGACAGTACTTGCGCATGTGCTTTGCTCATACACGCTCCATAACAATAATAACAATGCAGCGGAGTTAAGTGACACTAATGCTAACCCCTTATCACGGCAAAACGAGCGGGCAGTGAATGTGATATGTCGACTCGCCAAACCAAAGTAAAAAAGAACTGCGGTTCTTTAAAGTTGGAATGGCTGTCGGAGTATGTGCAAATAGAAAAACAAGCGGTGAAACTGGGTGAGATCCTTTCTTTTTCGAGTGAGAAAGGTCTGCTCTGCAAAACATGCAGCGAAGCTAAAGTTGTAAGCGAGTTTTCTGATGGAAAAATATGGACTAAATGGAAGCTGGACTACCTCAAGCGACACATTCAGCAGAAAAGTCATTTGAATGCTATTGGAATTATACGAAGACTCAAGATGGGGAAAGAGATTTGTACATTATTGCGGGAGAGCGCAAACAACCGGGAGAAAAATAACGAGCTGTCTCACACACACACACACACACACACACACACACACACACACACACACACACACATAAAAAAAATCTGACCCTGAGAAAGTTAAAGTTCTCATTGACAATATTTTACTTGCCATCAAAATGAATGCATCAATGCTGTCAGTTCAACAAATCCACGATCACATGGCACAGTATGTGAGTATACCAGAAAGCTGGCGAAGCAAAAACTATGCCTTTGAATTTGTGAACTCAATCAATGAGATGGTGCAGAATGAGATGATGTGTAAGGTTAAAAATGCACCCTGGCATACCCTGATAGTAGATGAGAGCACAGACATAACAGTACACAAAATGCTTGTCATATATATCAAATTCAGGGAGGAAAATGTACAATCTTTAATCAATGAGTTTTGTCTCTTTCATTTTAAGTGGGCCAAATGAGTTATATTAAAAGTAAACTAATGGAAATTGCTGTTGTAATTTGATTCTTTTAATAAGCCATGAAACTTTCTATGATCCCAGGTGTGATACTGGTGTGTGGCCACAGTGAGCCCTTCTAATGTTGCTCACAGTGGTCTTCAGTGTGCTCAGGGAGGCTGTCTGTATGCCCAGACATATGACAAATTAGAGGGAACATTGATTCCAAGCAAATATTGATACACATGTTGTTACTGTGGACTACTAATAGGAAACAATACTGGGCTTCCACATAAGACTCACACCTTTTGACCTTGAAGGATCAAACCCCATCCATCCTGTAAATCATTCAAGTTTTTTACTAGATTGCTCACATCCACATACTATTGAATATATAGGATGAAAACATGGATGAATTAAACTTATCCCCATGTAAAGTCCTTTTTTTTTTTTACATTAGCCGTGCGATAGGGCAAACCTACCTTGTGTCCTCTGATGTCCCCTCTAGGCTGTTGGTGGTTTTTGGCCTGACAGACATGCTCTGATGTTGTATTAACTACATTTACTGTACAGTTATAATTATTAAATGGAAACATGTTTTCTTTCATGCTGCAGTAAAGGATCGTCATCTTTCAGAAGTGAGGATTGTGTTACTCGGCTTCAGGAATTCTGGGAAAAGTTCAGCACGAAGTACCATCCTGGGCACAGATATATCTGATTTCTGCCAAGATATCTGTTTGAAGAAAATGAACGTAGTTGCAGGCAGACTGATCACCGTGGTTGAAGCACCAGGGTGGCAAAGACATACTGAAACGCTGAAGATTGGTCTTCTTAAAAAGGAGACTATGCGCAGTGTGTCCATGTGTTCTCCAGGGCCCCACGCTGTACTGCTGGTCGTGTCTTTGGAAGTCAAGTTTACAGAAAAAAGGAGAAACGATTTAGTCAGATACCTGGAATCTCTTGGCACAGAAGTCTGGAATTACGTGATGATTCTTTTTACGTTCGGAGATTCTCTGGGTGACACAACCGTGGAGAGACACATTGAGAGTGAAGGATTCGCACTTCAGTGGCTGGTTGAGAAATGTAGAGACAGATACCATGTTTTTAACAATAAAAAGCGTGATGAGACTCAGGTCATAGAGCTGCTGTTGAAGATCGAGGAGATGGTGGCAGAAAACGGAGGCCATTGTTATGAAAGAAGCAAAGAAGATAGTAACTCAGGGATGCGAATGGTCTTCCAGTCTGCGGATATCCGCCGTTTTGTAAGTCAAATGGGTCATTTTGCGATCGATGCAAATCCGGTGTAAAAATCTGGAAGGATTCTGAAAATCTGTAAGGGAGGGTAGTGCCGTCATCACTGGTCATATTATATCCAAATCCTGTATCTGGCTCGCAGATAAATCAGGTGGCTTCTTAACAGAATAATGAATACACCATTTCACTGTCATTTAAATAAATACAAAACAGCCATCAAATAAAACAAAAACCGATGAATAAATCTCGCGCATTTAAATCTCTTCATCTATTTTCAAAGCCACGTCACTGTGGCGCGAAGCGGAGAGCCAATCCTTTCTGTATGTGGACATGTCCGACACCTTGAAACTCTAATTTTATTGGATTATAACAGCAGCCACAGACTGCGCGTGTTGTTTTTGAGTAAAGCGATAAATTTCCCTCGTTTTTGATCAGCTCATTTGCATGAAGCCAAGCACAGCTGGCAAGCAAACACAAATGGACAGACATGGAAAAACGTCAACCCTTAGACCAGCTGATTGCCAAAACTTGGGACGCGCTTCCTGTCACATAAACACTGCTGCGTGTGAATCCTGCTGTGTCGAGTCCTTATTCCGTATCAATCAGACTATAAAGCCGTAAGCAAACCCATGCAGCACCAGGAGTCGCATTAATAGTAAGCAGTGCTGTAGTGGTGGGTACACGCTGTTACATGCCATGTACCCACTTGTTTTCGTGGCTGAGTTGCGTGTACTGACTGAATTTGGTCTACTTTCTAGATGATCAACGTAAATTTCCACGACTGTGTAAATAAAAGCGGAGATGAAGTGCTTAATAGTTTCAAAGCCAAAGCCGAAACTCTCCGCGCTCCGTGCACCTGCTGCGCATGCATGTATAAGTATAACCCCCTAACAAGGGCACTGCACCCACACCCCCGCAGGAGGCCTAGGCGGCCCCCTTGACCCCTGCCAATTTTTCCTCCTTTTCCATAAAGGCCTGTTCTCATCCCTGTTCACCACATCCAGAAATCTCCTCTTTGGTCTTCCTCTAGGCCTTCTGCCTGGTAGTTCCAACCCCAGCATCCTACTACCAATATATTAACTATTCATTTTTGCCTCTCTGACTTTCTCTCCAAAACCTCTTACATGTGCTGTCCCTCTGAAGAACTCATTCCTGATCCTATCCATCCTCGTTACTCCCAAAGAAAACCTCAACATTTTCATCTCTGCTGCCTCCAGCTCTGCCTCCTGTCTTTTCCTCAGGCCCACTGTTTCTAAACCATACAACATCGCTGGCCTCATCACCGTCTTGTACATTTTTCCTTTCATTCTTGCCGATACCTTCCTATCACACATCACACCGGACACTTTTCTCCAACCATTCCAACCTGCCTGCACACGCTTCTTCACCTCTTTTCCACACTCTCCACTACTCTGGATTGTTGAGCCTAAGTACTTAAAATCCTCCACCTTCTTTATCTCTGCCCCCTGTAACCTCACCATTATGATTCGCATTTTGAATTTTGGCACAAGTTTTATACCGGATGCCCTTCCTGACGCAACCCTCCGCATTTATCCGGGCTTGGGATTGGCGTGAGGATGAACACTAGCTTGTGCCCCCCCACGGCACTGTGTATATGTGTGTGTGTGTATATATATATATATATATATATATATATATATATATATATATATATAGAGAGAGAGAGAGAGAGAGAGAGATTCCTCGCTACTTCGTGCTTCAATTATTGCAGCTTCAGTGCATCGTGGCTTGTAAATAAATAAATAAATAAATAAATATTCATTGAATTAATAAATAAGTAAATTAAGGAAGAAATTGGGTAAAAATTGAAGGAAAATGCCTCAAAAACAAGGCCAATTATGCAAAAAAACACCTAAACCAACAAAAAAACAACCCAAACTCTCCCATCAAAACAGTCTGGAATTACGAACAGGGCTGGTCAAAAGTGAAATGAAATTGAAGAACAAATAAAAATAAAAATTGAATGAAATCTTTTGAAAGATATATCATAAATATAAGTATTTAACATCTATACAGTATTTATAGAAGTATTAAACATTATCCTGAGGTACACTTAATACCAGGCTCCTGTAGAGGGGTGTGGCGTCCAGGAAGAGAAGCAAAACGATACATTTCTGAACTCCTGCCAAAACTTTCACAGAAGAAACAAATTGACTCCAGTGTTATAATGAACTGGATAAGAGTGAAACTCTCTGTAAATCTGATCAGTTCCGTTATGCTGTGCTTGAGAGGAACCAGGAGTTTAAACACTGGACATAATGATATTGATCATGTACAGACGCTCCCCGACTTACGTTCATCCGTTTTATTTTTTTTGATTTTAAGTTTTTTTTTCAAAAATAAAAAAGTCAAATTTTGAGGTTAGACATACCGACGTGGTACACTGACGTAATGATGCAATAACGCAATGACCCTGTGTACTGATATATATATATCAGTTATATAGCGTGTTACCCTTGTGTTAAGACGTCATCTCTGTGATCTTTGTGTTTACACTGTTTTGCGAACTTTTTTAACCCTAATCAAATATGGTTGGTCTGAAGCATAAGCCTACGAGCATAGGTGAAGTCTCATACACAGAGATGAATTAACTATCTATTCAGATCGGCGCGATCTACCATGCATACTCAGTTAAGCAAAGAGAGTTGTAAAATGAATGAAAACCCGAATCCACAAAAGAAAGATTCACTGCTGGTAATTCACATCTGTGCAGGCTGATTACTAAACGAGTTCAACGGTGCCCTTGCTCACTTAAAAGACAGGAAGTCCGTATAACCCGCGCTTTGTTTCAAGCAAGTAAACTTCTTTGAGCAAGTAATCTACTTTCGGTATTGAGCACCTCACATATTGTAAGCGTTGATTGGCTGTTTTAAGCTTCATGTAAACTGACTCAGCTCAGCTTCATGTCATATGATCATCCGTCGACCATCGGAACCATTTACAAGCAGAAATATCGCATCATAGAGAATGTTAAAGGTTATATTTGAGACTGTATTTGATATTTGATGAGTGAATTTGATTAAAATTTATCAATTTGATATTATTTGATATATTTCATATAATTTTACAATGTTACGTTTATGATAATTAATTTAGGGGTGTTTTATGAGATATGGTAATGGTATTTATGGATGTATAGTACAATATGAGCGTCATACATCGTCATACGTCACTGTAGCAACTGACATGTACTTTCAACTTGCGTTCAGCCGTCCAGAACCAATTAAAAATGTAAATCAGGGAGCGTCTGTACAGATGATTTTGGAGAGAGAGACAGAGATTGTATACAGTACAAGCTTGTATAGATTAGTTATACAAGGTTTAAACATAAGTTACCCTCTAAAGAATGCCCTGTAACGACTTGTGCCAGCCTGACACTAGTATGCAGTCATGGTACTCCATGGTACGCCAAAGTGAGTACCTTCACGGGAATTGTGAGCGCCATCACGGGAACAATATGGAAACTATGAGCGAGATGAGTGCCATTGAGGGGCATAGTCGACACGCACTCTTTTTCCTTTCCGCGAACTATAACAAACTGTAACGAAACTGTGAGGAAACAGTGAGGGCACATGTAAATGCCCACCACGTCACGGGTAATCAGTGCCATGCAACGTTACACCTGTATCGTTAATGGTGCGCTTGTGTCCTCCATGGTGTTCATTGACTGCTCAATGGTTCCTCTTATACACTACGCATTGTCCAACATTAATTGTTGGCAGACCAGGGAGTGAGTTGTGGACAGAACTGTGTTTTTCACTGTTTCCTCAAAGGTAATCATAGTCTACTCTAAGCTGCTCACCTTTAAGTTTGGGTGAGTACTCGAACCACTGTATTCCTCAACACCACGCACAAATGGTTAACCAATCAGTCATAATGGCCAAACTGCTGCCTCCTGGTAAACCATTTCTTCACCCACACTGTTCTGGCTTATATCTTCTTTGATCTAGTTGATTTATGGCAGTATCAGGTGTGGATTCCAACTGCTTACATATGTCAATGTCATAGTCTTCGATTAGTAGTAATGCAGCAGCACAGCACCTGCAAGAAAGACACTTTGTTGATTTAATTCCATTTTCTCGCCATCTCTAGAGTCCATCATCTTGACGACTACAAAAATGAATGGTGGATGGATCCAGCTACCCAATATATATATACACTCGGCCCCAATTTACGAAGACCCCTTTGTACGAAATCCCCGGATTATGAAAAACATTTTCTTGAGTTTCCGTCCCCGAAATACGAAACAAGCCCCTCTTACGAAAAGAAATTCAAACGCCAATCAAAATTTCACACGACGTGCGAGTTCTCTCATTGGCTGTCTCTCAACATCCTGCCTCGCTGGCCTCCCAGATAAAGACAGAAGGAAGCTTCACTCTTTAGTTTTTAGTTTAGTTTTTTCAGTTGTTTAATTCAGTAAATGTTTAATAAATGTGGGTGCATTTGAGCTCATCTGGAATTCCGATTCCTCAAGGAATCAAATTCAAGTTTAGTTTGTCAAGCAGGGAATGCGCTTTGAATTCACGTCTTGTGGGCGTGGCCCGCAGTGCGCGCACGAGAGAGAGAGAGAGAGAGAGAGAGACAGAGAGAGAGAGAGAGAGAAGGAATAACGCTTTCATTTTTAGTTTAGTTTTTAAGTTGTTTAAATTCAGTAAATGGTCAAGCAGGGAATGGGCTTTGAATTCAGGCCTTATGGGCGTGGCCTGCAGCGCGCGCACGCCCGCATGGGACAGACAGAGAGAGAGACAGAGAGAGAGCGAGAGAGAGCGAGAGAAGGAACAACGCTTTAGTTTTTAGTTTTTTAAGTTGTTTAATTCAGTAAATGTTTAATAAATGTGGGCGCATTTGAGCTTATCTGGCATCGCGATCCCTCAAGGAATCAAATTAAAGTTGAGTTTGTCAAGCAGGGAATGCGCTTTGAATTCCATGTATTGTGGGTGTGGGCTGCAGCGCGCACACAAGAGAAGGAGAGAGAGAGAGAGGTGTGTGTGTGTGTGTTTGTGTGTGTGTGTGTGTGTGTGTGTGTGTGTTAATAAAAATGTTTAATAATGGTTTAATTAATAAAGATGTTAATAAAATGTTTAAATGGTTTAATAAATAATTTTCTTTTACTTTTAACATTGATTTCATATAAAATTGTGGTAATTTTATCATTTTTAAAGGTTTATGGGGTTTATCCAGTCCAAAGACTATTTAACATGTAAGATGCGACCCCTACTTACGAAATCCCCGCCATACGAAACTGGCTCTGTAACGGATTAATTTTGTAAATTGGGGGCCGACTATATATACTAGTCCTTCTC